>OU342631.1:31555780-31907202 GCA_910589415.1 Malachius bipustulatus | reverse complement strand
ATGCCTGGAGTATTTGGGCTACAAATTTGGATATTTTGGATGTGGGGGTATTTATGCACGACACTATCGGTCTGAGGCTTAATTCTGGCTTGTGTATTTTGGGCATGCCATAGAATCTGGCAGGAATTGAGTTATATTCATAAAGGGATTTTGCCTCAGTTTCATTGATGTATCTTTTGTTATATAGGTCTTTGATGGTTTGGTTGACCTTATTTTGTATTGTTAAAGTTGGATCCCTGGTGAGTGGTTTATAGTATTTATTATCTCCTATTATGTTGTTTGCTAATCTATGATAGTCTTGTCTGGACATAATCACTGTGACGTTTCCCTTATCTGACTGGGTTACTATGAGGTCAGGATGATTTTTCAGGAACGTTTTTGTTTCTATGAATAGTTGGAAAAGAAACTTGTTATGATTAGGTTGTGAGTTTATATAATAGTTGGTAATGAGATGGGTGGACTGTGCTCGTAGAAGATCTTTGTTTTCGTGGTTGGGGTGTTTGTTTATTATATCGTCAACATCGGCTAACAATTTTTGAATTGGAAAGTTACGACTGGGTACCTCTAAACTGAATTTTGGACCTAGTGACAGGAATTTATGAATATTGGTGGGTAGTGTAGTGTTGCTAACATTTTTAAATCTCATAAACTTAAAATCCATTCTTGAAACCAATGGCTATCCCAAAAACCTACTAAACAGAATCCTATATAGCACAACAAGGCAGCCAAACACACAAAACCAAAATAATAGACACCACACAACAGTTACCCAACCACGATTCGTCTCACTTCCACAGATAAACGATCTCACGAATAAACTGACAAACCTCCTTAAAACAGATGATATAAAAATAGCAAAAAAGAATTTCTTCACAATTGACAGACTGTTCAGCGGACTGAAAGACAGGATACCGAGTGAAAAACAGAGGAATGTAATATATCAGATTCCATGCGAAGCCTGTGAATTGGTTTATATAGGTCAAACATCCCAACTTTTAAAAAAACGTATTACACAACACAAGAGCGACATAAAAAATCCGGACAAGAAATGCGCATTAGCAGAACATTGTCGCAATACTTCTCATGAAGCAGACTTTCAAAACTCAAAAATCCTAGAAATTGAAACTAATCAACGCAAGAGATGCTTCTTAGAAATGTTTCACATATCAAAAACAGAAAACACCATGAATCATAGAGCAGACATAGAAAAAATAAGCAACATCTATTCCTACCTGATAAAACTTAATTCCAATAACAACCCTCGGCTCACCTGACTCATAAATTTTCAAAATTTAATAATAATAATTAACAACGTTCTGAGCATGACTGGAGGGTCAGTTCGTTGTGCGTGTCACCTCTGGCACTGTCACTTCACTCCTCACCAATACCAACTTCAATCAAACTGTCACCAGTCATCAGACGTAAACATCAATTAAAACTGAAATAATCACCTGTCTGTTTCTTAAAGAACTAAAAATATTGTATTAAAAAGAAGAGGAAATAACTGATAACAAATGTAAACATTAATATCTCACTGAAAGACATAATGGCCGCCTTCACAACAAAACAAGAAATTGAAGTTACTCAAAATTTGTGCTAGCAATCGTAGAACATAACTAAGTGATAATGTATTGATTTTATTTTTTTAACAATGTAGAGTAGTTTTCCTATGATGTATTTTTATCTTTGTGTTTTTTGTCCAGTTTTAACTTTAAGAAATCCTCACAGTTTGGTAAGGAAGACAGTAATTATAACAACCTGGACCATCTCTAACTTTAGATGTAATTAAATTTTAGCATCCTGAAGATGGTATGTACTATACCGAAACGTCGATGTACAAACAATAGAGCACTCGAATAAATGCCCAAAATTACGTAAGCTGTTTTTCCCGTTACCACCCTTCACTATTGGTAATCAAAATACAGCGTGAATTCTTGAAAATATATTATTCAAGTATGGGATTTTATACGAATATTCAGAGAAGGTATGGTCTGGAAGTTTACCAAGCTTTGAGACACTGGGCTAGAACAAACATCAAGTTAGCAAGCTGGCGGAACCGGAGGATATTCTTGCATCAATGCAACAAATTTGGACTACAACCACCTCATATCACAAACAGTATTAGCAGTCTATTCAACCTCATAACAGAGACCAGAGCAGCACCAAAGGTTATAAAAAAGAACATACAGGTGATAAATAATCTATTAAAATTTGAGATCAGGTGTACAGTGGAGAAAATTATTGAGTTGGAGAGAGAGTTGTCCAGAGATTGGCAGTTTTTGGAGGACTCTCTTCCCAACCACATCTTATATGAATTTAAACGGAGAAATGATGTTGCTTACAACAGAAACTTTCATTTGATCAAACATAAGAACCAAAATAAGTTCAATAATTTACTACAAAATCTAAATAACAAACTAAAAACCAACGATTCATGGTGTAAAAATGTTAGCAACACTACACTACCCACCAATATTCATAAATTCCTGTCACTAGGTCCAAAATTCAGTTTAGAGGTACCCAGTCGTAACTTTCCAATTCAAAAATTGTTAGCCGATGTTGACGATATAATAAACAAACACCCCAACCACGAAAACAAAGATCTTCTACGAGCACAGTCCACCCATCTCATTACCAACTATTATATAAACTCACAACCTAATCATAACAAGTTTCTTTTCCAACTATTCATAGAAACAAAAACGTTCCTGAAAAATCATCCTGACCTCATAGTAACCCAGTCAGATAAGGGAAACGTCACAGTGATTATGTCCAGACAAGACTATCATAGATTAGCAAACAACATAATAGGAGATAATAAATACTATAAACCACTCACCAGGGATCCAACTTTAACAATACAAAATAAGGTCAACCAAACCATCAAAGACCTATATAACAAAAGATACATCAATGAAACTGAGGCAAAATCCCTTTATGAATATAACTCAATTCCTGCCAGATTCTATGGCATGCCCAAAATACACAAGCCAGAATTAAGCCTCAGACCGATAGTGTCGTGCATAAATACCCCCACATCCAAAATATCCAAATTTGTAGCCCAAATACTCCAGGCATCCCTTAACAACGAAAACAGATATTTTATCAGAGATTCTTTCCATTTCTCTGAACATTTTAACAATTTTCAATTACCTAAAGACCATATTCTTGTCAGCTTTGACGTCATATCTTTATATACTAATATCCCCACAGATCTGGTATTAGAAGTTGTAGAAAAAAAGTGGGATACTATAAAAACACATACAAACATACAGAAAACAGATTTCACACAGTTAATAAAATTAATTTTTGACTCGAACTACTTTTCATTCGACAACAAACTCTATAAACAAACATTCGGCTGTCCAATGGGATCTAGCTTAAGTCCGATAGTAGCCAGAATAGTGATGGACCACATATTGGACGAGATTTGTGACTCACTCCCATTCCAACTACCCTTTATAAAAAAATACGTGGATGACATCATAACAGCGGTTCCCAAAGATCAAATAGAGTCCACATTAGACTATTTCAATCGACATAATGAACATATCCAGTTCACTAAGGAAACAGAGATTAACAACTCCATACCATTCCTTGACACCAAAATAATTAGATTACCTAATGATCAAATAATACTTGATTGGTATAGAAAACCCATGTCATCAAACAGATTTATTCATTATTTATCAAACCACCCCATGCAACAAAAAATAAATTTAATCCGCAACATGAAAGAGAGAGTGAGAAACATCTCTCATCCTACCCTGTTACAAAAAAATCTCATAAACTTAAAATCCATTCTTGAAACCAATGGCTATCCCAAAAACCTACTAAACAGAATCCTATATAGCACAACAAGGCAGCCAAACACACAAAACCAAAATAATAGACACCACACAACAGTTACCCAACCACGATTCGTCTCACTTCCACAGATAAACGATCTCACGAATAAACTGACAAACCTCCTTAAAACAGATGATATAAAAATAGCAAAAAAGAATTTCTTCACAATTGACAGACTGTTCAGCGGACTGAAAGACAGGATACCGAGTGAAAAACAGAGGAATGTAATATATCAGATTCCATGCGAAGCCTGTGAATTGGTTTATATAGGTCAAACATCCCAACTTTTAAAAAAACGTATTACACAACACAAGAGCGACATAAAAAATCCGGACAAGAAATGCGCATTAGCAGAACATTGTCGCAATACTTCTCATGAAGCAGACTTTCAAAACTCAAAAATCCTAGAAATTGAAACTAATCAACGCAAGAGATGCTTCTTAGAAATGTTTCACATATCAAAAACAGAAAACACCATGAATCATAGAGCAGACATAGAAAAAATAAGCAACATCTATTCCTACCTGATAAAACTTAATTCCAATAACAACCCTCGGCTCACCTGACTCATAAATTTTCAAAATTTAATAATAATAATTAACAACGTTCTGAGCATGACTGGAGGGTCAGTTCGTTGTGCGTGTCACCTCTGGCACTGTCACTTCACTCCTCACCAATACCAACTTCAATCAAACTGTCACCAGTCATCAGACGTAAACATCAATTAAAACTGAAATAATCACCTGTCTGTTTCTTAAAGAACTAAAAATATTGTATTAAAAAGAAGAGGAAATAACTGATAACAAATGTAAACATTAATATCTCACTGAAAGACATAATGGCCGCCTTCACAACAAAACAAGAAATTGAAGTTACTCAAAATTTGTGCTAGCAATCGTAGAACATAACTAAGTGATAATGTATTGATTTTATTTTTTTAACAATGTAGAGTAGTTTTCCTATGATGTATTTTTATCTTTGTGTTTTTTGTCCAGTTTTAACTTTAAGAAATCCTCACAGTTTGGTAAGGAAGACAGTAATTATAACAACCTGGACCATCTCTAACTTTAGATGTAATTAAATTTTAGCATCCTGAAGATGGTATGTACTATACCGAAACGTCGATGTACAAACAATAGAGCACTCGAATAAATGCCCAAAATTACGTAAGCTGTTTTTCCCGTTACCACCCTTCACTATATATTTATATATATATTTATATAACGATTACACAACTATTACACAACTAGTGGGGAGTTCGATGAATAGGGCAAAAAAAGAGTACTCTGGGTTTTCTTGAGCCAAACGTTTCGATTTATTTTTAAATCATCTTCAGTGGCTAGTCTAAAAAATACAAAAACAGGAATCAAACACTGAACCACCCATTAGGGCTTGAATCATATCGATCATATGCATTACTACTCACAAAACATGAGGTTTTTCTTAAAATTTGTTCCATGAGAACCAAACAACATCTAAAGCAGGTAGGTAAATTACATTTTTTTTACATCTCAATTACTTTAAGAAGCACTATAGTCCAATAAAGTCTAAAAAGTCATACGTATCGATTAAGAATACACATCCTTTTGATAGTTCGATTTATTTTGTTTCATATACGTGGTTTTTATAGTAACCGTCCAGTTTGTCTAAACACTCCATCCCGCATAAATAAGTATACGTCAACATTGGTTTTGAATGAGAATTAAATGCACAACACAAAGGATAGAATGTCATTACGTGAATAAATTTTATGTAGTTGTCAGTGGCTCTCAAACTGACGTAAGCGGTTCAATTAATTTTTTGAATGATTCCTTCAATAATAATTACGCTCGTTCACAACTAGACAATTAACTGTTTGACATTTTCTGGTGAAATTAAAAATTTTAATTCGGACGGTTAGTAAGACGTCACATCTGACTTTTTAAAGTTAATCCTACTATATCAACCAGTCCTGAAAGGCACATGCCATATTTGGGGCTCTTTGACCTTTTGGTCTGAAACAACCGATCTTAAGGAACAATGACATAGTCTCTCGTAAAAGCAACACTTAAAAACACATTCACAATTAAAATTTGTTGTCACACAGCAGTTATTAATTTAAGAAATCATTTTCTTTAGTTGGATGACTAGATTGAAAGTTACATGTGCAATTCTTTTTTTATAGTTTAAATTTCATTTCAGGTTAAGATGGCAGCTTACATGGTTCTTCTTTTTAATTAATTCTGAAACAATTTTTTTAATGGCCTAGTTGTCCTGAGTTACTGTTACTAGAGGGCGAGGAAAGGAAAAAAGAAGACAGGGTCTATGTGTCATGTCAGACTGAATGTATGAATGAAGGTTGAGGGCTGTCCGAGTGACAGTTGACATCTATACAAAAGTTATTTCCTTGTTAGATGCGTCTCTCTTGTTGCCGGTTGGTATGCTAGGTTGTCAGGTTGTGAAGATTTTCTTGTGTTATGGGGGATTTTTTCTTCTGATGATGTCACTGGTTGTCTGGTAGTTTCTTCCTATCTTCTCTTCTCTCTATATCTGATTGGTGTCCCAAGAGATAGTCATTTAAATCAAACTGGTGTTGGGTTGTCTTCCTATGGGGGGGTCTGTGTTAGTTGTTCTATCCCTGAGTTGCTTGTCTTGTTCCAAAAGAAAGGAGTAGATGTGACTAAGGTTGTCTATGTCAGTTCTTTTGTTGAGCCTCCGGTCTTCTTGAGCTATTCTACACATTTCCTTGAAGCAACGTTTTGTGTAAGAGGTTTCCTTATCTAAAATTTGTACCTCATTATACGCTGGCTCATGTCCCGTAGAGATAGCATGTTCCGCCAGAGCACAAGTTTTCTTTTTTGTTCTTTGGTCACTCTTGTGCGATGTGATACGTCCCTTTAGGTTTCTGGCAGTTTGCCCGATGTATGTAGCTTCACAATTACTGCACGGTATCTTATACACCACATGTGACATGTTGAGGTTGTCTATTTTGTCCTTGGTTTTGGAGAAGAGAGCGGAAACAGTTTTAACATTTTTGTAAGCGATCTTCACATTCGTTGGAGCAAGGATTGCAACTAGTTTGGGGGTGAGTTCATTGATGTTGGGTAGGGTGCCATATCTCACTCTTTCTTCTTCCTCGGATGTGCGCGGTTGTTGTTGGGCTCGGTCTCTAATTTCGGGTGTTTCTCTTACTTCGCTGTAGATGAGTTTTCTGAGCGTCCCCAGAGGGTAGGCATTTTCCAACAGAAGTTCCATGAGTTTGTTCTGGTTTCTCTGGTAGAAATCAGGGTGGGCGATTTTGTGTATCCTGTTCTTCATAGCTAGTACTAAGTTAATTTTCATTTTAGTGTTCACGTTGGACATGTAGTTCATGTATCTCCCCGAGGACAATGGTTTTTGGCACCAGTCAAGTTTAAGGATGTTATCAGTTGTTCTGATGACTTTAGTGTCTAGGAACGGAACACTTTGATCGTTGTCTTCTTTTTCGATGGTAAACTGAATATGTGGGTTGAAAGAGTTGAAGACATCCAGAATTTCTTGTGATTTGTCCGATGGTATGGCACAAATTAGGTCATCTACATATTTTTTGATGAAAGGTAATTGGAACGATAATTTAGGGATACAGGAGTCCAGTAACTCATATTATATTTATATATATATATATTTCTCCAAAATCGCGAAATTTCGATTTTAAAAACGCTCCTGTGGCTTTAACTTTTAAGATTAGTGAACAAAATTTTGGGTCCTTGTAAAATTTGGGAATGACGTTGGATTTTCGTTGAAAAACTTTCCAAAAGTCCCATCACTTCTACAATTACAATTACAATTACAATTACAAATTTCTTTATTGTACTTGAATTACAACAGTCATTGCTCAGTACAACAGCGTCATTACAGAAATTATAAAAACAAACATAAAGACAAACAGTAAAAATTTTTAAAACACACAGCATGTCAGCATAACGCCGGGAACAGTGAGGGTCGAGACGCGCAGAGACACAAAAGAAATCAGTTCTCGATCGAGGCATAGTTCCATCTCTATGATAAGGATGGATCAAGGCTTTGAGTTTTAGGTGTTTTAATATCAGACTGCAGGTAGGGATGGGGGGTGGAAGGACAGTATATCAGAGGTAGTGTAGGGTTCCAACTCCGTGAGGTGTTTCCGGAGATACGCACTGTACGCTGAGAACCCAACAGTTGCAGGATCTATTTTGAAGTGGTTCAGGTATTTGACAGATGCGTACGTGAATGTCCTTTCTGAAGACGACAGATGGTGTCTAGGAGGTTTAAACAAATTGAACCTGGTACTGTAGTGATGCGTGAATCGGTAAGGTAAAAGTCTATCCTGATTTTTGTGGATCAGTTTGAGCAGAGAGAAGACATACAAAGCAGGCACGGTAAGAAGCCCAAGCCGCCTGAAATGGCCTCTGCATGACTGCTGCATTGACAAGCCTGTCAGGATCCTAATCGCTCTCTTTTGAAGAAGAAAAACCCTTCGCAGAGATCTCTCAGACCCACCCCAGACGGCCAGCCCATAGTTCACGTGGCTGATGAAATGCCCATAATAAGCAAAGAGAAGAACCTCAGGGGACACCGTGTGCTGAAGGCGTCTAAGAAGGAAGCAGACACTAGCAAGACGACGGCACAAATGATCTGTGTGAGCCGCCCAGTTTAGGTTCTGGTCGATGTGGAAGCCCAAAAACTTCACCACGCCCTTCGGCTCGATCAAGGCACCATCGGTGGGTATGGAGGGTAAAGGTGGAAGACGTGATCGGCTAGAGTGAAAATCAATCAGTTCAGTTTTGTCTAAGTTAAGTTTTAGTTCATTGGCCCTGAGCCATAAACTTGCTCTTTTCAACGGGAGTTGAATGGTATCTATCAGACTAGGAGGGTCGCCTGGTTTTATCCTAATAAGAATTGTTGTATCATCAGCATAGTTAACACAGAGTGAATTTGGGGAGGTAATTTTGGGGCCCAGATCGTTAATGAAGATAAGAAAAAGAAGTGGACCGAGAACACTACCCTGTGGCACCCCAGAGGAGACTGGAGCAAAGGGTGATCGCACAGGTCGGCCATCAGACCCAGTAATCTGAACCGCCTGTGTTCTTCCCTGTAGGTAGCTGGTAAACCAAGAAAGGGGCAATCCACGAACTCCGACATTCTCCAGTTTCCGAAGGAGGCACTCGTGGCACACACTGTCGAAGGCCTTGGAGAGATCCAAAAGCCAGCCCACAGTGCGCATCCCCTCCTCCAAACCCTGAGATATGAAGTCCGTAAGCTCTACAAGAGCCGTCTGGGTAGATCTGTTTTTAAGAAAACCATGCTGGGAGCGGGAAAGGATCTTTGTTTTGTCTAGAAAGTCAATAAGACGAGATGAGACAAGAGATTCAAGAATTTTATCAAATACCGATAGTAGACTAATCGGTCGGTAGTTTTCAGGGTTTTTGACGTCGCCCTTTTTAAAAATAGGCTTAACTAACGCTGCTTTGAGATCTTCGGGGAATACACCAGTCTGAAAGGAACTGTTGTAAATTTCTGATAATGGCTGAGCAAGCTCAGCAATGCAATACCTGGCAACAAAGGAGGGAATCTCGTCCAAGCCCGAAGACTTCTTACTTTTAAACCTAGAAACTATTTCTATAATTTCCCGAGGTGACGTCGGAAAAAATACGAAGGAAGAAGAGGCGTGTGTTGACATGTTGGATCCGTGGGTGTGACTATATGTGGGGGAGTCATTTGAAAGAAAGACGGAATTGAGCATCTCTGTCATTTCTTCAGGATCAGTCGTCACCTTGCTTCTACAGGGTGTCCCTTCAAAATTCCAGGTATCCGGTTTTTGTCATCTCATTTCAGGTCGCAGTTTTGAATCTAGGAGGCTGAAATTTTTGTGGGAGTAAGATATCCACAAGGAGTGGTCTGATATTGCACTTGAGCAAAATCGGCCGAGCCGTTTCAAAATGGCGGCCATTTTAATTTTTGGAAAAAGGACTATTTTTTGAACCCCTGTATAAGCTAGATAGAAAAAGAGTTTTATATCAAATTCACAATATTGGAAGTAAATGACTTGAAATTTAATTTCATGCAACAAAATTTGCATTTTTTCTATTAATAAGCCAGTGGCGTGGGTAGGAAAAGGGTAAAAATGGCTAAATTTCTCCAACAATTTATGAGCACATTTTTGAAGTAATTAAACTGAAATTTTTACAGTAGACAACTATACTAATACACTTCAACCCTTGAGAATTTCAAAAAGTAAATAAGAAAAATGGCGGAGATATTCGATTTTTTTTTACATGATGTTTTTTTTAAATTAATTTCTCTAAATTTTTAAAAACGCTCCTGTAGCTTCATCTTTCAAGATTAATGAACGAAATTTTTTACTCTTATAAACCTTAGGGCTGACGTTTGATTTTCGTAAAAAACATTTTCCTAGAGTTGTGTTACTTCTACAGGATGTCCCTCCGAATTTCAGAAAAAAAACCGTCCGTGAGGCACGGTTTCTGGTCGAAGTTTTCAATCTAGAGCGCTGAAATTTTTTTGGTAGTAAGATACCCTCAAGTAGTCGTCTGGTACTGTATTTGAGTAAAATAGGTAAAGACATTCCAAAATGGCGGCCTTTTCAATTTTTGGAAAATGGCTAGATTTTGAACCCCTAAATAGGCAAGATCAAAAACTTTTAAACAAAATTAACAAGATTGGAATAAACTTATTTGAAATTTGAGCTAATGCAATACAATTTGCATCATTTCTATTAATAAGCCAGAGGCGTGGGTAGGAAAAGGGTAAAAATGTCTACATTTCTATAAACATTCATGAGCTTATTTTTGAAGGAATAGAACGGAAATTTTGATAGTAGACAACTATACTAATAGCATTTAACCTTCAAAAATTTCAAGAAGCAAATATAAAAATGGCGGAGATATATTCGAATATTTTTAAATGATGTTTATTCCTCTAAAATTTCAAACTTTCGGTTTTCAAAACTCTCCTTTCAGTTTTTTCCGAATTTATTAAAGGTAGTGTAAAAAATAGTATTTTTCAAGTAAAGTTAGCCAGTGGCGGGCATAGGAAAAGGGACAAAATTGTAAAATTTTGCCAATTTTTTTGATTTTTAAATTTAAAAATCCGATCTAAGGCACGTGTTGAAACGAAATGAAATGAAATTATCACAGAAAATTTTTCACATTAAAGCACTACGCTAACATGACATGACTGTGGAAAATTTCAGAAAGCCAATAATTTAAAAAGCGGTGAAAATATTCATAATTGAATCGCATAAAAATACACTATTTCTGCGATTGATGCGCAAGAAGGTTTTTTTATAAGAAGGGGAGTAAAGGACAAAAAAAGAGAGAAATTACTTCTCTAGGAACTCCTAAAAATTCAATCATTCGAGAAGAATAATCATTTACGATAATAATAATTATTAGAATAGCAAAGAACGAATGTTCGTATTTGTTTCATCTTTCCGCTACAAAATTGCCCTTGGTTTGGTGGTGGAGTATAGTGGAAGCATCTTTCATTGTCTCTCACGACGTTTTAGAAGGCCTGGTATTCTAATAAATTCCCCTCGTTTCGCTCCATAAATAATGCCCATGAATAGGAATAGCCAGTGGGATACACTTATTGACCACCTTATAATAGGGCCATTGTGTAGATGTTTACTTATTATCCCGGTACTGGGAAGGACATTCAACATTCAGCAACCTATTGACCTAGTTTTGGGAACGAAGAGGATTAGTCACAGGAAAAGCCCTCCCACCTCTGTATGTGCTTGATTCTTAGAACGTGTTGGTGATGATTTTCTTGGGATTGGCATATTTAGAGCTTGCCAAGATTGTTACTAATTTAAAAAATTGTGCTGTGAAAAGTTTTTCTTAACAAAAACTTGCTTTTTTAAAATTTTATAAAATTAGTATTACTATTAAACACTGTCTTGATATGATCAAATAGTTGCAATTACATATTTTTCTCTTTAAAGAATAATAATACTGCTACCAACAATAATTAAGTTCAGCATACCACTTTGTTTAGGTTGATAATAAGTAATTTTAACTTTTCAATGAATCCTTAATTCTTTTATGATTGCTTTGAACATAGGTATGTAGACTTCCTCTAGAGATGGGGGTAGCTTTTATTAGGATACACCCAGTATTATTTCCTTTCCTCCCGCAGGTTTATTTTATCCCGTTGGGTTATTATTCCAAAATATGTTTCTATACGAAGTTAATTATGGTTTTAATAAAATTTACGATTTAACGTAAACGGTTTACGTTTGTATAAAGTAGCATTCAAAGGTTATTTGATTTTAATTAATCAAGAGTAAACAATAGAAAATTGGTCGAATTTATTACCGATTATAAGTGGTGGTTTATTCATAGACTTTGCCAGACAATTACTCGTATTTATCCAGAATACCGGCCGATTAATTACAGTAATAAAGTCAACATGAAATACGGGGCATAAACTTGATTGCTATATTAACATATCGCATTGAAATTCAATTCGCTTGATAAAACAATAACACAAAATGCAACGGTACCTATACTTCAATATTATTATTATTTCAGGTTTTATCCCCTAATTTTATATTATGTAAACCACCCATGTGTATTTTCCTGTAAACGATATCCTTGATATTATATTTTATTTGTTGGAATTTTTGTGAAATATTGTAACTTTTTTTAACTTTTATTAATCATTAATTAAAATTCTTTTAACTATCAATGTCGTTTCTTTGTAATAAAATCGAAACTCATTGAATTAGTCTGTTTAATATCAGAGGAAGCTGAGTTTCTAGAATTTATCTGTGTCATAAAATTATGTATACAGGGTGAGTCAAATTTGAGCTACATCATTTTGGGATCTCGGGAACTAAAAGAGATACGGACTCGGTTAAATTTGGAAAAAGTTGCGTTATTTTATGCTTATTAGGAATCTGAAAAAAATTAGGATATTTTCAGTCGTTGCTGTTATATTCTGAAAAAAATCAAAAATCAAACTTTCTTATTTTAGCCATATTTTTTTTATTGGATATTAAAATTTTTTTAGGTTTACATAAGCCGTCATGATATTACATCATTACAGATCTTATTTTTTCGAAAAAAGAAGACAGTTTTGTATACCGAATAGGTATCATTTGAAAATTAGGAAACCAAAAGTCAAGTAATATGACTTCATATTGACGTAACTATGTAATGAAATGGAATGGACCTTGAAATTAATAGTAAATTACATTATACATAACAAGAGTTATATTTATTATTATTACTATATTTTTCAGTGCAAAATTTTCTGTCTAGCCTATAGGAATGAATAATTTTATGATGCCAGACTCACCCACTTCTTACTTTAAAAAAACTGAAATATTTGAAATTTTAAATTCTCATCTAGTTGACTTATTTGAAAAGATATCGAAAAACTGAAAGCACCTTCTCAAGGTCACTTTTTATTTGCTATCAAAATATGTAATAAAGACTGACGGTTACACGTTTCAAATTTCCGCTTCCCTCATCAACTTTTTTTTTTCGAAATACGCACCTGAATTTTTTACTTGATTCTGGAAGGAAATGGTGTCCTTAATTCATTTTATTTAGTTTTTTCTTTTTCTGAGATTTGAAAATTTCATAAAAAAATTCAATTCGGTTCTGAATTGAAAAAATAACAAATAAATTCGTATTTTGATGCGACAATACTTTTATAAAGAAAGTAAATTAATTACTATAAATTTATTCCAGAGCCGTATTAAATTTTTTTATTTAAAATTCTCAGAAAACAAAAAAAAATTAATAGAATAAACTGGAATCTTATTTTGGAAGGAAAGGGCACCATTTCCATCCAAAAAAAAATCCAGGTCCGTATTTAAACATTCGAACTGCGGACATTCGAAACGTATACCTACATAGCTTAAAATGTCAAATTACCCTCTTTCAGCAAAAAATGAAATTGACAAATTTCAACAATATTGGGTAAGATCTTTTTATGTATTTTCGAAAAAGACAATTTTTTAATAAAAGTGTAACATCCTGTGTCCTGAAAACTATGCAATTCCGCGGACCTAAGTTTATATGAATAATTTTCCGTATGATAATCACTCAAAGAATCACTCCCTGAAGTTTGGCCAAGCTTGCACTAAACACCCTGTATATTAGTATATAGAAAAAGCTTTTGATAAAGTCAATGCTGCATAGTAGACTGACAACATTGCGTCTGGCTCTGGATCAATGGGTGCACAATATTTTGCAGAATATTTTTCTTTGCTGTATTTATAGAAAGTAATTAGTAATACCGATGATGAGCTCACATTGGAATCCTTCACACTTTAATAATTCCTAATTTTTGTAATGTAGTGTAAACTATATTAAGTTTTTTCACGTTTTGATATTGATTAAACCTATTATTTTGTTACAATCTGTATAAATTGCCCTTCCCATCTCTTTATTGTCAACTACATAAATCAGTAATCACTGCTGGAATTTTTTAATTGCCACAATTTTCAATCTTGTAAGGGTAGAAGACATGTAAGGTACTGATATACATATATTATGTGAAGATATATTCTTTGATCCATGAATTTGTCTTGAATTTACATTAATTCACACTTAGATAATAGTTATTTATGCAACAAGTACATAAAGTGGTACTTTTTTTCACGACTGAGAAGTTTGACCGCATGAGCCGCAGGCGAATACGGCAATCCCAGAAGTGAAAAAAAGGCACTTTATGCATATGTTGCATACAAAATTTTATCTACGAGTGACTTGAACTAGAACGAATATAAAATTAAAAAAAAAAACTTTCCAATGCATTCATATCTTATGTAAGTGTTTCTTTGTAGCTATTAACGCTTTTTTCTTCACATCAGTTCATAAAGGTGACATATATATTGCTTAATATACACTTCTTTAGATTTTTGAGGTAGGTACCTAGGTACCTAACAGATTTTGTGCAGCCATATTTGATTGAATAATAATTTCTTCTAGTGCGGAAGATATTTCATTTATGATTAAATGTAAACATAAAATATTAAAATATATGAATTATATAGCCACATTTGATTGAAAAATAATTTCTTCTGGGGTAGAAGATATTTCATTCATTGAATCATCTACAATGGTATCCATTTCAGGTAACTAAACGACGCAAAACACAAAATATTAATTGTACATACATAGATCTGGCGCTGGCGTTCTGCTAATAAACTGGTGGTTCAGTGTCTCGTGTTGGATCGCTCCGCTCCGCTCCGCTCCACTAGAACTTGTACTCGGCGAGCGTGCAGCAACGTAACGTGTCAGATTTTAGCGTTAAATAATGAACCGTACGGCACTTTATTACACTCCTTCTTACTTTATTTCACTCTTCAATATAATCATACATTTTATGAACTAAGAAACGTCTAGAAAAGTGCATTTTATGAATCACTCGTAGATAAACATAATTATTACTACTTATCATTAAAACGAGTATTTATTAATGAGTATAATGATGTGTGAAAAATTTTATGCTCAAGATGGGTCAATAACAAATCTAAATTTCTATGATTAAGTCAAATGATAAAAAGTTAAAATTTTTTAAAGTAAACACGATTTTTACCTGCGAGAACAATGGAAAAAGTTGATTTAGTGGCAAAACTTAGCCGAAAAAAAACTTGACTTTATAATTATTAAAAACTTTATAAATTCAATAAATATTATATCGCGTTCTAAAAATCTAAAAAAAAAATACTTGAAAGTATATTCCTTTTTTTTATATTTATATACATTTATATTTATGTATATTTATATACAGTTTGTATTATCATCAGTATTAAGTTTGCATGAAATAACAAATTTCTGGAGTCACGATAAAAAATCATTGTTTATAGAATTAAAACCGTAACCGTGATTTTTTACTTTTCTGGACTCAATTTGGGAGCATAATACAAAGTATGTCAAATGCTATTAAAAGTAGAAATCAGATAACCTCAATGAAAACTTTAATAGGACTTATTATTTATTCACTGTAATCGATAATACACAATTTCAATTTGCATGGGAAGCGAAGATAGCATCGAAACTATATTTGTATAAATCTTTCCGGGAAAACACGCGAAATTTCAATTTTCTCCAAAAAATAAACAAGCTTCCTCACAGTGGGATAACGAAGTTTAACGCATGTTATATCTCTCCACTTTTGACACGCACGTTTCACAAATCCGTGATATAACAAAGACTCTGTCTATTCTTTTCATCCAAATATCTTAATTATATTACATTGAGAACAATAAATAATAAGGGAAATCGATTTATCTGCCAACTGTACTCCATCATGTAAACCCTGAAAAGTGAAAGCAAGCAAGACCGATAACATGATTGAAATTTCACTTTCTTTTGAAGCTCTTATCTTGGAAAATGGTATTTTTCTGAAAGCTATGACATCCAAACAACGAATAATTAAAAAAAAGATAATCACCGTTCGTTCTACTATAATGGGTTGAAAATATCGTCACTGTATTTTTGATCAAAGTTATCCCTTTCTTTAAATTACATATTTGCAATAACCCAAAATTTAGTGTGTAAATAACCTTCCGCAAGCTTTATTGCATCACTCCTTAACTTGGACCTCGAACTCTTGCTGCTGATTACTGTTAGGCTAGACAGGTCATTATGACGTCAGGTAATACATTAAAAACAAACAGCTACTGACCTCTGTCTTGATATTTTATTAATTTTTGTTACAAAAAAAATCCACAAAGAAATCATCCTTTATAAGAAACACCCTTTATGTTATTGAGAAACGCACCCTCTGTTTCTCAATAAGATGCTAATACTTGTTATGTAATGATTCCTCGGGTTATTTAATGAAGAAAAGTTAATATGAACAAATATGTCCGCAACGGCTTAATTTTTTTTTTCTACAGTGTTGAATTTTTGTTTTTTTAAGAGTTTCTTTTTATTATCTATGAAAGGAGTTTATATACTTTTTCCAATGTTGCCATGTTTTAATAAGATATTCTAAGACCACGTATTATAATAATTAGAAAAATTATTCTATTGATCCACTCTCATATTTTCTGTTTTCAAAAAATAGATAAATATTATTGGTTAATTTCGTTAAATTAATTTAATTTTAATTTAATTGTTTTAATCAAGAACGTCGAGAAAAACGCAAGAGACCTTTTTCATGTAGAATTGATCATACTAATGAGAAAAAATATTCCCAAGGCCAAACCTCACTGTGGAAAAAAATTGAGCCTTGGCCTGAGGAATCAAATCCTGAAATTTTGGCATATTATTAAAAGGATCACCCTGTATAGAATATAACATTTTTGGTGAGCATTTTATTTAAATCATAATTATTCAGATATGAAATTCCTTATTATTTGTGTGTCGTAGCATTGTAGAAAACTGCAGACGGGAGATAAATATTATTTTTACGATCTGACTCTTTCTCATCTCTTGATATTTATATTGGTCTATTTCCTCGCATAATTTCTTTATGAGTGCTGTTTGGAAGACTATGTGAATAAATTTTAATAATACTTTTACGACGTGAATTATTGTTCTTCAAACATTATTCTTAAATATTTCTTTTTAGGGGCATTTAGTTGACAAAACATAGAAAAATGGTACTGTTGGACATAACATGAGAATGTACAAGCAAAATTAAATTGTGCTGAAATTAGGTGTTTGATTACACTAACGAAATTAGTTTAGATATACAAAACAAAAAAGCAAAAATTTTGTGAACAATTCTCAAAATTCAACTGAAAGTCATAAAAAATTATATACCATAATCCATAATCCATGGGAATCTGCGTATTTTTGTGCTGATTTGTAATTTGAAAAGAATTTTCAGTCGTCGTTGCTGAAATATGCTGAAAAAACTTAAAATTCGAGATTAATTTTTTCAGCCATAGGTATATTTTTTATTGAGACTAAATATATTTCTTTGTTTAGAGTAACATAAATCGTCATGGAGCTATCCATCTAACATTTCAAAGTTTTCAGTAGACTAGATTTCAGGATTTTCATAGCCAATTTTTGTGTTTCTTATAGTAGCGATATTGTTTTTTCATGTAGGTAATTAGGAATTAGAAAAATCAATTAGTCTAAAAAATTAAAAAAAGTTTTTTTTTAAATAGGAATAATATTTTTTAGAATAAGAACCATTTACCAAAAAACCATAAGCAAGCAAAATGACGTCATACAAAAAATCAATATTATTTTATTTTGTAAATTTTTGGTGAAGTTGATTATTTTATCAAAAAAAAAAAAAAGAATATCTCGGCCGTAAGTAAAACAAAAGTTGATTATGAAAACTCTTCAATAATTAAAAAGATAAGTAAGGAAAAAATAAGAATTCTCGATTTTTCAGTTTTTTCAGCATACTTATTCCAGCAATGATTGAATATTTACTATTTTTTTTTAATGACTAATCGGCACGAAAATACGCAGCTTTCCTCCAAATTACTCTGTTTCATATCCCTTAAGATAGCCCAGCTACTCCATACATTTTTACTAAAATAAAGGGCACCACCATCCATCGTAAGATGAATGATGAATGATGAATGATAAAAAAATACTACTGTTTTAAAAATTCGACTGTGTACTGGTGGATATTATAAACGCTACACGTGTTTCGCTACTTTTAATTTAGCATCTTCAGACATATGTAAATAAACAAAATTTTCGATATTTTCATTTACATATTAGGTATGTCTGAAGATGCTACTTTAAAAGTAGCATAACACGTGTAACATTGATAATATCCATCATTATACAATAAAATTTCTTAAAACAGTAGTGTTTTATTTATCATCCATCAGTACCTATATGCAAACATTCTACGAAGGAAGGGTTGAAAACATAAATTTTATGTTAGTACTATTTTCTTTTTCCTTTATTTCCTCTAGCTTATTTCAAAGTACATTACAGAAAATGTCTGCTTGATCATTACTTATTAAATTCTATAAGTTAAGTAAAAACAACTTCCTATGCTGGCAATTTTTCAAAACTTTCCACAGAGTAGTGCAAAATATCTCTTTCTTCGTGTTTTATTCCGTTGACTTGTATGCAGGTTTTGCGAACTTTCCCCTAATGACATGTTTACATGTTTATGTTTCAGGAATATCTGAAATTTGTCATATTCGGTCACATACGTTTAAAAAGCGATTTCTTTCCGACTGTAATCGATCTTCTCGAGTTGAAGTCGAAGAGGAAATACTTCCGGTCTTGGTGGAATCAGTCCAAGTTCCGTATGCTGTAAATTCAGTCCGTATCATCTTTTATACAAGAGGAGATCTGGTTCGAAACACAAAGATTTTATGACCATGTCGTAAGTTTCACAAAGCCTCCTGTCGCTCTAAAAACTTTTTCCAGTTACGAAGGCATACAGGTTGTTAAAAGATTTATATTTGAAAATTTAAATTAATATTATGTAGAATTTTAAAAGACTTTATTCCGGCTTTTAAGTTTTCGTCAACTTTAATAAATTTTAATCAAGGAAACCTTAAGGCTGACTTAATAAGTTTTTAATTAAAATAGCGGCTCGTCTGGATAGAGACTCAGTGCGTGCGCGTTGAGCGTTTTATTCCCCCGTCTTCTTTACCGGGAACTGCATTTTTAATTGTGCATTAATCTAAAGTAGCTTGCTTACAATTTCTCTTTGCGAACAAGAAGAACTTCCATTGTTATGATTAATTGAGCCTTTCGGAGAATTAAAATCCTTCCATAATTGTCCTTTAAAATTGGAGCATAAAGAATTCTTACAGAGAATATTTTTTACGATATGTGCCGTGCACATTTGAATTCCTCGAGTCGGCTTCTCAGGTCGGCTCTCCGGTAGAGCCTTTGAAACGCACTTAATTTCCCACAAACTGCACGATCGGAATTTTCTGTGCATCGAACTAACTGCTTGAGAATTCCCATGTTTTTATTTCACAATTATCATTTTCCGAGACGTATATTTTGATTGCGAATTTTTTTTATTTTGTATAGCACGTAAATGGAACACAGCTTTATAGTTTAAATTCTTCATAAGCTTTTTATGTACCTAAACACTCGTCCCAAGGTATAATATAACCCGAGTAACAATAAATAATATTCCCAATAAAAAGTTACTCAAGACATGAAATTAATTTTCTTGCTTAACTCTCTCCCCCTCCCCTATTTTAATGATCATGTAGTATACACTTTGCTGCTTTTAAGGTAGATGTATTGGGTTAGATAATTTGTCCCGATAGGACGATTTTTCTGGAGCTGTAACGAGGAAAAGGACAAATAAAAGCATCAAGGTTTGAATGTAGGATGGCCATATAAATATCTATCAATCTTGGCGACATTCTTCTCTACGAGCACCGAAGGAATTCTTCCTCGTTTCAGGATTTCAATTGAATAGCCCACGTTTTTCTTAGCTACCTTCCTTTTCCTTCGAGGCAATAGGGTAGAGCTGACTAGGGTTATCTGCTATGTTGCCAGGTCGATATTTACCATTCTCGATGTTCCTAATGATAGTTTTGCTAACTTTGTTTTAAAGTCGCAAAAACTAAAGCAAACTGCAATTTGTTCAATCAGTAAAGAGTCGACAAAGTCAACAGATTTCTCTTCTCTTTTAATTAAAATCCAAGTTTAAATTTAATGTCCAAGAAAAATCAATGTGAGCATGTTTTTCATTTCAAAAGTAAAAAATCTATTGCTAAAAAATTCCTATTACTATTAAAGTTAGATACAAGTAGCTTAATTTTCTGTAAATGAAAAAAAAATCGATACAGAATAGTAGGATATGGGCACAGAGCTGTCAATATTCATAAAATTATGTATGTAGGCCTTCACCGCTGGGATCAACTTCAACTGAGATCATAATTGATTCCGGGCTCCAGAACTGACCTAGACATCAACCTTGCAAGTTACGCTCCTACATATAGGTTGATAGTTTATTGATACCCTAACATACCCTAACCACTAGCTATTTTCACCCTCGTAACGGTCTGTCTCTCCGATGATGTATCGATCGATGAGTTGGATGCAGAGCCATCCGAGAAAAAAAAGACTTGAAGAGAGCCGGATGACAAATCCTCTGCATGTTCATTGCTCCCTCATTCCTTTTGAAATTAATTGGATATATTTTAAAGATATTGGTTAATTATTTTTTGCCGATTCGAGTTTGCCGATTCCGTCTATGACAATCCTAAGGTAGGGATGAATTGCAGCTCCAAAAACTCTTGTGGTTCTGTATACTTTCATTAGGACCACAAAGTGCACCCAAAACTGCTTCGTAGTTTGCTTTGCTTTAGGACTACCACGCAATTTGCTGCGAAAAGACCGAAATTCTGTCCACCAGGTCGCTCTATCGTTAATATCGTGAAACAATTGAAATTTTTATAAACATCCAAATAATTTTAAGACGAAGGAGGTATAATAAAACTACAGAAGAGTCGGAATCTGGCTCTATGGTAATGTTGCTGAGTCAATCAATTGACTCAACAATCTATGACGTCATCGGAGATCGATTGTTGCGAGAGCGGAAAGAGCTTGGGAGGGGCTTTGACGTCATCGGACCATCAGCATATAGTCAGGAACTCTATAATTGCAGTACCTGATAGTGATCTAGGTGATTATTTGATTTTTTTTTCTTTTTAGAATCAATAATAGTATATTATTATGTGAGCGATTATGACGCCATTATTCACGAGATGGTGATAATGCCACGAGCTTTAGCGAGTGTGAATAAGTAAGTAATGGCCATAAGCGTGAATTTAATATGCTATACTTTTCTACTCTTATAAAAAAACAAATTTGTATCAAAATATATTTTTTATATTTTTGTTATTTTACTTACTGCTTGGAACATCTGCTAGTACCGACTAGGCACACGTGGCTTCTGGGTCTAGGGTGACGGTAGATACTTGTGTGTTCATTGTAGAAATGTTAGCTATATCTTTCTTATATTCCCAGCTTTGCTCTGTTTATATAACTAACAGCTTTCGATTGGTGCACGAGCGGGAATAATGAATTGCTAGAGCTGTGAGTCTTCCTTACTTTCAGCCATCCAGCCAGTTGTCAGTGGAGTCAAACACGTAACCGCTCATGATGTCTACCACAGTTTGTTGTTGTGGAAGGAACCTTTAGAGTAACTCTCCGAGGACCATGGTAAAACAGCTGTTTTACTGGTTTTTTTTTTCAAGCTTCTTTCTTGGGCTTGGAGATTGTATTTACATGAAGATTACTCACATATGAATGCGAGCTGAGTTACTTAAATAAATGTGTTCACAGTGTTGCTTCAAATTATACATTTTTTAATGGATTATGGGATTATGAAAGGGATCATGGTGGAAGCAATTTTGGTGATGGTAAATTTTAGTGAATTATGATTGGAGGCGTTACATATTAGATACAGCGTAAGCTGTAATCTTGTACATGAAATAAGGGGATTTACTGGAAACACAAACAAGAGAATTTATTGGTTACTTTTACGTATCAGATCATATTTCAATTAATTGATTTTATTATAGCAGAGGATGTATTCAAATTCCCTAGGGTTATCATTCATTATTAATTATTATACTCAGGGTAATTCTATGTATTTTATTTTGGTTAGGAATTAGTCAAAATTTATGAATGCGGTAGAATATTATTTGAAGTGCTTGTATTTTGCTTACTGTTTAAATGCGTGACGATATTGTCATTTAGCTACTTAATTATGAGGCATGTTTACTAACCGTTATAAATGAGAGTAAATCATATTAAATCGCGACAGTTTCACGCTAAAGCTTTGTCTTCTATGTTTTACATGGCCAACTTGTGTATAACATACATCAACATAACGCTCTCCATTTTTGTTATTACAATATTAACACCTACCTGGTGACAACAAAAAGATGATTGCTACAACTGGAAATAATTTTTGTATAAGTAGATATATTTCATAAAATTTCATTAATTGGAGCTAATAGGATTCCCATATTTCTAAGATTGTTAAGTAGAAACGGCTCATCGTTATGCAAAACTTGATATTTTTGCATCGATCACAAAAAATTAAAGTAAAATAGGCGGGTAATACAAAGATATTATGTACTTACCGAATATCAATTTTTTTTTATAATTAATTAACTCGTGTGTTATTCATTAAAAACGTATTAGATTTCACGATCGTGATGATAGGATACATCATGACCTATACGAACCCTATAACAACCTAATAACACAGGCCTTCGATGATGGGCTGACAATTAAGAACAGGGCCACCAGAAGTAATCCATGATCAGCAGCAAGAATTAAATAAACTTTAAATAGGGCAATTTTTTCCGGAACAGCATGTTTTCACTGATTTACAGTAAGAAGTCTACCCATTAAAAAGTAGGCTCGGGGGTAGATACATTTGGAAAAACGTTCTAGATGAGCTGTTACTGCCGCGAAAGTTTCAGGAATGGGAAGGGAAAAGTCCAGAAAATACTAGTTAACGAAGTTTATTACAGAAGGCATTTTAAGGTTCAATACAAGCAATGTCACTATAAAGCAGTCTGGGTCAGTTTGATTCAAAGTGCGATAAAAACAAGAAGTCACCGATATAAGAAGACGGTCCTAGTGATGTAGGTATATAGAGTGCTATCTTTATAAAGCAGTTAGTAAAAATAGTGTAAGTACTGTAGAGTGTGGTTTGTAAATTATTATAGTGATCAATAGATGAATTAATTGACTATCCACGTTAATAATTATTATTAATTCGATACTAGAACATATAAAATTGTTTTAGAAAGACAGCTTTGCACGGATACGTGGAAATTATGTCTCGTTTAGTTAATAAATGCGCAAAGTTTTATAGCTAAGTGTCTACGGGTAATCCAGGTTTTATGTATAATTATCCTTACAGAACGCGTAATACTTATTTTTATTTATGTATCAAAAACGTTACTTTAATGATAATGCCCGGAGGTCGACATCATCCAGCCCGAGGTAAACATGTCGTCCGATGGCCATTATATCATTCAGTAACGCCAGTGGTGCACAATACTGGTTGTTATGCAATGGTTAATGTATCTCGAATCCTATAGGCATTATTATGTACTATCATCGGTAATATAAAAATAAAAATTATTAATATGCGATCATTATACACGTCTGTAACAACTAATACCTACAAAGTATTACAGAACTAGCAACTACGGCCTTCTTAATAAACACTAATTAGAATCCATTTTAGAAAATAAAACGATTGATAGGAGCATATTTTTGGATGGATCCGGCAACGTGTCTTGATGTCCGGGTGAATTCCATCGCTGCTCCTGTAGGACTTCGCGTTCCCGGATTGGATTAAATGTCAATTGAAACAAACGTTCCTCTTACCTATTGTGCGTCTTTATTGGGAAGAATAACGTCATACAATGAATGGAATCAACGAAAATTGGGAAAGTAATTCTATTTGTTAGCTCTGTTCGCTCCACCGCCACCGTCTAGCAATTCTAGCACCCAATTGATATGGCTACGCCGGCTTAAGACGTTCCATCCACCTAACAACCCATTCCTACCTGATGGCTTAAAATAACATCCCTGTTTCTTCTTTATAGCGCTTTATTTCTCTATCTAGACAGGGAATTTCCTTGAAATTGTGTCTGAGAATTTTTGGATTATCTGCGGACGGGCAGATATTGGTTATATGAAGTTTACGGGGAGCGGTAAGATAAGGTAAGAAGCGGTAGGCCTTGTAAAATTGATCCGCGCGTTAATTGCAGCGGGATAGTTTTTGAATCTAGGTAACATATTATGGTGGGGTTGGGGTTTGTTATTTGTATAAGAATTGTTTGTATGGAAAACTGTAACTCATTAATGAAGATCCTGCACCAATTCGAAATTGGGCCTTAACCAATTTTTCACAAAAGGAATAGAACCTTATATCAATTCAATTAAATACATACTTGTTGCTATTATATACTTATACATATGTATAGCAACACATAAATTATTCTTACAGTACATATACATGGCTGTCCCAGAATAAAATAGACAAACTTCTTGGTAAAACTTGATTTTAAGACAAGTCTCGATGAACCTACCCTCTAAATTGAGTATTAACGAAGTTACAAGATGTTCAATGTTCAAAAAAAAATATTTTTTTTGCATAACTCCAAAACGGCTTAATATTTTTCTATGAACTTTTTTGTGTTTATTTTATAATAATTAATCTATCCCCAATATTTACGCCACTGGATAAACTTTGGTTGGAACACCCTGTAGAATGATTTTTATATTAAAAACTAATATTAAAGTCATGCATTGCTTTTGATCTAAAAACAATCAACCTTTTACAACCAATTTAAAATAAATGCTTGCTAACAGCATCATAATGGTACAATGAATCAGATTTAACTGCAGTACCTAAATATTTGATGTTCATTAGACCAATACATATGGAGTTTGTTTACATATTGCAAAATATCATGGTTCGTTTGCACTAAAAAGGAATTAGAGCTGTCGATTGATCGGCTTCCGCAAATAAGAGTTTTATTAGCTTTTCTATTCGGTGCTTTGCAGTTACTGAATTAATTATCGACCATTGGTAGATTCAATTAACTATTACTGCGGACCACGACTTTCTAGACCATTAAGTCCGCGCGCTATCCGACGATTTTCACCACTGGTCGGACCGATAATCTAGGCGTTTATCATCGATTCTGCTTCAACAGGAATCGCCATTAACCACCTACTGATATATTTATACCTGCGGGATGGAGGAAGGAAAGATCACCTCATTGCATCCGATTTACAGGGAAGGAGATAAGTGACTAAAATTCTATTGCCAGATTTTCATTAAACAGAACCTCATGAAAAAATCCTCAGAAGTAACCAGCTTAATGTTTAAATGGGGTATGACCAAAGCTTTATGGACTTATTACCACTAAAAACTACTAAAACTACTTAAAAGCGATTAGTGTTTTCTGGCTTTTAATCTGCCAGTTTATATTTAACTAAGCGTTTAACTCTCCGATGTATGAGAGTTATGGCGAAGAAATATCTGATTAAGGCCTGTAGTCATCAATACATTATAACCCTTGGGGTTATATTTTGGAACACATGTGTTTCATGGGCTTGAGCACTAGACCAATCAGCTGTCAAAAAAATCGAAAATATAACCCCAAAGTTATATTTTGAAGTTTTATGAATATGGATACTAGTGACGTAAATGTTATCTAGTATCATACGAGTAATTACGCATTCCCACCCTAGTGCATTACATGAGAAATCAAAATATCGTTGTTACAAACTCCGAGGTTAACATTTCTAGTTCTTCTCCAGATTTCTGCCGATTGGTTTATTAGGTAAAGCTATTTAAGACCATCAGTGATAGTTACCACATTTATTGTTCTCGTGAACTACTTGAAGTTATAGGAAGGTTTAGTCTTGGAGTAAAGGATCGCGAAACAATTCTAAGGGCAGCAAAGAAGGTTGGTTAGTGAAAGACAACGAGTCCTGATTGACTGACTTCCTGAGTTCATGTTCATGGTCTGCTTGATTTTGCCCCTATACATTTGAATTGGTATCTAGGGTCTTTCCAGTTTCCTTGCGAGACATTAGCATATCTACAAGGAAGTGAAATCAGTTTTCCATTGTCAGTGGGATTAAAATGTCATTTTGGTAATACATGTCAAATGAGATATGATCTGCCAATCAATGAGCTACGTTCCCAGAACCGGGCACATCACAGCTCTTTTTCATTGAATTAAATTCGATGGAATTGAATGAAACTGAATTGAATTGAATTCATCTGAATTAAATTGAATTGAAATGAATTGTATTGAATTAAATTTAATTAAATTGAGTTGAATTGTATTGAATTAAATTGAATTAAATTGAATTGAATGAATTGAAATGAATTGATTTGATTTTATTTGATTTAATTTGATTTTATTTGAAATTAATTAAATTGAATTGAATAAAACATTAGCATTTCTACAAGGAAGTAAAATCAATTTTCCATACTCAGTGGGATTGAAATGTCATTTTCGTAATACATGTCAAATCAGAAATGATCTGCCAAATCAATGAGCTACGTTCCCAGAACCGGACACATCACAGCTCTTTTTCATTGAATTGAATTCGATGGAATTGAATGTAACTGAATTGAATTGAATTGAATTGAATTCATCTGAATTAAATTGAATTGAAATGAATTGTATTGAATTAAATTTAATTAAATTGAGTTGAATTGTATTGAATTAAATTGAATTAAATTGAATTGAATGAATTGAAATGAATTCATTTGATTTTATTTGATTTAATTTGATTTTATTTGAAATTAATTAAATTGACTTGAATAAAACATTAGCATTTCTACAAGGAAGTAAAATCAATTTTCCATACTCAGTGGGATTGAAATGTCATTTTGGTAATACATGTCAAATCAGAAATGATCTGCCAAATCAATGAGCTACCAGAACCGGACACATCACAGCTCTGTTTCATTGAATTGAATGTAACTGAATTGAATTGAATTCATCTGGATTAAATTGAATTGAAATGGATTGTATTGAATTGAATTGTATTGAATTAAATTGAATTAAATGAATTGAAATGAATTGATTTGATTTGATTTAATTTGATTTTATTTGAAATTAATTAAATTGAATTGAATCAAACATTAGCATTTCTACAAGGAAGTAAAATCAATTTTCCATAGTCAGTAAGATTAAAATGACATTTTGGTGATACATGTCAAATCAGAAATGATCTGCCAAATCAATGAGCTACGTTCCCAGAACCGGACACATCACAGCTCTTTTTAATTGAATTGAATTGGATGGAATTAAATTGAATTGATTCAATTGAATAAGAATTGAATTGAATTGAATTGAATTGAATTGAATTAAATTGAATTGAATTGAATTGAATTGAATTGAATTGAATTGAATTGAATTGAATTGAATTGAATTGAACTTGATTAAATTAATTATTATTGTATCTGCAAGGGGGTAGAATAAATTTCCCGTTATCTGTGGGATTGAAATGTCGTTTTTTTAATAAATGACATTTTAAAATAAGAAATTATCTACGTGAGCTGCGTTTCCGGGACCGGTCACAGCACCGTTTCTTGAATTGATTTGAATTGATTTGAATTGAATGGAATTGAATTGAATTGAAATAAATTGAGTTGATACGAATGGAATTGAATCAATCATCAACATTTCTACAAAGGAATGGAGTTAATTTCCCATTGTCAGTAGAATTGAAATATGATTTTAGTAATACATGACATGCTAAAATGAGAAATGATCTAACAAATCAATGAGCTACGTATAGCTACGTTCCCGGATCCGGGCATAACCTTGTTTTTTAAGCACGGTAAAGTAAGTTTCATCGTAATGAATGCAGGGAGGTGGTACTGATTTAAAGAGCCACAAAGCAAACGATCAAATTAAACAAAAAAAAATAGAGATAAAAGTGAGCTCTAGTCGTGCAAATGAATAATTTCCATGTCCACTGTAAGAGGTTTTGCAACTGTTTTTGTCATTTGTAGTAATTAATATACTAAAGCTTCTTTGTAGCAGAGTCTGTAAAATATGTCAAGGAATGCAACTCCTCTTTACAGATAACTTGCAATATTAAATTTATTCAAATTGGAATGAATCGAACAACCTGAACTTTAAGTTTCGTCAGCAACTATTCCCTATAATAATTCCCTAGAAATATTAATATTAATAATGCAATTGACTATACTTTTTGAGTGATCAAAATGGTTTCCATTAATAATGGTAATGGATAGCTTGTAACATGTAGCCACTGCCCAAATCATTTCCTGAATATGTTGTATAATTTGGAGTCTATCCCCTAAGGACAATGTTCTGTGTAATCCCAATTTACAGGATAATTTCGTCTAAAACAACGCGCGGCTTGTTGAGTTATTCAA
The DNA here is from genome assembly GCA_910589415.1 of Malachius bipustulatus. Lineage (NCBI taxonomy): Eukaryota > Metazoa > Arthropoda > Insecta > Coleoptera > Melyridae > Malachius > Malachius bipustulatus. The sequence goes on along the minus strand of OU342631.1, from coordinate 31,878,498 downwards.
TATCCGGAATCCTTTCCTCGAGCAATGCGTTACAATACATCACCTAATTGGGAAACTTCATTCTTCCATATGATGCTCTAGTTCTAGCACAAACGGCGTTAGTAAACTTTCTTATTCGATAATTGCTTCCAGGGGATACAAATCGATATACATACACACACCTAAATTACAACCCTTCAAAATTTGAGAAACAATATGACTATAAATGGAAATTAAAGGTAATATTTCCATTATTAGGTATATCGAATAGTTTATGATTTACGACGAGTTACTGACCTTTTATTAGACCAGCTATTATAATCCAGTAACACTGTGGTAACAGTTTGGCATAAAAGTTATTCCGAGGCACGGACTATGTCTTTTCGAGTTCTCTAGTCCTCGGGGATGACACAAATGAGTCTGTCCCCCATGCCCTGGCATACTTTTCATCAGGGCGAAATTTGCAATTTGCAATTTGCAATTAGATTAAGCAAGCTATAGGCTAGGAATGGCGAGAGTAGTCAGGTATTAATGATTCCGGTGCGGTTTCGGTCTGGAAATAAACTTATCAGGCTGGCGTGCGGCACGGAAACACGACAAAAGAAAACGTTGCAAATTTGAAGGGGATTTCTTGGCAGTTATTCCGATCAAGTCTGCCTTGATGTGCCTCGACGTGAGTATTAGGAGGTAGGTACCAACGGCAAAGGTTGACAAGACTATGTCAGGACTGAAAGTCGGAAAATCTAAGCGGCTCGCAGTTGTGGAAATCTCAATCTTATGATTGAAGTTTAAGGCTGGTAAATTACCTGATTATGTCACTATAACATATGTATGGAAAGATAAGATTTATATATAAATTTTAATTAAAATTTACATTCATATATGTGTAATGATTTTGTATTCAGATAACAAATATACAGGTTCGTGTATGTATGCAAAACAAATCGTTGACGTTTTACTGAAATTATTATTTATATTTACCCTTGTTCTACTTAAAAAAAGGAAATAACCTATTAAAGGAATCTTTCTAATTGAGGCACAAACTGACTTCTGTTAATCACTAATCGTTGCCTTGTTTTTTAAACTATAATAATATCTAATTACAGTTTCTGTCACCAAGGTTGCACAAAAAAAACCGGTTGCACAACGGTAAAATAAAAAATTTCAGATAATAATTACTGATTTTAAAATGCCCTATATTTTTAAAATATTGGTCTGATATTGCTGAAAATAAGAACAGTTAATTACCGATTAAAAAATACAAGATATTCGCCATATATCAAAATTTTGCAACTTGAAATCAATAATTATTATTATAAAATTTATAATTTACGTTTGTGCTATACTAAAGTTCATAGATAGTAGGAAATTTTTCACGTCTAAACCGTGCGCCCATGACTTGGAGCCCCGGCCACAGTGTTGTCTTGTCTTACCAATCACACAGACAATTTCCACCGTGCACCTGAGCTGCCAACTCCCGGTATTCTTATTTATGTTCCAGGGATATTCTTACTCACTTCTAGGATGCGAGTCTAAAAATCACAACGGGAAGACTCAAGACGACGGCGGGGCCGGCCTGGCAGTGGCAGTTGATAAAATGTGACGTCTGCTTAGGTGAAAACCCCCCGCATTCAATTTTCAATCCGCTGAATTAGATTTCAGTTACTTTTACGCCGCAGTTGTGCCAGATGGGTTGTCTATTCAGTAATGTATTTGAGGAAATATAAAGTCGATGGCGATTTTTTGGAGAATTTTTTTAAATTTTGATTCTGAATAAGTATAGAGAGCGGTTCAGGGTGTTTTAATAACATAAACATAACTAACAAAAAATATATAATTCATCTTTTTTTCATCTAGTAGAGCCTCTATAGATGAAATAATATAGTAAGATAAGTCTCGTCTTCCTCACGTATAATGGGCTTTAGTATATTTTCTCTTCAGTGCTCTACCGTCCTCATACTGAAACTCAATTAACCCCCCGCCAGTGTCGGTTTGTATGAAACTCTTTCGTTATTCTTGAGCTTTCGATACTTCGCCGTTTAGAAGTATTCTCGAAGTGAACAGGCTCTGGAACCAATTCCGACAAGCAATAATCAGAAATGGCTTTTTCCAGCGACGTCGTTGCTTGCCAAAATATTGTCTACAAGAATTCAAGATTCTAGCACAAAACCTAAATAAACTCAGAGTTTTGAATCCATTGAAATTGATCTGGTACCAGAATTATTGAACAGAAATCATTCTTAAATAATCACTATCACTATTATAATGTAGTATTTTTTGGATTTTTAATTCTTTGTTATTACGTACCGAAACTGTTCTAGGATAGTTCTGTCTATAAGCAACTAGGACTCCTTCCTTTTGGGATAGAAACATTAGTTAACATCCAGAATGAATTGGTTCCAGAACCAGAAAGGCATAAGCAGATAGGTACGATACATAAATGGATCGATCTAGGGATTTGCCTAATAGTTACGGTGATGTCAATAGGTCACGCATTTATCATCGGTAAAGCCAGATTAACAAGATTAGTTGGAGTAGGTATCATTTAAATTTGATCATGGATACTGATTCAAGCAGATTAAATTTGCTGGAATAAACTACTGAGCAGCTGTTTATTTGTGTTGTATAAGTGTACGCGAGATTTGTTCTCTGTTAACTTAGCGTATGAAGCGTATGAGATCTAGTAGGTGTTGTCTTATTTGTTTTTATGACTCAGTTGTTTCTAACATAATCAAGTGATTAATACAGTACGTTTCGTCTGAAATCCTAGCTAATAACGTTCTGCGGTTTGGAAAGTTAGAGCTGTATTGGGGTAGGAGCATTATCAGCTAAGCGATTGCTCTAACTATGAAGAAACCTTGGTATGATTTTGTCAGAACTGTAACGAGTCTTGTGGTCACAGTGGCCATAAATTATTATGCGCCGCATCTGCAACTTTAAAGTTGACCTAATAAGTTGACGTCGAGGCAAATCTAAGCAAACTTTCCTTCGGAAATTCCCACTCAATTTATTGTTCAAACATTAATTTAAAAATTTTGAATTACTTTTACTAATAATTAGTCCAATCAAATACTTCCTAGGTACTATTAAATTACGTCAATTAAAATTTAATGAAATATTATTGGTTTAGGTAGGGGATGTCTCGGATTCTGCAAGGGGTGGCCGCTATCTTGGATTGAAGGGATGAAATCATGCAGCTCGGTAAATAAAGCTTTTACGAAATAATTATTATTAAAAAAATTGATATTCCAACAACTTATATTTGGAACTGTTTTTGTTGTTAAAAAGTCACCAAATTTAAAAAAATGGACTCTCTTGGGGGTGGAAACGGTTTTTTCGATATAATAAAATGGTCAATAGTGGCGAAAATAGGTTGACATAGTAGTAGAAAATCGTTGTCCATAACATGAAAATTGATGTATTTGTTCAGAATTTTATTCTCTCTCAGAAAATCGATTCAAAATGAAAACCACATATCAACGATTCTGTCTAGCGCTGTCAAAACTCTTACCTTAAATTTCTACTTTCCGGCAGTTTAAGCGCAGATATCTTGTTTTGGGCAAGTAGGCGGGGTCGTTAGTAACTACGTGTGCGCACGTAGGTAGCATTCGCTCAAAGTAGAAGTAGTCGAGGAAGCGATGCTCCTAAACACGTTGAATCAAGTCAGCGTGTAAAGTGCTGTCAAGATTTTCTAAGTCTTGTAGTTTTATTTCACCTAAGCGTTTGAAACTAAGTTGCTGTTGCATTAAACGTATTACATTATGGCAAACATGGCTGCCCAACTAGAGTACATATAATAAAATTATAAAAACGAGTAGGGAAGCTAATCTTTCCCCTCTTTCCGATCTGAGAGAAAGCAGATCATCTCTTTTCAATATAGTAACTTTTTAGTTAATTCTTATTCGTGACAAGTTGTGGTGAGGCGGTGAATTGCAAGTTATAGAGGGGCATTGCAAGAAAATGCCTAATTGCTTTTTTAACAACATTTCTCTCCTTTTCACAAGACCTATGACAGAAAAATTATACAAATTGTAACTTATACCTCAAACGTGTGTTTAGAGTTTAATTGCTGGTCTTCAATAAACTATACCGTTTATTGTAACAAACTAGACAGTCAGGTGCAGGTGGGTCTAGTGTTATCAGGATGTTGCCAGGCGTATCCCAGTCTCACTCAGTCTATAATAGTTATTCCTGAAACTGAAAAAATAGCAGTTTGATAAAACGCGATTGCGATTATTAACAGTAGAACGTTTACAGTACTATAGTACTCATCAGGCCAAATCAGGGTTATGCAGCTACAGATTCAAGGCACTTATTCTCCCCTTCTTGAAAAAAGCTGACGTTGAAAACAGCCTGACTGGACATGAACAAGCAAAATAAGTATTCTGCGTGACCCAACTTCTCTTGCAGCACATGTACCTGGTGGAAACGATAGTTGGAAGCGCCGGGGATTATCATACTTTTTCTGGGTTCCCCGTGGCATACAATTCATTTCATTGATTAGTGATTTAACAGCGATAGCTCATCAGTTGAGATAATTCTTTTAATCTGCTGTCTTTACTATGCTTAAGGCACCGTCAGGCTTTACGATAAGTCTTATAATTACTATACTAATCCATGGATATCAGCAGGGTTACCATAGTATATGTAGACAGTTGCACTACTTGAGTTGACTCACTTTCACTATTGTCTGAAGTCATGTGACATTACACACACTTTAGAATTAGCCTAAAGGAGACGTAACATCCCTAACGTACGGACATAGGATTCATGTTTCAAAATGCGAATCTAAAACATTAAAAACAACTGGGCACTCCGCAATAGCCACTTGTTGCGCTCGCCTCTTCCCCCTCCACAATAAACTCCATAGTGACTGTTGTTGAATTTATCACAATTAAAGAATTTATCAATCATAGAAATATAATAAAATTTGGCGCTTCATAATGAGACCTTTTAGTAGGGGAGCCCAATAGGGGATTTCGGGATTTACTCGAGCGCGTCAGATTAATATAAGGAGGGATACCTTGCACCCTGTTGAGTACCCCCACCTTATATAAGACCTCAATGCAGGGCCGCGCGTCAAGGGCAGCTGATCAGAATAGTAAAAAAAAATTGAACATTAGAAATATTCGAGCGTGCCAGATTAAGGTATGGTGGGTTAATTACATACTGAAATGTGTACATTTTAATAATCTGACGATTTAAGCGTGACGTTAAGGAGTGGGAGGGTTACAAACTTGCAAAAAAAAACGTCACTTGGACATGCTCGAGCGCGGTTGATTTTTTTTTTAATTTGAAGGAAATAATTCTAGGGTATCGGGAAAAATATAATCTGCCGTTTTCCACAAGCCGAAGAAACGAAAATCGTTAATAACGTTGAGTGCGTGCAGACGGTGCAGACGCGATGAAGTATGTATCCCCCACTCCACGCCTGTCTTTCCCTTTCGCTCTTTCCCTATCTCTCGCTCTCTCGTACTGTCCAGACGCTATTTTCGCGACGTCATCACAGCTGTCATCAACGCTTTGGCTTGTTACATTCAATTTTGACTAAAGTTTTTGTGAATTCGCGCGATTATCATTCATATATTTTTTTTTCAAGTCGTCAGATTAAGAAAACCCCTCTAGATAATCGTCAGATTATTGGTCATCAGATCTGGGACATCAGATGAACCGTCCATATCTTAATCTGACGCGCTCGAGAAAATCAAAATGGCGATTTTTTTTTGCAATTTTGAAAAGCTCCCGTAAGCTTGCGTCACCTCCAAATCGTCAGTCTTTTGAATGTGAGCATCTTTCGGGGTCACTTAACATCCCCTCTAAAAATCTGACGCGCTCGAGTGAATTTTTTTTTTCTCATTTTGTACCCCCCCGTACGGCCACCCTCACTATGCGAACCGGCAGATCTCATACCTCCATTATCAGAGAGACGTGGGGCATACGCCCTATCATTATCTGACGCGCTCGGAGATGTCTATGTGACTGTTTTTTCTTTACATCTTTGACCCCCCGTAGATGCTCCCCCCACCGGTGAACGGGGAAACATCATATGACTTTTTTTTCTTTTTATCATGTAATCTCTCAAATCTAATAGGTCTCCACGACGCTCGAGTAAATCCCCATTTAGCATCGTGGGCTCCCCTACTATTTTTTGCCGAGGCAAAAACCGTGAAAAAAATCATGCAAAAGCATCATAATTTCCCGCTCGAGATGCATACAATTTTTTTTGTTACCGTTTAAAATGCCGCAATTACCATACTGTATATTACATCTTGTAGAAGGATCCTATTATGTTACTATAGGAACAATTTTTTATTACTGTCTTAGAATAATAATATCGTTTGACATTAACAAAACATGGCACAATACTGATTATTGTTGAAGTTTGGAAAAATTACCGAAAAAATATAGAGTAACAACTCTAGTTTTGTAACAAGCGGTACTATACGCTCGATCCGCCTAGATGTGGGCTCTATAAGCTCTGTGACGTATCGTATTTTGTAGTTATTGGTACAATAATTCGTCGTGTCACTCGTGTCTCACATGTTTCTAGCTCGTATCAGCGATTCGGCGTCTGTTGGATAGAAGACGGATGGAACGTAGGATTCATAGCCACTGGAGAAACGTCAGAAGTAATTTTAATTCATATTTGGATTTGAGTGAAATTTGCCATAACTGAATACGCAACCAGTTGATTTGGATAACTTAAGTGTTCAAAGCTCAAAAAAAAAAATGAAGTTGAATTATTTCGCTGAAATGCACAGCCTCGGTCGCAAGTTTAGCTCAACACAAAATGACCGCGTTCTCCGCCTAGTAACATAAAGCTTATTGAAAAAAGCGAAAAAATCGAATTAAAAATTATAAAATTTAAGGAAATTTTTAATTAGTACAAAGTTACTTGTTTCTTTGTTGCCCTAGGGAAACATAATTTTTATTACCGTGCATGAAAGATTTTTCTCTCTAGGGCGCGAATAATGCTGGAAATACTTCACGCACGCTGCCGAGTATAGACAGAAACAATGTGTCATTTTTCATTCGAATATTGATTAAGAAATGTCAACATTTTTTGACGGCTGTCTAAAAAAATTGTAATGATGAAAAAATTGGCTATAACTGTGCAATTTTGTCAGCACTGTGAGAATAAAGTTGCTACCAATGGTCATAAACTCACCTCACTTAAGTATTATTTGCGTAATTTTGGCGTTAGGAATTCCAACTTCCTCCTAAATTAAACAAATATGTCCACATACAGGCAAAAGATCTACAGGGTGATCAGTAATTCCCGCACTCAGAGCATGCTGCGTTAAACTTCACTTGTTAAGAGTGGTAAATTTTCTTCCTGCAGTGTTGTAAGTTCTTTTCTTCCAAAGATATGACCATTTTTGTAAAAAACAGGTGGCACCACTGCACTGAACATGTGAATAAGTTCGGGTTAAATGGTATTGTTATTATTTTTATTTCCATAGCAGCGAAGGCATTTGAATATTTTATATCTTAAGTTGAGTTTAGGCGGTTGCCAAACTTCAAATTTCGTTCAGATTTGGGTATTTTATCAATTTACAACATTCTCAATTCCTCTGTAAAGAGGTTTTGTGAAAAAAATTTGATGAATTATATGGTATCCGTTCCAGACATTACAGTAATCTAAATTTTTCAATAATTTTTATCACGGTTATTGAAAAAAATAGCTTAAAACTCGGATGAGGGAAACTCTGTAACTTGAAAACCAACAGTTGGATTCAATTTTTTTTGCAGAATATCCTTAATTTTAATGGACTCTATATCGCCCTGTATTCGGAGTGCGCGAGTTACTGATCACCCTGTATATATTTTTCATTGTCAAAGGTTTTGACTGCACTAGACAAAATCGCTCTAATACAATTTTCGATTTGTTTCGATTTTCGGAACGAGCAAAAAATTCTGAACAAATCTACTAATTTCCAAAATTAAATGATTTTTTTCGACCTTTGAGCGGAAAATGAACCAAAATTACTGTACTCTAAGTTGTAGCTTTTAAGTTTTCCTACAACAAGCGTGTCTTCAGAATTTTTTTAAATCTTGGTACGAATACAGGGGGCGCCAAAAGTCAAACGGTGCCAAGATTTTTGAAAATTGTCAACATGCATAAGTAGTGGTCTTCTGGGTCGTTAATTATTAAGAATCCGGTTTCAGATAAAAAATATTGCAAAAAATATAATCTGTATTCTGTATTCTTAATAAGTGACCCCAAAAACTCCCCAACGATGACTTTGGTAAAACTCCGATGAATTTAAATAAAAGACGTTCGTCATATTGGATCTGCCATTATGTTTTCTGAAAATTTCTTAAGGAATTCTTAATCAGCGACCCCAAAAATCCCCAAAATCATGTATTTGGTGAAAACTGTATGACTTGAATTAATTATTTAAGCGGAAAAAAATCAACAATATTTACACCAGTCGACTTCTGGCGCCCCTCAAATTACATTTTAATACCTGCATTTTCCATCATTGTGCAATCATAGAATCTTCGTCATCAAACCATATCATTGATGTTTTTCACATCTGCGGACGAAAGGTGCAGAATAAGCTACCCTGGATTAACATACCCTTTTAAAACTTAAAGGGATCTTATTCCTATGGTCTTTTTATAACTAACAATATTTTACCTAAAAAAAAAATGGTACCGATCTCAAAATTATTATTATTATTAACGGTTTAAAAAAAATTGCTACTGGAAAAAAATAGATACAAAGACTTGCTTTTAGACTAATTTGGCATATCGTGGCACCAGTCAACTTAAAATAGATAATGAGACCACTGCATCTTATTCTAAACACAGCGTATTAATCTTCCGAAAGATATTTCTTTGAAAGTTTTTATATTTTTTAGGTAGCGCTACATTGAGTTGAGACTAAGACGGTTTATTTTTCATTTTCCGGTCCATTTAGATGAAATACCGAGCTAGATGTTTTCTGCATGTGATACTGTCACAGTTAATTAAGTTACATCCCTAGACAAACGCTGGCAATTAATTCCTATCTGCTGAAACAACTATTAAATCTAAATTTAGAGCAGCGAAGCTGCTCGGAAATAAATGCAGGTAGGTGAAACCGCACTTGCTTCAACTGCAGCATAAATCAATTATTAAATTCATTAATTTTGACAAACTATAAACTAAAATCTTACGGCTTTATAAGAGAGTTCAAGTGTTAGCAGAACTTCTGTATCGTAAATGGAGTATATGAAATATTACAGAACCAATTTTCAACCCTTGTTTTCGGGACTAAATGTAATAATTTATTCAGCGTGAGTTTCTGCAAATAGCTTCGAAAGTCACCATATAAATAACACTTACATTCGCAGCAAGAGTATTGCTTTTTCCTACGACTCAGACTGAGCGGAATAACGTGATAAAGTAGTTTTTGCTCAGATGAATTAGGAAATATGATGAACTATGTCTGTTTCACTCCATTAATTCCTGATTTTCTATAGTTTCCAAGTTCAAATGAAAAAGGAACACTCGAGAAAAAGTAAGGCAATTTTCAAAGAAGTAGTAGTCTTTATATTCGAATCTCTAATAGCTAAGCGGCTAGGAACAGTCCGAACACATAAATAATAAATCGTGTCTTTGTATCAAACAAGGTTTGTTAAAAAATATTATGCACAATAATTATCTACGGCTTTCTTTAAAATTTCCTACTATTTTGATTTCAAACTACTTACTCTTCTTTCAAGTTAATTACACAATCATAATGAAAATGTTTACTGCGTTAAACAAGGCTTCTCTAGACGAGAAATTTCTATAAAGAAAAAAATTGATCAGCTTGCATCTATTTTGATATTCTTAAAATTTGTATCGTCCTTATGCACTTATGAAAACTTAAACTTGAACTTATTAAAACTTATGATTTTGAAAGGTCTCTCAAACTATACTACCAATCTCGCAGTGTATAATACCCACACAGTTACACAAAAAATGATTAGAAAAAATCTCATTTGTATAAGCACGATAATTACAGAGTACGTAAATGATATTCCGAAAATGAATTTATATACATATAGGGGTTAAATTTATGAAATTGCTGAAATTTCGTTCTCCATTAGTGTAATGAAACATATATTTAACTTTCCTCTTGTGCCAACATTCATAATATACTTATATGTCATAGATTTTTTGCTCGCTTGTAAAATTATTTCATACCCTTATGTCCAGTAATCGGCTACATCATCACATACCTACGTAGCTTAGTTACATTAATTGCCTTTCACGAATTTAAAATATTATGCTTCGTTTCATCATATTACATTTATATTTTTACTACCTACCTATACTTATACGAATATAAAATATATTATGAATAAATGTTTTGAAAATGAATTACTTTTAAATAATTAATCCCCACGTGTTCTCCCATATTCAGTTAAAAGCTTTTTTAGGTATATAAGTGTTGCAATAATTGATGTTAAGTGATTATATTTTTGGAAATAAGTCGCGAAATTATATTTCGATGGTTTGAATTTATTGAACAATTCATTCAATAATAACATGATACCTCCCATCAAAACTGATCAATAAAAATGAGGGATTTTTTTTCTTGATGATTATACTTTATTTCTCTCCTCATTTAGATAAAAGAAAAATCAGACGAATAACTTTTCCATCTAGATCCAGAAGAGTTAATTCATGATGATGGATAAAGACCCAGATTCATGTTTTCTTGTATTCCATGCCAAAATGGAATGGGCTATGTTTGGTTTCATTTTTAAGAGAAATTAGAAAAAAAAAGCGTTCTCACTTAGGCCAGTGTTAAAATAACAAACTAACGACCAGTTCTTAGTTAATAAGATTTTTAATATGTTGTTAGGACCACTACCAGTACGTATATCCAAGTTTGAGGCTTCGAAAGGTCAAAAAACCACGAAATTTTCACACTTCTTTTGGTATTCGCAATATAAGTCCTATGTGTTTTTTATGAAGTATTTTTGTTGTATATTATGTTTTTAAATTATATTAAAATTGCTACAATTTGAGACCAGAACCAACTCTGAGGTTTAATACTTTCCGAGATTCTCCAAAAATTAGTAAAAGTAAAGATGTTTTAGTAAAATGTACCTAATAGCTTTAATTTGAGCAAAGAAAGACGTCAGTAGGCCATGTAGCCACCCACAAATCTCAAAAATCACAAAAAACGGGAAAAGCTAATTTTTCTATAATTGCGAATAAAAAATGCGCCCGCATGAAAAAAATTTCAGAAGGGAGGGATTGCAACTTCGCTCATCGTCTTTTGTTGGAATGAGCCCCTGTTCGGTCTTTTTCCATCCCCATTGAGTGGCATCCTTTTCCACCCAAAACCACTTCTGAACATGATGGTAAGTTCGGTAAACGTGCAATGTTGCACCATCTTCCGTTGGAGGCAAAACGGGCGAGGTCAACCGTAGCAACGGTTGCTGTTTTTACAAATTTAATTTTTTGTAGCGCAGAATGTGGAGGGTATTACGAGTGTAATCTCCTCCACGCAGAGCTACTGGGCACTTCGTTCCGGCATCTGCGATGGCTTGGTAGGCTGACTTTAGGTTGGAGAGCTTCCAAATCGTTGGAAGAAGGTTGAGGAATATTGTAAGGAGCCAGATTCACCTCTGCCACTTTTCTGGAAGTAAACATTCTTTACAGCTGATCCCAAAGAATTGAAAAAGACAAGGAGGTCCACATCCTGTTCAAAGATTAGCACTGATTGAAAAGAGGTGCTCTTGTCAATTGTCACTTTGACGATGTCGCAGTCAGCATTCTCGACTGGCTGCTTTGTCTCATTTTCCAGGCTTTGAAAGGCTGATTTTAACTGCAAAATGAGTTTTTTGCCCGATATCGGGGTGGAAAATTAACAAAATTTTAAAATTTCACTTTTTTGGAAAAAAATTGTCAATTTTTGGAGAGCCGTATCTCGGTAAATGTTGAACCTACAGAGCTGGTTCTGGTCTCAGTTTGTATCAATTTTTGTCTACTTTGAAAACGCGTTGAAAATCTTTTATAAAAAATTGCATAGTTTAGGACCTAGAATACCAAAAACCTTCTTGCGCATCAATCGCAGAAAAAGTGTATTTTTATGCGATTCAACTATGAAAATTTTTGCCGCCTTTTAAATTGGCTTTCTGAATTTTTCAATAGTCAGGTCGAATTTACGTAGTGGTTTACTGTGAAAATTTCATTTCATTTCGTTTGAAAGCGTGCCATAAAATAGATTTTTACATATAATAAACCAAAAAAAAAATTGGCAAAATTTAACTATTTCGTCTCTTGTCCTATATACCCGCCACTGACTAACTTTAAAAAGTTACAGGCGAGTTCTGAAAACCGAACATTTGAAATTTTAGAGAAATAAAAATCATGTAAAAAAATTCCGCCATTTCTCTTATTTGCTTCTTTAAATTTTGGAGAGTTACAAGCTATTAGTGTAGTTGTCTACTCCGAAAATTTCAGGTAAATTCCCTCAAAAATGTGCTCATAATCAATTAAAGAAATTTAGCCATTTTTACCATTTTCTTATCCACGCCACTAGCTTACTAATGAAAATAATAAAAATTTTATTGCATTAATTCAAATTTCAAATCATTTTAATCCAATCTTGTTAATACAGGTTTGTAGGAGTTTTTATTTTCTGCAATTGGGGTTGGCAGGAGCAGTCATATCTGCATGGGTGGTCCCGCCCGAGCCGAGCGCGATGAAAACGGTGCGCTGGTCTGGTGCTGGTGCTGGTTTTAAATCAAGCAGTCCCGGGTCTGAATATTACATTCAATCGTTAAGTTATTAAACAAGCCTTTAATTGTTATCCTCATTATTTTGTTGTGAAGAGTTTTCTTTCTATATTGCTTATACAGGGACTAAAAAATAGCCTTTTTCCCTAAAATTCAAAAAGCCGCCATTTTGAAACGGCTCGATCGATTTTGCTCAAAAATGCAATACCAGACCACTACTTGTGGATAATATCTTCCTCCCATAAAAATTTCAGCCTCCTAGATTGAAAACTGCTACCAGAAAACCGTGCCACAGGACCGGATGTTTCGAAATTTTAAAGGACACCTGTAGAAGTAACGCGACTTTTGAAAAATTTTTCAACGAAAATTTAACGTCATCCCAAAGTTTCACAAGAGTAGAAAATTTCTTCCACTAATCTTGAAAGATGAAGCTACTAGAGCGTTTTTAAAATTTTAGAGAAATTTACATCATGTAAAATAAATTTAAATATCTCCGCCATTTTTTTTATTTGATCCTTGAAATTTTTGAAGATTAAAGAGTATTAGTATAGTTGTCTACTGTAAAAATTTTAGTTCAATTCCTTCAAAAATGTGCTCAAAAACTGTTATAGAAATTAAGCCATTTTCACTCTTTTCCTACCCACGCCACTGGCTTATTAATGGAAAAAATTCAAATTTTTTTGCATTAAGTCAAATTTCAATTAATTTTCTTTCAATCCTGTTAACTTGATGTGAAAGTTTTTTTGCCATCTTGCTCATACAGGGATTCAAAAAATAGTAAATTTTCCGCAAATTCAAATAGCCGCCATTTTGAAATGGCTCGGCCGATTTTGCTCAAGTGCAATACCAGACCAGTCCTTGTGGACATCTTACTCTCACAAAAATTTCAGCCCCCTAGATTGAAAACTGCGGCCAGAAACCGTGCCTCAAGGACCGGATTCTTGGAACTTTGAAAGGACACCCTGTAGAAGTAACGTGACTTTTGGAAATTTTTTCAACGAAAATCTAAAGTCATTCCTCAGCTTTACAAGAATCCAAAATTTCGTTCACTAATCTTGAAAGATAAAGCTACAGGAGCGTTTTGAAACTCGAAAAATCGTGATTTTGGAGAAATATATATATATATAAATAATTATAATAGAAGTAATTGCCAAATAAATATATTAATGGAAAATTGTTAAGGGCTATAGGCAAAAGTCTTTTTTTTAAAGTGTGGTCTTTATTATAATATCAACGTTTCGACCGAACAATTTGGGTCATCTTCGGGATTCTAAAATGACAAAAAGGAAACAGTTAACGATATAGCAGCTACTTACTAAAGATTACTTACAATAATTTGACCAATTCAATAGGTCTGGAAACATTTGGTAATTAAAAGAATTAAAAAATTTGTAATTTCTCGTCAACTATTTTCTTTGACAGATGTTTTGTCATTGAAAATTTATAATAATTATTACATAATAGTAGGTATTAAGACTAGGAACAATTGAAATAATATAAATATAATAATTACAGAATTTTTGATTGATATTATTGTTTAAAAAATTGTAATTGTAAATAAAAGTAAAAATTAGCTAGGTAGTTAATTTTTGTTCATTGTTTTTTGAGAATTTTTGTTATGTATGTCTGTTAATTTTGTTGTCATATAATAATATGGAGTTGTAAATAATGTTAAGGTCGTTTATATCTGATTTGGTGTTAATGGAATTACTATCTTCATTTATATAACACATCTCAAGAAAAATTCTTTTTTGAAAATGTTTTTCTTCTGTGAGTACAGAAATGTCTTCAAAGTTGGCCTCGTGATTGTTTTCTCTTTGGTGTTTGGCTAAAGCACAACGTTGTGGTCTTAATTTTGTATCACTCTTGTGTAATGATATTCGTTGTTTTAAATAGGTGGAACATTGTCCGATGTAAGTACCATTGCAATTTTTACAAGGTATTTTGTAGACGATATCTGATCTTAAAAGGGACGGTAATTTATATTTGAGTTGTGTAAAAAGAGACCTATTAGTAATTATGTTTTTTTTGGCAATTTTTATATTTAATTCTTTGAAAACGTTCGAAATCTTTGGAGTGAGATCTGCTATATAAGGTAAAGACATGTGTTTTGGTAAATTAGGTTGTTCTAATGTATCTAATTGATGAGAATTATTCGGATTTATTCCAATAATCTCTTCTTGATTTTGTCTTGTTTCGAAACCTCTGTTTTGGTTATTAATGCTGTTATAAAGAATCCTATTAAGAAAAGTATTGGAATATCCGTTAAGTAATAATAATTTTTTAAGTCTCCCAATGGCTGCATTGTATAAAGAAGTATGTGTGATTTTTCTTATTCTATCTTTCATTTGAACTATGACATTAATTTTCATGTGAAGATGATGATAAGATGAATTGTGTATATATTTTCCTGAATGTGAAGGTTTTTGGTACCAATCTAAGATGATCTTATTATTAATAATAATAATAAAAAGTGACTAAATTGTGCTGTGTGTTAGCAAGATACATTGTACTGAAGAGTCCCAATTAGGACGAAACACGTGTCTACAATTTCCACCCCTGACTCACAGCATGAAATCAATGAATGACGTATCGTTTTACGATATGTCGTTCATCTTTTTGTTAAACTTTGGAAGTAGGCCTATCCTACCTTTACGCACATCGGGAGGCACTGCACTCAGTTGTTGGCATGCGTTTTAGCTGCCTGGGGTTGCATCCTATGGCGAAAGCCGAACCCACCGTGCTATTTTATTTTTATTTATTTTTATCATTTTGCTCACTATTAAGTGACTAAATTGTGCTGTGTGTTAGCAAGATACATTGTACTGAAGAGTCCCAATTAGGACGAAACACGTGTCTACAATTTCCACCCCTGACTCACAGCATGAAATCAATGAATGACGTATCGTTTTACGATATGTCGTTCATCTTTTTGTTAAACTTTGGAAGTAGGCCTATCCTACCTTTACGCACATCGGGAGGCACTGCACTCAGTTGTTGGCATGCGTTTTAGCTGCCTGGGGTTGCATCCTATGGCGAAAGCCGAACCCACCGTGCTATTTTATTTTTATTTATTTTAATCATTTTGCTCACTATTAAGTGACTAAATTGTGCTGTGTGTTAGCAAGATACATTGTACTGAAGAGTCCCAATTAGGACGAAACACGTGTCTACAATTTCCACCCCTGACTCACAGCATGAAATCAATGAATGACGTATCGTTTTACGATATGTCGTTCATCTTTTTGTTAAACTTTGGAAGTAGGCCTATCCTACCTTTACGCACATCGGGAGGCACTGCACTCAGTTGTTGGCATGCGTTTTAGCTGCCTGGGGTTGCATCCTATGGCGAAAGCCGAACCCACCGTGCTATTTTATTTTTATTTATTTTAATCATTTTGCTCACTATTAAGTGACTAAATTGTGCTGTGTGTTAGCAAGATACATTGTACTGAAGAGTCCCAATTAGGACGAAACACGTGTCTACAATTTCCACCCCTGACTCACAGCATGAAATCAATGAATGACGTATCGTTTTACGATATGTCGTTCATCTTTTTGTTAAACTTTGGAAGTAGGCCTATCCTACCTTTACGCACATCGGGAGGCACTGCACTCAGTTGTTGGCATGCGTTTTAGCTGCCTGGGGTTGCATCCTATGGCGAAAGCCGAACCCACCGTGCTATTTTATTTTTATTTATTTTAATCATTTTGCTCACTATTAAGTGACTAAATTGTGCTGTGTGTTAGGAAGATACATTGTACTGAAGAGTCCCAATTAGGACGAAACACGTGTCTACAATTTCCACCCCTGACTCACAGCATGAAATCAATGAATGACGTATCGTTTTACGATATGTCGTTCATCTTTTTGTTAAACTTTGGAAGTAGGCCTATCCTACCTTTACGCACATCGGGAGGCACTGCACTCAGTTGTTGGCATGCGTTTTAGCTGCCTGGGGTTGCATCCTATGGCGAAAGCCGAACCCACCGTGCTATTTTATTTTTATTTATTTTACTCATTTTGCTCACTATTAAGTGACTAAATTGTGCTGTGTGTTAGCAAGATACATTGTACTGAAGAGTCCCAATTAGGACGAAACACGTGTCTACAATTTCCACCCCTGACTCACAGCATGAAATCAATGAATGACGTATCGTTTTACGATATGTCGTTCATCTTTTTGTTAAACTTTGGAAGTAGGCCTATCCTACCTTTACGCACATCGGGAGGCACTGCACTCAGTTGTTGGCATGCGTTTTAGCTGCCTGGGGTTGCATCCTATGGCGAAAGCCGAACCCACCGTGCTATTTTATTTTTATTTATTTTAATCATTTTGCTCACTATTAAGTGACTAAATTGTGCTGTGTGTTAGCAAGATACATTGTACTGAAGAGTCCCAATTAGGACGAAACACGTGTCTACAATTTCCACCCCTGACTCACAGCATGAAATCAATGAATGACGTATCGTTTTACGATATGTCGTTCATCTTTTTGTTAAACTTTGGAAGTAGGCCTATCCTACCTTTACGCACATCGGGAGGCACTGCACTCAGTTGTTGGCATGCGTTTTAGCTGCCTGGGGTTGCATCCTATGGCGAAAGCCGAACCCACCGTGCTATTTTATTTTTATTTATTTTAATCATTTTGCTCACTATTAAGTGACTAAATTGTGCTGTGTGTTAGCAAGATACATTGTACTGAAGAGTCCCAATTAGGACGAAACACGTGTCTACAATTTCCACCCCTGACTCACAGCATGAAATCAATGAATGACGTATCGTTTTACGATATGTCGTTCATCTTTTTGTTAAACTTTGGAAGTAGGCCTATCCTACCTTTACGCACATCGGGAGGCACTGCACTCAGTTGTTGGCATGCGTTTTAGCTGCCTGGGGTTGCATCCTATGGCGAAAGCCGAACCCACCGTGCTATTTTATTTTTATTTATTTTAATCATTTTGCTCACTATTAAGTGACTAAATTGTGCTGTGTGTTAGCAAGATACATTGTACTGAAGAGTCCCAATTAGGACGAAACACGTGTCTACAATTTCCACCCCTGACTCACAGCATGAAATCAATGAATGACGTATCGTTTTACGATATGTCGTTCATCTTTTTGTTAAACTTTGGAAGTAGGCCTATCCTACCTTTACGCACATCGGGAGGCACTGCACTCAGTTGTTGGCATGCGTTTTAGCTGCCTGGGGTTGCATCCTATGGCGAAAGCCGAACCCACCGTGCTATTTTATTTTTATTTATTTTAATCATTTTGCTCACTATTAAGTGACTAAATTGTGCTGTGTGTTAGCAAGATACATTGTACTGAAGAGTCCCAATTAGGACGAAACACGTGTCTACAATTTCCACCCCTGACTCACAGCATGAAATCAATGAATGACGTATCGTTTTACGATATGTCGTTCATCTTTTTGTTAAACTTTGGAAGTAGGCCTATCCTACCTTTACGCACATCGGGAGGCACTGCACTCAGTTGTTGGCATGCGTTTTAGCTGCCTGGGGTTGCATCCTATGGCGAAAGCCGAACCCACCGTGCTATTTTATTTTTATTTATTTTAATCATTTTGCTCACTATTAAGTGACTAAATTGTGCTGTGTGTTAGCAAGATACATTGTACTGAAGAGTCCCAATTAGGACGAAACACGTGTCTACAATTTCCACCCCTGACTCACAGCATGAAATCAAGGAATGACGTATCGTTTTACGATATGTCGTTCATCTTTTTGTTAAACTTTGGAAGTAGGCCTATCCTACCTTTACGCACATCGGGAGGCACTGCACTCAGTTGTTGGCATGCGTTTTAGCTGCCTGGGGTTGCATCCTATGGCGAAAGCCGAACCCACCGTGCTATTTTATTTTTATTTATTTTAATCATTTTGCTCACTATTAAGTGACTAAATTGTGCTGTGTGTTAGCAAGATACATTGTACTGAAGAGTCCCAATTAGGACGAAACACGTGTCTACAATTTCCACCCCTGACTCACAGCATGAAATCAATGAATGACGTATCGTTTTACGATATGTCGTTCATCTTTTTGTTAAACTTTGGAAGTAGGCCTATCCTACCTTTACGCACATCGGGAGGCACTGCACTCAGTTGTTGGCATGCGTTTTAGCTGCCTGGGGTTGCATCCTATGGCGAAAGCCGAACCCACCGTGCTATTTTATTTTTATTTATTTTAATCATTTTGCTCACTATTAAGTGACTAAATTGTGCTGTGTGTTAGCAAGATACATTGTACTGAAGAGTCCCAATTAGGACGAAACACGTGTCTACAATTTCCACCCCTGACTCACAGCATGAAATCAATGAATGACGTATCGTTTTACGATATGTCGTTCATCTTTTTGTTAAACTT
Organism: Malachius bipustulatus; assembly: GCA_910589415.1. Classification (NCBI taxonomy): domain Eukaryota; kingdom Metazoa; phylum Arthropoda; class Insecta; order Coleoptera; family Melyridae; genus Malachius; species Malachius bipustulatus. Next base: position 31,859,405 of record OU342631.1, on the reverse strand, counting down.
TGGAAGTAGGCCTATCCTACCTTTACGCACATCGGGAGGCACTGCACTCAGTTGTTGGCATGCGTTTTAGCTGCCTGGGGTTGCATCCTATGGCGAAAGCCGAACCCACCGTGCTATTTTATTTTTATTTATTTTAATCATTTTGCTCACTATTAAGTGACTAAATTGTGCTGTGTGTTAGCAAGATACATTGTACTGAAGAGTCCCAATTAGGACGAAACACGTGTCTACAATTTCCACCCCTGACTCACAGCATGAAATCAATGAATGACGTATCGTTTTACGATATGTCGTTCATCTTTTTGTTAAACTTTGGAAGTAGGCCTATCCTACCTTTACGCACATCGGGAGGCACTGCACTCAGTTGTTGGCATGCGTTTTAGCTGCCTGGGGTTGCATCCTATGGCGAAAGCCGAACCCACCGTGCTATTTTATTTTTATTTATTTTAATCATTTTGCTCACTATTAAGTGACTAAATTGTGCTGTGTGTTAGCAAGATACATTGTACTGAAGAGTCCCAATTAGGACGAAACACGTGTCTACAATTTCCACCCCTGACTCACAGCATGAAATCAATGAATGACGTATCGTTTTACGATATGTCGTTCATCTTTTTGTTAAACTTTGGAAGTAGGCCTATCCTACCTTTACGCACATCGGGAGGCACTGCACTCAGTTGTTGGCATGCGTTTTAGCTGCCTGGGGTTGCATCCTATGGCGAAAGCCGAACCCACCGTGCTATTTTATTTTTATTTATTTTAATCATTTTGCTCACTATTAAGTGACTAAATTGTGCTGTGTGTTAGCAAGATACATTGTACTGAAGAGTCCCAATTAGGACGAAACACGTGTCTACAATTTCCACCCCTGACTCACAGCATGAAATCAATGAATGACGTATCGTTTTACGATATGTCGTTCATCTTTTTGTTAAACTTTGGAAGTAGGCCTATCCTACCTTTACGCACATCGGGAGGCACTGCACTCAGTTGTTGGCATGCGTTTTAGCTGCCTGGGGTTGCATCCTATGGCGAAAGCCGAACCCACCGTGCTATTTTATTTTTATTTATTTTAATCATTTTGCTCACTATTAAGTGACTAAATTGTGCTGTGTGTTAGCAAGATACATTGTACTGAAGAGTCCCAATTAGGACGAAACACGTGTCTACAATTTCCACCCCTGACTCACAGCATGAAATCAATGAATGACGTATCGTTTTACGATATGTCGTTCATCTTTTTGTTAAACTTTGGAAGTAGGCCTATCCTACCTTTACGCACATCGGGAGGCACTGCACTCAGTTGTTGGCATGCGTTTTAGCTGCCTGGGGTTGCATCCTATGGCGAAAGCCGAACCCACCGTGCTATTTTATTTTTATTTATTTTAATCATTTTGCTCACTATTAAGTGACTAAATTGTGCTGTGTGTTAGCAAGATACATTGTACTGAAGAGTCCCAATTAGGACGAAACACGTGTCTACAATTTCCACCCCTGACTCACAGCATGAAATCAATGAATGACGTATCGTTTTACGATATGTCGTTCATCTTTTTGTTAAACTTTGGAAGTAGGCCTATCCTACCTTTACGCACATCGGGAGGCACTGCACTCAGTTGTTGGCATGCGTTTTAGCTGCCTGGGGTTGCATCCTATGGCGAAAGCCGAACCCACCGTGCTATTTTATTTTTATTTATTTTAATCATTTTGCTCACTATTAAGTGACTAAATTGTGCTGTGTGTTAGCAAGATACATTGTACTGAAGAGTCCCAATTAGGACGAAACACGTGTCTACAATTTCCACCCCTGACTCACAGCATGAAATCAATGAATGACGTATCGTTTTACGATATGTCGTTCATCTTTTTGTTAAACTTTGGAAGTAGGCCTATCCTACCTTTACGCACATCGGGAGGCACTGCACTCAGTTGTTGGCATGCGTTTTAGCTGCCTGGGGTTGCATCCTATGGCGAAAGCCGAACCCACCGTGCTATTTTATTTTTATTTTTATTTATTTTAATCATTTTGCTCACTATTAAGTGACTAAATTGTGCTGTGTGTTAGCAAGATACATTGTACTGAAGAGTCCCAATTAGGACGAAACACGTGTCTACAATTTCCACCCCTGACTCACAGCATGAAATCAATGAATGACGTATCGTTTTACGATATGTCGTTCATCTTTTTGTTAAACTTTGGAAGTAGGCCTATCCTACCTTTACGCACATCGGGAGGCACTGCACTCAGTTGTTGGCATGCGTTTTAGCTGCCTGGGGTTGCATCCTATGGCGAAAGCCGAACCCACCGTGCTATTTTATTTTTATTTATCTTATTATTAATGTCTCTGATTAATTTAGTGTCAAGAAAAGGTATAGATCTTTCATTTTCTTCTTCAACAGTAAACTTTAAATGATCATCATAATCGTTGAATACATTCAAAATTTCATTGATTTTATTATGAGGGATGGATGTTATAATGTCATCAACATATTGGTAAATGAATGTAGGTGAAAAGGAAAGTTTATTGAGAGAAGATTTAATTAACGATGTAATAACGATATTAGCTAAAATTGGGCTAAGACAACTTCCCATTGGACAACCAAAAATCATTTTATAAACTTGGCCATCATAGATAAAGTAATTAGCTTCAAAAATGAAACTAATTAATGAAATAAAAAAGTCAGTGGCATATTAGTGTGTAATTCAATTTTATTCCATTCTTGTTTTATAATTTCGATGGTGAGTTCTAAAGAAATATTAGTAAACAAAGAAATAACATCTAAAGATATAATGACATGTCGTTCTGGAAGTTGAAAGTTATTCATTTTTTCAGAAAATTCAAAAGAGTTTTTAATTGCATATTGGTGATAATCTAAAAAGGCTATTTTTAGTAAGTTGGCTACCCATTTACTGATTTTAGAAGTTGGTGAATTTATGGTTGAGACGATAGGACGTAATGGTATGTCTTGTTTGTGTATTTTTGGTAAGCCATAGAATCTTGGTGTTACAGATTTATAGGTAGTGAGTGTTTTTGACATTTGATCATCTATATAACCTTTGTTTTTCATATCTTTGACGAATTTGTTATTTCTTGTTTGAAGAGAAGAAGTAGGGTCTTTAGGAATTTTTTTATATATCGTGTCATCATTTAACATTTGTTCGATTTTATTTGTGTAGTCTATTTTGTTCATGATAACTGTTGTGTTGCCTTTGTCTGATTGAACGACAATGATATCTGGATTTTCTTTTAAAAATTTTTTTGTTGTAATAAACATGTTGGATGTAACTGATCTATTATCTTTGTTAATATTGATAAAATTAGTGATAATATTAGTAGTTTTTGCTCTAAGAAGATTCTTTTTTTCAATAGGTGCTAGGTTAATTAATGATTCTACATCTGCTAATAGATGTTTTATTGAAATTTGATGTAAGTTAGGGGTGTAATAAGTTATCTCACTCCAAAGATTTCGAACGTTTTCAAAGAATTAAATATAAAAATTGCCAAAAAAAACATAATTACTAATAGGTCTCTTTTTACACAACTCAAATATAAATTACCGTCCCTTTTAAGATCAGATATCGTCTACAAAATACCTTGTAAAAATTGCAATGGTACTTACATCGGACAATGTTCCACCTATTTAAAACAACGAATATCATTACACAAGAGTGATACAAAATTAAGACCACAACGTTGTGCTTTAGCCAAACACCAAAGAGAAAACAATCACGAGGCCAACTTTGAAGACATTTCTGTACTCACAGAAGAAAAACATTTTCAAAAAAGAATTTTTCTTGAGATGTGTTATATAAATGAAGATAGTAATTCCATTAACACCAAATCAGATATAAACGACCTTAACATTATTTACAACTCCATATTATTATATGACAACAAAATTAACAGACATACATAACAAAAATTCTCAAAAAACAATGAACAAAAATTAACTACCTAGCTAATTTTTACTTTTATTTACAATTACAATTTTTTAAACAATAATATCAATCAAAAATTCTGTAATTATTATATTTATATTATTTCAATTGTTCCTAGTCTTAATACCTACTATTATGTAATAATTATTATAAATTTTCAATGACAAAACATCTGTCAAAGAAAATAGTTGACGAGAAATTACAAATTTTTTAATTCTTTTAATTACCAAATGTTTCCAGACCTATTGAATTGGTCAAATTATTGTAAGTAATCTTTAGTAAGTAGCTGCTATATCGTTAACTGTTTCCTTTTTGTCATTTTAGAATCCCGAAGATGACCCAAATTGTTCGGTCGAAACGTTGATATTATAATAAAGACCACACTTTATAAAAAAAAGACTTTTGCCTATAGCCCTTAACAATTTTCCATTTATATATAAATATATAAATATATAAATATATATATATCGTGGGCAGGTGAATTTTGGAAAACCACTTTTTCGTAATCTGGGGGTCATGATCGTATGATACGTATTATTGTTTTATATACGTATTATTGTTTTATTGTATTTTTGTATTTATTGTACTTTGTATTTGTGTATAAATCACAGACGGGCGTCTTACGCCTATGTGACAAATATGTTTGTTAATTTAAGTTAGTTTAGATATTAAGTGTTACTGTTGTTGATGGTGAATATTGTCATCGCTTGGAACTGCTGTTAATAAACATTATTATTATTATTATTATTATTATGATCGGTGGACATTTGATGAGTTTGGGTGATTTTTGGAAAGTGATGTCGTCCTCAATAGTGTATTTTTTTATTAAAAAATACACTAAAAAAATAATCCGATTTTTTTGGGGGGAAAAGCGGAAAACCACCTACCTACCAAAAAAAAAAGAATAACCCTCTCTCGTGGTTTCGAACCCACATCAACAGTTTACTATTTAGGCAAGGACACCCTTGCCTAACTAACTCAGTCAAGGGGCCTTTCAAATTTGTAGCGATGATCGAGTAGGTATATGTAGTACGTTCAATACTTCATCCTACACATTTTATTTTTTAAACTGGTCGTATCTTTGTTTTTAAAAAACCAATTTGAATACTTTTTTCACCTGCATGTAGGTGATTTAATTGTTGTTGTGTTTGCTCTTCTAATTTTCAGAACCATTCATAATTGAATGTGGAAAAAAATAAAAAAGAAATTGCGAACCATTTCATCGATTTAATAAGTGCAAGCTAATTTTGCACAAGCGAAAAACTTTTTTGTTTTTCGTTTAAAGTGCTACATTAATCGAGGCGAATTGAAGCTAAGACATCAAATTATATGTTAAAGCAAAAAAAAATTGAAAATTTCGGTTCAACTTCTTCAAAAATGGACTCATAAACGGTTATAGAATTGACACATTTTCACCCTTTTTCCTACCCACGACACTGGCTTATTAATGGAAAATATGCTAACTTTATTGCATTAACTCAAATTTCCAATAATTTTCTTCAAATCCTGTTAATTTTATTTCAAAGTTTTTTTGCCATCTTGCTCATACAGGGATTCAAAAATAGTCAATTTTCCAAAAAATTAAAATAGCCGCCATTTTGAAACGGCTCGGCCGATTTTGCTCAAGTGCAATACCAGACCACTCCTTGTGGATATCTTACTCCCACAAAAATTTCAGCCTCCTAGATTCAAAACTGCGACCTGAAATGAGATGACAAAAACCGGGTTCATGGAATTTTGAAGGGACACCCTGTAGAAGTGATGGGACTTTTGGAAAGTTTTTCAACGAAAATCTAAAGTCATTCCTCAGCTTTACAAGAATCCAAAATTTCGTTCACTAATCTTGAAAGATAAAGCTACAGGAGCGTTTTGAAAATCGAAATTTCGCGACTTTGGAGAAATATATATATATATAAATATATATATAAATATATATATAAATATATATATATATATATATCGTGGGCAGGTGAATTTTGGAAAACTACTTTTTCGTGATCTGGGGGTCATGATCGATGGACATTTGATGAGTTTGGGTGATTTTCGCAAAGTGATGTCGTCCTCAATGTTAAAAAATACACTAAAATTTGAGAATATTGAAAAAAGTGCGAGAATTTCGCGGTTTTTAGAGTGTTGCAAAGTTAGTACAGGTCTTTCGAAGCTGCAAACTTGGATATACGCTACTAGGAGTGGTTCTAACAAGATATTAAAAAAATAACAAGCGTGGTAGAGCGGGTGACGTATGGATGGTGTGGTCTTGAAAACACTTTGCAGGTAACGACGTTTGACTTAAGCCTTGACTTAAGTTTACCGACAACGAACGGGAAGTAGGGCAAGTAAATCTGAGTTGCATGTTGCATGACGCGTCGTCATACACACTACGTGGCGCTTGCCAAGTATTTACAAGTATTCGGCAGGTACCGCGTATAGTGAGTAGTAGAGGGCCGCGTAGTGTGTATGACAACGCGGCGTGGAACTCAGATTGACTTGACACGCCATTACTTCTAATACTTCTTTTCTTTGTCGGTAAACTGTCTCAAGTCAAATGTCGTTACTTGCAAAGTGTTTCCAAGACCGCGCCCTACGTCACCCGCTCTGCCACGCGGATGTAAATGTACCTATACGGTTTTAATTTTACTTGCATAAGTAGCTCACAAGTACTCGCCAAATAATTCACTTTCCAAGTACCGCGTAGTGAGTAGCCGGCTTTAGATATGACTGGCCTAACTACTTTTTAGTTGTTCTAATTTTGTTTAACAGAACTAGAAAAAAGTTCGATTTTAGGTTGGGGAAAACGTCTGAATTTTCATCGCTTCAACTAAATCGATGAAACAAACTTGGTGTTCACTGTAATAAGATTCTCTAAGGGATTCTTTATAAGAATTACATTAAATATGTACAACTACAGACGATTGAGTCTTGAATTCAAGAAAATTTGCTAACGGAATGATAATAAGTTTAAAAATAAGTGAGACTTAAGTTTTGTGGTGTAAAATGTATTATACATAACAATGGTTGGTTAGAGATCGCCTATGCAGACTGTTCGGTTTCAAATCGCTTTACATTTTCCCATTTCCATTCATTGTTACTGTTCCATTAGTTTTTGTTGGGAGGTCGACTGGAGCCCTTTTCTATGCCGCAGACCTCGATAAGTACAAATTGAAAAATTATGTTAATTTTAGCTCGCTTTTCTGTTTCGTGATATTTCTCAAATATATAAATGAATTTCCTGGTAATTTTTCACCAAGTTTTTACCGGGAGCTCTATTGACTTTTGCGAATTTTTATTATACTATTCGTTTCCGCAGCAAGTGAATGAAATATTCAAGTTTATATAAATCGCTCCAGTTCTTTCATATCCTAATACTCTATTTCTGAATAGAATTTTATGTTTTTCTCTTTTTATATAAAGCCAGCCAAATACTTTCTCTTTTCTATTTAATTTTGTCTGGGTGAAATATATTTTTCACTATACAACATTTTTAAAAGATTTATATTTGTAACTTAAATTAGTCGAAGGTATTAATCGACGTTTAAACCATGATGATGACATGAGGGTTTATTGATTAGACAAAGCCCTCGACAAAAGAGTTTGAAGCCACAAGTTTCAATCCCTGTTAAGGAGAAGTTGAAAGCCCTAAACCATAACTCCTTTTTTAACACGAAAAGCTTTGAAATGTCCAATTAACTTGAAAAGGAATTGCAGTGGGATTCGAAGCTCTATACGGGCTGGAAGTTCTGCAAAAAAACTTCAAGCCCTTGAAAGCAGCTTGAAAACCTTTGTTAATATATTTTTTCCCAAATATCTTGCCGCTGAGAATCAATTCGACCAAAAATTGCGGGGCAAAAAATCGCTTCAAAAAATAGAGAATCGCCGCTCAAAAGATCGATTATTTTGAGAATCGATTTAAATCGCACATACCTATTCAAGACCTCCCACCGTCTTCCGTCTTCCCAGCATCAGGATGCGAATTGCGAGTTGCAACTCGCAAGAATACTCACACAAATTTGTTTTAACGAGTTTTTTCTGTCTTTCTCTCTAAAAGAGCTTTGGAATTGTGAATGCAAAAGAATTTAAATTCCTTTTGAGAGCTTTATAAGCCATCGAGAGCTTTGAAAGCCCTCCAAAGGAATTGAAGCTCTGTAGTGATCACAATTCCAAGGCTCTTTTATAAAGGAATTCGAACCCAAAGCCACAAGCCTTTAAGCTCTGCCAAGCTCTGATATGAATATAATTGAATTGAATTGAATTGAATTGAATTGAATTTAATTGAATTGAATTGACTTGATTTGAGTTGAATTGAATTTATTCCCAATTCGATTTTTGTCAAATTGTGAAGCTATAAGTTCTTCGAATTCTTCTTCTTTTTTAGGTTTTTGGTTTTTAGCTTGTTTTTAAGCTATTTAGCAAGCGCAGTTTTTCTAATTGATTTTCTAAACCATAACCAAAGCAAATATAGGTGCCCACATCCTAGAAACCACCACATTTCAAGAATTTGAAGTGAAGAATAAATTATCTTGATATTCAGTAGTATAAACTGAGTTTTTTTAGTCCATTTTTACAATATATGTCAAAGCTCGATCTTCTTATTTAATTATGGCTGGCATTATGATTAAATTTTTGCTCCATCATGATCCAAACTTTAACAAGAAATAGATAGAGAATGCTATTCTGCGGCCTCTTTGTAGACTAAGCTAAAAACAATAGAAACAGGTTGAGCTATAAATTTTGTGACATTAAAAAGAGCCTGTCAAAGCGGAGCTTTTTAATGTTACTCGAGCTAGCATAATATTATGAAATATAATTAAATAAGATCAAAGTGTATAAAATTAATTAAAAGTATTACAAAGGATTACTTTTTAATCGTTCAAATGATGAATTTTGATGATTGCGCTGTTACCAAATTCAGAGCGTTTAAAACGAAAGAAAACTATTAACGTTTGTTCATTTCAACATTGGAGCCATAACTTCGGTTAATTTTTTGTGCATAGTGCCATAAATAACAGAAATGGGCTCAATATACATAATATAACAGCGATATATAGGCGAGTCCGATAAGTTTTTGTTTCATAAATCAAGAGGGCCGTTTCGGCTCGAATTGAACGCGTATCCCGAAAAATCAAGCGGACGTCTAGTCCGAGCAAACAATGCTTTCATTTTTTACTTATCCTCCGGTCCGTGTAGCCATTAATTAAAGTTGGAAATTAGTCGACGGAAAAAATTCGCACTGAAAAACTATCCAACTGAACAGACCTGGCTTTATATCATTGACTAGAACAGCGCTTTCAACTTTTCATGTAATTGACGGGAAATAGCTGAATATCGTTGCATTGTTAGTTGTGGCTTGCATCAATTTAATCATTGTCAGTTGAAAATGTCAAAAATAAACGATAAAGTTTATAGAAAAATTAATAATCATGCAGTTGGCGCTTCAACAACTATGTATGCGATTCAAAATACACTTTGATTGATCACTAACTAGGTGTATATGTACCTACCTGCTATATGATTTTTATTTTTCATAACTACTAATTTTCCATTAGCTGTAGCTTCGTATGGGATTTTACTCTTTTGAACCGAAACCTCAATTAAACGGTATGTTTGTTCCATCGCATATTTGACTTTGAGAAAATTGTGAATTAGACCTTTTATGTTATTTTCCAACTTCTGTTTATGAATTTCCTGACGCTGGGAATGCTGTGTTTACTCACCAGGCAACCCTTCAGTATATTAGATCACCATTTCTTTGACATTATGGATTCCATTCCATTGTCTCTGATTTTGTTTGCTCTCTTTGTTCTCAAGCTCGCTGTATAAGTATTATATGACCGCAGCCAGAAGGTTTAATTTCTCAATCAGAGCTACACTGCGAGAGGAAAATTTATTTTTATTTGTCTTTGGAACACGATTGGTTGAAATAATTGGAAAAAATATACTACATGATGTGCACTCACATGCTACTAAACAATAATTGGTGATACTAATTAAACATATCTACATCGAACGCTTTTCTTAAAAAAGGGAGAATCAAGGTCTTAATTTTGTAGGTGTAGTTGTTGTTAGTGTATCTTTAAAAATATCTTGTATTATTAAAAAGGCCAAAAGAGTTGATTTTCTCAAGGTAAAAGTCTCAAGTACTTTTTACTAGTTCACAGACCTTTATGTACGCGAAAGGACAATTTTAGAGGCGCAAGCGTGGAAGAATACGTGGATGTCGGAGGTGACGTGTCAACGTCGCGCTGCAGACGCGAATTTGTTCTCAAATAGATGAGTCCAGAGATGACATAAGATTTATCGGATTGGCGGAAAGGCAAATCATATGTTCCATAATCATATCTTTAATAATCACCAGATTAATATCATCTGCCGGAGTTTTTTGATTTTAAGCATCAGACACTGCGTGTTATCTTCAAGAGACTCTTTAAACCAATGCTAAAATTTTGTGAATGCCCATTTCGCTAGCAGACTAATTTTGAACTTCTCATCTGACTTCTTGGTAATAAAGAAACAACAAACTAATTTCCATACAACTAGGTATTTTAATTTGGAAAGGTATTTATGACATAGCACCAGCGTCTGCCGTAAGTAGGTAAACATCTTTGATATTTACCTATATGTTTATTTAAAATAAACAAATTTTTCTTTTGCTCTCAAGTGTTAGAGAATATCACATTAATAGAAAAATCTGATTCCTAATTTTATTTTTTTACTATAACTTTCAGAATTTAAAATTCGTAAAAATTTTACGAATTATTTATCGCTAAAAATAAAATTTTTATATAAAAAAAATATTACCTACTCCCGAAAATCTCTGCTTGAGGAACGCACCTTCACTCTTTTAAATTTGAGTAAACAACGCCAGTTGGAACAGTCTCCTTCAAGAGTAGGTATGGATTAATAAAGTTTGATCTTTCTTGAACCGATGAGATGAATGTAGGGCGGAGATGTAATAACTATCAAATTTTCTTTGTAAATTTTTCTTTGAAGGTTAGCCGCAATGAAGAGACAAAGGTAAGGGATACATCAAGCACATCGCTTGAATCTGAAGTGGATGACTGACATCATGGAGTAGAAAGATAAATTAGAAATTGTAAAGATTGAGAGAAATTCGATAAAATGTCAAAGCTGAAATATTGATGGAATCCTTTAATAATTTATATCCCCTTTTGCGGCTTAAAAAAAAAACAGCATTAATTATTTCACCACATAATCTCTCCTATTAATTTTACCTGAAAAAGTAAATGGTTGACGAAGTACTACAAGGATCGCTTCATATCCATATAATTCATGGAGTTCTTGTGCGCACATGTGTGACTGTTTTTGTGCAGTAATAAGATCATGAAAACGATGAATAATAACCCGCAGTCGTTCATTCTGGAATCCAGGTAATTCATAAAGCATTTGAGCGCGTGACACTTGTTTTTGTTCTCAAATGCCCTCTAATAATAATCTACAGACATCCGTTCATATACCGGGATAGAGATGATTCGTAGACCTTTGCGCTTGTCACATTTGTTTTCATTAAAAGAGTTCCATTAAACATGCTATAGATGGAAAGAGCGACTAAAAATAACTACCATGATCAACATGGATCATCTCTGGAGAGAAAAACAGCCTGCATCTCTTTTAATGGAAGGTGCATCTATTTTAATCATTGTAGTTCCCAAGAGTATACAGGTAAGAAATAATTTATTACCCTATAAACTGTTTATAGTTACTTACAGGTATTGCTACCGATAACGATAACACTGAAGATTGTTTGACGTGACAGCCAGTCATTTTTCATGAGTAGTTCCTTTCCCCTATTTGAATTAAAGTAAGGAAACGTTTTTGTTCAAACACAAGCAAAAAAAAAATATTTAATGAGTAGGTACCTTAGAAGTCAAAATATTAAAACATAATATAGAGGGCTAAATATATGTAGAAAGAGAGGGCTATAAATGTTGAATGATTCCGACAAGTAGTATCAATAATACATGTAACTTCTCAACTTGAAGTTCATTTTGATAATTTCCTTCACGCTCGAACCCTTATAAATTATTCATCACCCTTAAAAAATGTCACACCCTTTGACGCTTGCTTTTTCTAGAAAAAATAAAATTATAATAAGACAAATAAGATGTTATCACATTTTAATTAGGGCTTTGAAAAAGATCCATTTCTGACCTAATGGGCTGTCTTTTCGGAATTTTAACATGGGTGTATCAGGTAAAAGCTTATAATTAAATGTAAATGCCCTAAAATACACTCTGCAGGTAGATTTTAATTGATATATCTGTCGATTTCACCCTGGAATTTCGAATTCATCCATCTTTATGTTATATCTATTTCTAGCATGCAGGTGCAGGTACAATCAGCTAGACTACTAATGTGTGGTGGTTCATTTGAATAAATCTTTGGATGATTTTTTTTTCACTTCCCTAACTGACTGATAATTTCAAATATAAAATTATTATTTGTATTATGATTTTATACGATTTGTAATAAATTTTGAAAAGGTAGATAATTTTTCTCTCGCCCCCTCAAAATAGAGAGATCAAGTTAGGTGCCAAATTCCTACTCTAACGTGACATTCTCTCCCCACTTTATTAGAAAGGGAAAAAGGTAAAGGGAAATTTTTGGGATGCCAGTTGTCTTTTTAATTTTGAAAATAACTTGATGTCATTTATAAAATAGTAGGTAATTCCATAGGTAATAAAAAGAACAACAAAAACTCACTTAAGTCGTTTACCTTATTGCTTTTCTGATTAATATTTTAAAATAAATCTAGTCCCTCTCTTCAAGAAACATTGAATCTGCTTAACAAGATTCATATTTCTTGATGTTATTTACATATACATATGTTAAGTATTTACATATAAAAATGTTCACTTTTATAATAATTACGATGGTAGTTATACTCAAAAATTTAATTCAATGGGTTTTGGCAAAGTCGACTACATCCCAGTTATACATTTCTTTTTGGAAGCTAATTAAAAATATTTAAAAAAATAATTTACAAAACAATATATTTCCTGAGATCACTGTTTACTCTCATTGTCTTATTTTAATCATTTGAAACTTGCAAAAGGGATAAGTAGCTACTAATATGCTCCAATTGTCTTATCATAATTATGGAAACTTCATTTTTCCCAGAGGTTGCTTCAAAATGAAAGGTAGCTCTACTTACAGGTGAAATTATAGCAGTGCACACAAATTTACCATTTTTCAAAAGGGAAATGCTTGCAGGAGACTGAAAAGCAACTTGATCGTTTCTTTTCCACGAAATAAAAATAGAATACATACTACACTAAATATAAATTATGTCGGTGATGTGCTGACGTCATATAAACACTTGTATTTATTTTTTAGAAATAGAAATTCTTGCTGCTTCCGCCGCTTCCTTCAATCGCGACTTAGAAGGATGGGTTACATCGTAACGTAAGTGATTAATTTCAAGGAACACCTTAGTCTATTTTCGTGTTTGTTGATTTTGATATCGCGATGTAACAATGGCAATATGGCCAATAATTTGCGAGAATCTTGTTAGAGACGTAGTTCTCGAAACAGAGATAATCACTCGGTACTTTCGGTCGCGGACTTGACTGTCGTTAAAATAATTATCTAGAAGCGATTTAACTTCTAATTGTGAAGGTAAAAGATAAAAAAACGGCAATAGGAAAGCAAATCAGGTAAGATACAGGTGAGGCTGGCCCTCGTTCGTCGACGCGACCGTCCAAATTCACAAATTAGCCTCGTCTGCTAGTTTTAGCTTGTCGGCCGTCCGACCGCAGCTCTGGATGGCTTCGTCACCTTTATGTGATCTCGCACCTTTTACATTCGTTACTTCACGCGCGTCTGCTTTCCTCTCTTTCTAGTTATATCTTTAGGTACGTACGATACCCGTCAGGTGATATCGCAATCGTAAAAACCGTAACTTACCTAAGGTTCGTGAACTTAAACACGCTGTTGTTTTAGAAAAGATTTTGGCTCGATAAAATAATTTTTATTTTGACATTAACATACGCGTAGATAGACTTTAACGCCACCAATGCGTTACAGCATCATGCTACTACTTGTACAACCAAATTATAGTAGAAAAGTAGTATGGGCTTGAAAACTGTGAGCAGCTTTTGTTCCGGAGAGTTAGCCCTCAAATTTAGGCGGGTTTGTTAACAAGCATTTTCACAATAAAGGTACCACACGCTCATGTGACTTTACGGAGTTTACGTTCCCCCCAATAGTTGGAGTCACACTCCCCGAGAGTTGGAGCCGCACTTTCTCCCGATTCCCGAATTTGGGTCGCCCTCCCCTTTTCAGCAAAGCCGATGAATTATTTTCAATTTTCACATCATGCTAGCAAGTTTGTATTTCGCAATAATTTCGAAATATCGCTTATTCAAATAATAATTGCGCTGACTTGAATTACTTGCTAGCAGTTATGTTTAATAATTCGGAAATCTTATCACTCAAGTATTATTGTTTTTATTTTTTAAATGGATCCTTGGCGAGAAGATATAAAATTCTAGGAGTTGTTACAAAAAAGACCCACTGATTGAGCTTTGAAAACAGCATCTTTTTGAATATAATTCCATTATTAGGTACATGAAACAAATAAGGAACGTAACAGTCAGGTACGCAGTAGATTCGTGTTTTTTTTTGTTTTCACACCTTTGGAAGTTACTGAAAAAAAAACTTTTAGGGAGTGCTACAACACTTTTAAAAAGGGTTTGATTCCTTACTTAAAATTTTATATCTACTTTTATACTGCCGTGTTAACCCTAAACGCCGTATCTACATTTTAGTAGTTTTGAGATATTTACGTTTTTGTCTTTTGCCATCTGCCGTTCACAATTGTTATCTTTGAGAATCCTGATTTTCCATAAGTTATTATTTACATGCCTAATTTTATTTAGTCTTATTCTTTTTTCTAAAAAACTGCAGTTTTTTTCAAAAAATCACTTACGGCAATATATTCAAAGGAAAAATAGATAGATTAGCCGTAAATGAACTTACGGTTTTTTCAGTTAAAAATATCTTATACATACTAGGAGCTTTTGCCGTATACAGGATGGTTAACAATTCGATGCTCACCATTGGGATCTAGGAAACGGTAAAAGATACAGGGTGGGTTAAATTAGAGAAAAGTTGCACAATTTTTTGCTTACTAAGAATCTGAAAGAAAATGTATGGAAACTTCAGGCGTTGCTGAAATATCCTGCAAAAACTTAAAAATGGGGATTTATTATTTCAATCATATCTTTTTTATTATCAAAAAGAAATTAAAATATTTTTGTAGGTTCACATAAGTCATCAAAAGCTATCACCTGTCATTTTGAAAATTTTCAAGGACTGCTAGATCGCAGAGTTTTCATAGTCAACTTTTGTTTTTCTTATGGCCGCCATATTGTTTTTTTGTGTTATTCGGTATTAAAAAAATCAAGGAAACAATCTATCAAATTAAAAAAAAATCTTAAAAATTTTATTCTTTATTCTAAAAAAAAAGAAAATCATTTCACCGAATAACGTCAATATGACGTCGCGACTTGACATTGCTTACCTTATGGGTTTTTTTAGGTTTCGGTTAAACCATTCGGTTAAACAAAGGTTATTTTTCCGACAAAAGAAGAACAAAAATTTGGAAGAAATTTTTTTTTGAATGTGATAGATTATTTATTTTGTTTCTTAGATTTTCTTAATAGCGAATGACACGAAATAACAATATGACGGCTATAGAAAAACAAAAGTTGACAATGAAAATTTTGGGATCTAGTAGTCCTTGAAAATTTTGGAAATGATAGATGATGCGTTTTGATGTCTTATGTAAACCTACAAAAATATTTCAATTTCTTTTCAATAATAAAAAAGATATGATTGAAATAAGAAATCTTAATTTTCAAGTTTTTTCAGGATTTTTCAGCAATGCCTGAGAAGTATCCATAAATTTTCTTTCAGATTCTTAATAAGCATAAAATTGTGCAACTTTTCTCTAATTTAACCCACCCTGTATCTTTTACCGTATCCGAGCACTTATGGTAAATGCACACACAATTTTATTATTATGTATTTTTTTTAACGTTATTAAAGTACTTTCGGTAAAACAAGTATTATTGTATTATTATTACTTTTATTATTATTCTTTGAAATAAATAAAACAAACTAAGTATCTTACTTGGTTATTTTCTAGATACGGCATTTTCGATCAGGATTAGGACTCATATACGTATTAAATTTATTTAACATTTATGCCGTATCTGCATATTATGCTTACAGATACGGCAAACTTCCCTAATAAAATGAACATACGGTAAAATGCTCTAAAGAACTGATGAAACCTGCAAATACGGCGAACTAAATTAGCGATTTATAGCTGTTAGGATGGAGATACGGCGTTTTCGCTTATGGTAATAGATAGAGAATATAAAGTCCCATCAGAACATCCAATATAAGCCGAAAATGAGAAAATTGTCACTTACGGCGTTTACGGTTAACACGGCAGTATAGAACTTCGCTGCTTATTTATCTTCACTAATATACTGGATGAGTCAAGTTTTAAGTTTTTGTATAGCAGGACTTAACCAGTTGATAGAAGACTTTTTTTATTGAATAAAATTATCCAAGAACAGGAAATGTCCTGAATAGCTTTGATAGCATGAATTTTCGGCGCTTAACTGGGGCATTTTTCAATAGGTATTTTAATTTTAAAGCACGAGGGTATTAATTACTTACAATGATTTATTGATTTTAAATTTATGAATATTAAATAATAGTTGGCTTTGGACTATTATGTTTATGGATACTTTTATCCCTCAAAAAATGTTTTTTATCAACTGGTAAAGTCCTGCTACAAGAACCTGACTCACCCTGTGTAAAATCGTTATTTATAAATCGACTACTGGCGCACGTATCAAGCTCAGGCTCAAACCGCTTGACACAAAAGCTGGATTTTGGTGTAAAGTTTCGAATTCGAAATTTCAAAAATTCGAATTCCAAGAAATATAAACATCCCCTCAAAAATTAAATAAAATTTTCCTAGACCACGAATACTGTTTGTTTTTTTGAATACGGCGAAACTCGTGCATTTTGTCTCTTTTTAAGTAGAAATCAGCTTTTCATATACCCACTTGAGTAGGCCATTTGAAAGAATTTTTTTTTATTTTAATTTAAATTTACCTGCGTGTTTAGTTCAAATCCTCACACAATCTACTTACAATGTCTGTCATAATGGCTCGGTGTAATAATTATAAATTTCCTACTTGACTCTGATTTCAAAATTTATGCAACATTTTATTAATGATTTTTCTACGACTTGCCTCTTTTGCTAGACCTCATGGTTGAAGTGAAATTCTTCTGGCGAATTTTATAAAATTATTAATGAAATGTCAATAAGGGACAACGGTTTTATTCAAAGCTAGCAATGATATTGTGACCAAATTGTGACATGTAAGGCGAAGATGTCCAGTGACCTGTGTACTCTTTAGATTTACTCTGGTGTCGAAGGGGATATCGCTTGCTGCAAGAACTGTAAGCCATACAGAAGATTATTTGATATGTGCCTACCACCAGGGTCATGTAAAAAAGTTTAAGAGAAAACGCTAAGCGTTTGATACCTATCATGATAAATTTGATTTTGTTTGAACTTTTTTTAACACCTATAATACATATATTTATGCTGAATTTATTCGAGGTCATAGCTTGAAATATTTGTATAACGTGATTAATTCTAGGGAATATAAAAAATAAGCAAAATTTACTCGCTATAAATAGCTTTATTTAAGCCGTCGTTTCCTAAAGTTTAGTCACGCACGATTCAATTTCTAAAGACTTGAAAATCTAGATCCTCTCGTACACCTGAAAGTTCAGAATAGGAATTTGTATTGTACCCATACGCTGTATATCGACCAAATAGACACAAAACAAAATAAAACGTCGAGAATCATCAACAATTCGAAGTCGAATCTATGTAAAATTGGTTGTTTTTTTTACAGTTTATACATTACACAAGCCCCATCCTTTACCTATATAGAGTACTCTGCTGAAGCTGTTATCAGCCCAGAAGAAACTGATAAAATGAATGATTAATGAATTAGTTTAGTTACTGTAGGACTCATCTAAAGTTAACAAAATAATTATATAAACAGAACGGTTTTTGGGAAAGGAAGAAGACTCCCTTAAAAAATTCAGAATTCAGGATATAAAGACCTTTTCTAACCTTGACAATACCTCCTGACCTTTACATATTTTTTTAGAATATTACTTCTAGAAAGTAAGGAAATGTTTATTGTAATATTAATTTTTCTTTATTGTTGATTAAATAATTATTCTCTTTATTAAACCCTAATCTGAGCACTCACTTCCAATAGATAATTTTTTTGATAGAAAGTTAGTTAAAGGGAGAAAAAATAGGGAGAAAAAATTCCGTCTATCAATTTCAAAATCCAAAAACGAAAATAGCAAAATGAAAATTTACTTTTGATTAAACTTTTATTCAAAAATTCCACCATTATTCAGGGCTTACATTTACCTACCTACCACCTTTACCTATATGGTTGAGGAATCGAACCTATTTTTGAAACGTCCCTCTATTATCGAGCTTTTACAGTTCCACGATTCTGATCCATCCATATCATGCTCCTGTGCTTTCGTTAACAAAAGGCTACCTCTACCTGGGGCAACGTCAAGTAACGTGACCCCTTGTTGATGCTCATTTGGCATCGCGTCGGCACATTCACATGTCGGATTATCCATCCACAATGCAAGGATTGCTATGCGATATTGTGTATGAAAATATTCCACGCTCGGATAAAAATCTAGAAGCAAGAGATTATCGAGGAGCTATGATACTGCTACCTTTAGAAAACATACTCCTCTACTTTATTCTCAGTTTGAGCATATTGTGTTGCGCAAAAATGAAGTGAAGTGCCTTCCTTAATAATAGATAATGCCATCAGAAAACGTACAGGCAGATGTTGCGGAATTAAAAATTCTAAGAAATTGTTAATACGTAGAGTTTTTTTCTTTATATAACTGGAAGCGTTTAGACACTTATAATTATAAATTTATTATATAAAAAATTATTTATTTATAATGAATAAGAGATGAGAACATTTTCATGAAAAAATCGATGTGTTCAGAATTTTTAATTTTTCAACAGCGGTTATACCTATCTCGTAAAGGCAGATAACTAATGATAATACAGCTTTATTGTGAAAAAAAAGAGAATACTTCTGGTTTGCTTCAAATAAATCGCACTTTGTTTCATTTCATTTCTAAATCGATGGGCTTATAATAAAATAAAATCAAGATTATTTAACACAGGCATTTCATGGTGACATAAATCGACAAAATGAAGCTTTCAAGTGTATCCCTCTGTTATAAAAAGTCTATATAGGGCCATTTTCTCGCAGTCTGAATTGATAAATGAGCACAATTATGTCGGAAAGACCGGCAAACAAAATACTCTAAGGAATTACCTGAGATATCTTGCTCTAATTGAAATCCATTCCTGTAATTTCGAAAGTGTGGTTAAGCGCGCCTCGCCATCTGTTTCACGAGCTCGATTTTAAGATATTAAGTTGCCGATATAAATCTGCCAATTCTCAAGTTTATTATGTAAGTTTTTAGTCTTCTCGAAGCAAAGTTTCCGACAGGATTTCAATATACTTCTCGAAAGATTAAAAAGGCTTAAAGTTCTGCACCGTTGGAGATGGAACACTTAAATTGATTTGTCGTTCGCGAACTTCACCTCGCAGTTAAATAAAAATCTAGGTGACTTATCCATTACAGAAATTTGAGCAACCAAATTGAATATATTATTTTGATGATTTGCAATTTCATCGTATTTGAATGGTACTGGCGGAATGCCAGAAAATAATTAGCAGAAAACTATAACGAAGGGTTTAACTGGTTTGGTAATTTACGGGGCAATATTGGCCAGTAATTGCAGACGATATATCATGCGACTAACTTCGGCAAATACATAAAATTTCAGTTATTGCCACCACAGGCACTTTATATTTATCCGTTATATTCCACTCCAAGTGCTTCCAATTCAATTTATTAATTCTATTCTCCCCTCACACACACTGGCACAAAGTGTCATTCAGATACTCTCATAATCTCGCATTGAAGTAAAGCTTTATAGTATAGGTATAGGCGGGTACTTATACCTACAATTTTTTTTTTTAATTTTAGGAACCATATTCACTTAGGTATACGCATAAGTATACCTATCACCTATGCAATCGTTTTCCAAAGCTATCAATGAATCCTCTCAATACAAGCATAGCGGGCAATATGATATAGGTATATAGTATACAGGGTGTCCGGAAATTGTGAGCAAAAAATTAAGGGGGTGATTCTTCTTGATGAAATATTGCCAAAAGTATCAATAATTTTTTTTCGAAAAATCAAAAAGAAGAAAGTTATAAGCCTCCAAAGTTGATTTTTTTAAATCAATATTTTTTTATAACTTTTTTTCTAGTATACGGATTTTCTTAAAATTTGACACACTTGCCGCTGATGTTGCTTTGCATCCTTGGTCCAAATTAGACTTGAATCCCTCGAAATCAAAAGGCCTTAACTGCCCTTGACCTTCAAAAAATGCCTATAACTTTTTTCGTAATATTTTTTTCTGAGTTTTGAAGACGCACAATTGAAGAACATGAAGAAATATTCGGAAAAGATCCTCTTTGTCTGTCACGATAAAATGACCCGTTTCCGAGTAAAACTGTTTTAAAAATTTTCCTGCACTAAAATTGATCACCATAAACTATGATCATTCTGCAACAACACCAAAGCATGCTTTGGAAACAGCTGCAGGATTGCCTAGTTATGTACAAAACAGAGACATTCGTATATAAATAGACTGGAAATGATTTTTTTTTGAAAATGAAAAAAATTTTTAATCATTTTTTTTTTAATAAAATAATAAAATAATTTTAATTAAAAAAAATAATAAATTGCTGTCAAAATGAAATCCAAAGCAAACGTCTTGTTTCCTAGGCAACCCTGCCACCGTTCCCAAAACATGCTTTGGTATTGTTGCAGAATGATCATAGTTTATGGTGATCAATTTTAGTGCAAGCAAATTTTTGAAACAGTTTTACTCGGAAGCAGGTCATTTTATCGTGATAGACAAAGAGGACCTTTTCCGAATATTTCTTCTTGTTCTTTAATTGTACGTCTTCAAAACTCAGAAAAAAATATTACGAAAAAAGTTATAGGCCTTTTTTTAAGGTCAAGGGCAGTTAAGGCCTTTTGATTTCGAGGGATTCAAGTCTAATTTGGACCAAGGATGTAAAGTAACATCAGTGGCAAGTGTGTCAAATTTTAAGAAAATCCGTACACTAGAAAAAAAGTTATAAAAAAATATTGATTTAAAAAAATCAACTCTGGTTAGAGAGATAAGGTTAGAGCGATATGCCCGTTAAAATTATTTTATAATTTTATGTATAACGCTGATAGAAATTATGTAAATGAGGTAGAATGTTTCTGATGCACTGGAGTATCAGCATTGTGTGGTAATATTTTTGGATTGATAATAAAATATCTCCTTGTAAGAGATTTAAATTGCCGTGCAAAATGATATTGATTTTTTTCGTAAGGGAAAGAAGAGCGGTTGAATTGCAATCAGTAGGGCTCCTTGCCCTTTTCCCTGATATCAGATTTGGCGGTGTTACCAAGTGGCAAGTAGGAAACGCTGTTCATTTTCCGCGATAAGGCGTTAGTCGGAATCAGAAGTTTAAAGTTACAAATAAAGATGTAAATCCTGATAATGCGAGAAAGCTCATACTCGACGCGGACTACCACTTCCAACTTTTTAAATTTTAACTCTCCGATTCTTAATTTAGAAATTTTAATATAAAAGTTTCGCCTTCTGCGAAATGGTTTTCAATCTGCCTACTTGCTGAAGTAAGGCTTTTTTCCTTACTTGCAGAAAGTTTAAAACGGGAATGAGAATTTTTTATCAATCTGCTCTCTGACCTGAGTTGTTCCTTCTAGCATAACAATGCTCATTCCAGTGATAAAAATAATAATGACAAAAACTCGTTGGCAAGTATTCAGAAATATTCAACGAATATTTACTCATTCTAACCAATCACGGAGAATTTTAAAATTTTATCTACAATTCAAGTGATTTTTATCTCTGGACAAAACTTTTTCAGATTATTGTCCAGTAAGCAGACATACCTACCACTTCTACATACAATCTAATTTTTAAATATTTATTAGTGTTACGAACTGTTGCTTGCCACGGTATACAGGGTGTCCCACGACCTGACTGCCATAGCTTAAGGGTAGGTGTAGTTTTTCAAGGCGATTCAGGATCTGGTTTTGAAATTTCCCTGAGGCCCTTCGTTTCGATTATACAGGGTGATTTGTGCAATTTGCCGAAATCTTTGATGAGCGATATCTTTTGAACGAATTGATAGAATTTAACGAAATTTGGTAGATATGCTCTACTAATGACACTTAATACCTCGCATTTTTCGCCGATTCGAAAACTGCAGGGCCGTACTAATTTTTTTTGATATCTTTCGGCTTTGTCGAAAAGTTCACCCTGTATGCATTTTATTCAAAGTTTGGTGCCATATTCTAAGACTACGTGAAAAATGCTACAATTATGGAAGAAAAATACTTGGCATCATTAAACTGAATCGAGAAGAAAATTCAGTTTTTTAGTTTTTTATTCGGAATTTCAATTCATGTGTTGTTCATAATTGAAGAAAAATCAAATGTGGTTTTTTAAAACTTGAGTATTTTTTAGTTATTTCAAATAAATTTACTTTATCTACAGATTTAGCCAAGATTGGGGACCCTTCTACAGATTGTTTCGAGCTAAAAAAATTTTAAATGATTTTTAGATTAATTTCAAGGTGAAGGAAATGTGTTGAGTTTGATGGTGGTCTCCTTGACCATTACCTGCACTGAATTGTAGTTTTTCTTCCCAACATTTGTGTTGATATTTTTAGTTCCTGTTTCGTTTATGTGATACTTATTTGTCTATGTGGTAATGTGTTAAATTGTGTTATTTATTTTGCTGTTAAAACTTATTATTATTATCAAAATTCCGAATAAAAAACTACAAAACTGAATTTTCTTCTCGATTCAGTTTAATGATGCCAAGTATTTTTTTACCACAATTGTAGCATTTTTCACGTAGTTTTAGAAAATGGCACCAAACTTTGAATAAAATGCATACAGGGTGAACTTTTCGACAAAACCGAAAGATATCAATAAAATAAGTACGGCCCTGCAGTTTTCAAATCGGCGAAAAATGCGAGGTATTAAGTGTCATTAGTAGAGCATATCTACCAAATTTCGTTAAATTCTATCAATTCGTTCAAAAGATATCGCTCATCAAAGATTTCGGCAAATTGCACAAATCACCCTGTATACTCGAAACGAAGGGCCTCAGGAAAATTTCAAAACCAGATCCTGAATCGCCTTGAAAAACTACACCTATCCTTAAGCTATGGCAGTCAGGTCGTGGGGCACCCTGTATAATTGAGATTTAATTAATGAAAAATGCAATAGATAGGAGGGAATTTGATTACTGAAATTTTCAAGTCTAAAATGTACACTATGATCGTGATCCTGCATTTTCAAATAATCTCACCTGCAAGTTACATGATTACAAGTTAACAGTTACCATAGGACGCACATATAAGAATAATTAAATAATAATTATCAAAAGTACTAATATACAATATATTTTTTTAGATTTCCTCGCTAAGTGTGTTGTATTTTAATATTATTATTATAGGTGTACCTTAAGGAACTGTATACCTGGCATGCCTAAAGCGGCGCAGTCACTAGGATATATCTCTGAATCCGATCAGAATCCGCTGCTGGCCGCTGCGACGAGACCGCACTTCAACACCTCCTTCTGCGGATGCAGATTGCAGATCACAATAATATCGATGCAATTCGAGAACTCCCAAATGGCAGGTAGACAATGTTATTTCAAGCAGTGTTCCATTTTATCGAATCCTCGTTTCTTGCAGAAAAGAAGAAAAGAAGACAAGACGGAAGGAAATGTATCTGTTTTTATTTGCGAAGAGCGAATTGCAGTGCTTATCATCCATACTTGTGTAAACTGGTTGAGACGGTTTTTTCCTTTTATGTGTTATATATGACTAAATTATATTTTCTGTATAAATAAAGAATGGTAAAAATATGTTAGAGACGAAATACGTGTTTATATAAATTTGCTCTTATTTATAGCAGTTTTTCTGAGCAATAATAATATTAATGAGACCCAGGTACGGGATTAGGTATACTTATAACAAAAGCTCTATGAAAAATTTCGAAAAGGCTCGAAAATTTCTTCAGACCACGACAATTCCTGAACTGAAAACGATTTTATATTCGTGATGATTTTCTTTCTGGAGATACAATGGTTTAAACATGTAAAATTATGATTTTTGAGGCTGGGAAAATTATTATCATCCGATTTTTAATTCTTTCAGAAGATCAATAACTTATCGACTCAACTGTGTATTCCTCTCTGAAGATATTTATTTAAGTACCAGTTAGGCCTCCTTTGCCTTTTTCCCAGAAATACCATGACGTAAAAAGTTACACACAAACGATGCCCCTTGTCCCCCCCCCCCCAGGAGATTATATAAGGCAAAAATCGACCGAATAGCGAAAAACAAATTTTCTCGAATAAATTTTTTTTTTATAAATTAACAAATGAAAGTGTCGTCGCACCCCAAAATTACACCTGAATTTGATTGGGGATAACTTTCGAAATTCCCAAGGGATTTTGATTTTGTTTTCGCATGCTAGCAGCCCTATCCTTTATTTTTCTGCTTTATTGGATCGAAATAATAAAACTAAAAACTGTCAACAAATTTTATACAGGGTGATATGACTGATATGTGAAGGCGTGCAGAATCACTTCGCTTTTCGTACCACCGCCGTTTTCCAAATAGATTTTTCTTGTAGGTTTTGATGTGGAAATTTCGAAGTTTGATGTCCCACCTCGAAATGGTTTTGAAATTTTTGATTTAGCGCCTGTATTTACAAGGAAATCTCAAAAAATCAACTGTTCTTCTCTTGAGGTGCATAACGCTTTCGCTCGTCAACCAATTTTGGAAATTTATGCCTTATATTGATGCTTAAACTTCAGGAAAGAAAAATTAACTCACGATAAACATAAAAAAAATTATCGCATAAAAAATTATTGAAACTTAAATTCCTTCTCGAAACAAATCAGCAGATGTGTATTTATAGGGCGATCAATAAATTTTGTAAATTAGCCAGAATCCAACTATGAGTATAAAACCACCTTTTGGGCGGTGTTGTACCTACATACTTTATACTGTCATATAATATTCTCTTTTTATTATGTTTTTTATAGCTTGCTGCTTGGTGTATTTGTTTGTTAAATTTTTCTTTTTGTTTACAATAATTAGGTATTAAGTATCCTGTGTGCACTATCCGCTCGTTGACACCCATATGATTCCGTGGTCCTGTCTTGTCTAGCGTAAAAGTCGTCTTGATGGACCCCTAGACGCGTTGTGATCATTGTCGATTCCCCGATCCCTGCTCCCAAGAAAAAAAAATAATAATAAATAAAAAATAAAAAATTAAAAAAAAATAAATAAAAAAAATAATGATAATAAAAAAAAAAAGAATAAATAAATAAAAAAAAAAATTGAAAAAATGAAAAAAAAAAATTAAAAAAAATTCTTTTTATATTAAAAATTATAAAAAAAAATACCTAAAAAATATATATAATTAAAGAAAAAAACCATTGCATAATATCTTCACTTCATCAAACGTTGTAAATTTTCTTTTGTAAGTGAGCCTGACTCCACCAAATCTTTCAAAAATTCGTCAGGTCAGGTCAGGTTTTGCGTTTGGGTTGCCAAAAATCTGTGGCTGTTGGAGCGAGCGTTCCAATGCCAAAAATATCACATACATACATACATAATACTTCTCGAAACAAGTTTTGGGAGGAAAATAGAATGATAATCAACTTCCTTATCGAACCAGCCTTCATTTCCGAACAATTTAAGAATTTTCTTGCTTCCAAGAGATGAAAAATGTTGAAACAACAGCCAAATGACATCTGCGCGTTATCAGGATGGTAAATCAGCGCTCTTCCTTACCTGAGAATGGTTCTTAGCTATCGTTACGAAAACTTTAATAATCACTACTTGACTGAATCTTGCTGGTGATTGTCAGAATCTTCGTAACGATGGTTACGAACCATTCTCAGGTATAAGAAAAAGCGCTGATTCAACTTTAAACCGTAAATATGTGATTTAGCTGTTGTTTCAACAATTTTCATCTCTTGCAAGCAAGAATTTACTTAAATTGTTCAGAAATGAAGGCTGAGTCGGAGACAAGTTACATTCAATTTTTCTCCCAAAACCTGTTTCCAGAAGAAATTATTTTTAAGTAGTTTTGTTTGCAGTCTTTTGTTTCAATATTTTTGTCCTGGATCAATTTTCTTTCCTGAAGTTTTAGCTTCAATATAAGGCCTAAATTTCCAAAATCGGTGGGCTAAGCAAAATGTTATGCACTTCGAGAGTAAACACTTCAAGAGTAAATACTTGATTTTTTGAAATCATCCTGTACAAGTGCTAAGTCGAACATTTGAAAACCGTTTCTAGGTGGGACATCAAGTTTCGAAATTTTCTCATCAAAACTAACAAGAAAAATTTATTTAGAAAACGGTGGTACGAAAACCGCGGGAGTGATTCTGCACGCCTTCACCTATCACCCTGTATAAAATTTGTTGACGTTTTTTTTTTCGGTTTAGATCCAATATAGCAGAAATATAAAGGACAGGGGACAGAGCTGCTGACATGGGAAAAGAAAGTCGAAATCCCTTGGGAATTTCGGAAGGTATCCCCAACTAAATTCAGGCCTAATTTTGAGGTGCGACACTGTCATTTGTGCTTAGTGTATTTCAAAATCATCTTAATTAATGTTTATCAAGAGCGTTCAAGTTGTATCCTCGTGCAGATAACGTGATGGCACTCATATAAGATGTAAACGCGTCAAGCTATTGGATGTAGGTAGAAACACGGAAAAAAGCACTCTAGAGAAAATAAGTCCTCCAAGACCAATCACGGTATGTCATCTAATCTGTGTTCAATTATTGTGTACTAGCAGAATTGAAAATAACAATCCACGATATCGTTCTGGAATCAAATAAAATTTTTATTATCAGGTTATATAAGATAAGCTTTTATAAGTGCAAAGGCTGGAGGTGCAGCAGTCAACACATCGTGATTTCATCCATTCCACAAGTACCTAGTTATAAATTGGATTAGCGATGTCGGCATGGCTGAAATTGGATGAAGATTACAAGATTGCCGACTATACTAGAACTCGCAAGGAACAGCTATTGTTTCACCCATAGTGCCATGGGCTATGATCTCTAATTGCTCGTAGGTGATGTGTGGTAGTGTAGTCGTGCATCCATGTAACGTAATTTCAGCATACACTCTCTCCAGCTTTGAACCCAGGCAACTTTAATAATTAATTAGAATGAGTAGTTTTTGTTCAGGCTTGTAGTTATTAATTGTTCCATTTCATGTATAGTGCCGGAAATTACGTGTATTTATCGTATGTATATCGAAAATTAACTGATACAACTTGTGTGGGAGATAACTTAATTAAGACAATAATATAAATGAATCTGGTCAGACAGTGTATAAATTTTTGTGCTCGTATAAGATTTAGATGCTTACAATTTATGTCTTCGGAGATGTCAGACAATATAATTAGTTTTTTTTAGAAAGAATCTAATCAAATGTAGAGAAGGAATGCTTCATCACATTCATATCTCATATGAGCAAAGAATACCATATTTTTATGTGTTTTCGACTAGAAAATTATTGCTTGATGAAAAAGCGATTTCGACAGATTATTACCAGAACTACTATGCAACAATTTTTTATCAATTCCTGTATGGAACATAGGTATTAGTTTTCATGATTAATTGATCGCCAATTTCTACCATATCGTTTGTATGGAGGGTTGTAATGACAGGACAGGATAAGGGTGAAAATAAAGGGAATAATCAAATGTCACAACAGGGTGCCAGTTTGAACATGCACTAAATATTTTGTAGCTTTTATGTGCAATTATTATTGACTAACTAACAATGGCAGCACATTTCGTTTTTAGCAACATGGTAATTGAAATTCGGGCACTATAAGCTCGCAGATTTGAATCTCGTTTAACTTTTAAATTCCTACTTATGCGACTTTCTGTTTTGTGTAACTTTCTAATTAGCCCAGTAGAAACACAGTAGATGTAGTTCTGGTTTTTTAGTATGTTGTATGGACTAGTTAGCGTGGTGTGAATCCAAATTTTTTATTCGAAAAATTTGTGCTCGCTGCGCCTCACGCGAAAAAATGCGAAATTTTGAAGCAGTTGCATTTTTTGCTCTAAAAGTAATAAACTATCTGTGTTTTGACAAACAAAATTCAGTACTTTCAAAGCCAATTAAACTTTAAACAATATAAGTCGAAGTTCTGTGAACCCTATAGCAACTAAGCTATGGTTCTTCAAAAATGGTAAATTTTTCTCTAAAATTGGCCATTTTAAGTTTTGCTCCCGTCCGGAGAAAAACCACTGGCAAAATCGCTCGTCCTATGAGAAAAGTCGTAATAACTAGAATTGTAGTACATTTAATTTGATTTAATTAAAGAAATTAAATTAAAGAATTAAAGCACAGAATGAAGTCTGTGAGACTAATAGTCTATCACAAAAAAAAAAACAAAAAGAAGGTAAACATGGATTTTCGAAGAATTGGGACAAAAGGCATGAAATCGTGTAAGAAGGATTTTAATTACGTTAATAATTAAGAAAAATATAAAATGCAGAAGAGTATAAAAAATCAGGTTTGAAATTAAGAATTTAAACACATATATTATTGTTTCTTTGTTCTCAAATACTAAAAACTGGTGCAACGAATGAAACAATGTCCGGGAGTCTGTTTTTTGTGTGTCGACTGGCACTCGGGGAAGATGACAGTACAGTGGTAGTCGCAAAAAAACAAGGTATCCAAACGATAATTCCCGCGAGCGTGGAACGTCGTCTCAAGGATGATGAGAAGTTTTTGAAAAAGCTGGGTGAAGTCAGTGTCCGCGATGCTTTCAAAATGAGATACACCCCTCGACATAATATTGACACATGTGCTCGTCGTGGAGACCATCAAATTTCACAACATCACCTATCGACCTCAAGAATATCATATCCTATGATCCTATGAGTCTCCAGAGTATTTGTTTTCTTAGTGCGGAGGAAATCACTGTAGAGTTTCTCCAGAGAAAACCACAAGCTGCTATCATTGGTTGTGGTTGGAGAGAACGTGGACCTTCTAGTTCTCCTCTGTGGATTCAGCTCTACCATCCACAATTTGCACTTTTAGAAACGGGGAGTTGACTTCAACCGAGACGGGGTTGAAGTGCCCGGTGGTTTTGAACTGTTTTTTCACGCTTTTACTGGATGTGACACCATCTGTGCTCTTTTCTGTCGGGGAAAAAGGGAATTGTGTGGTCAATTTCAGAAGATGCAGGACTCAGTAGAGTATTCGGAAAGCTGGTGAAAAGTATCTGGTGGCTCTTTATGGAGGGGTTCCAGCCACTCAGAGACTGCACGACCTGAGATTCCATCTCTTCGTGAAGACAGCGGCAAATGCAAATTTACCATTGTTGATCTTGCATTATTACCCCCAACCACTGCGGCTGCTTTTGTCCATGCGTTCCGCACCTACCACCAAGCGCAAAAGCGGCTGGGGGTAGAGAAGGACCCCACATAGTGGGGTTGGGGAAAAGAGCTCTTGCGGCCCCATCCCACTAACAACTCACAAACAGCCAAATTCACTAGAGCTTCTAAATCATACCCTGATGGAAATGTAAGAAAAAAATGCAGGGAGCGTGTACTTGGTCCCTGATCACGCGACAACTTCTTTGAAGTAGAAAATTTATATCATCCATTGATGAATCCACGAGGATTAAAATGATATGATCCCTCAGAACTCATTTTTGGAGTTGGATTTTCACAATATGGGGAGCTGTCAAGCAAGGCAACGACAATTTTGGTGAACCAAAAATTACGGGTAAAAACATGTTCAAACTGTCCCAAAAACATCTCACAAAAATACACACTGAAGTCTCCTAAAAAGAAAGCAACAATATTACAAAAAATATAATTATGTCAATTGATCAATTCATTTTTATATTACTGAGTAGATTAAGCTCTTCCACTTCTTCCTCTTCATTTAAAATTGGATGATTTACGTACTCTCGGAATCGTTTCCTTCTCGTTGCCATTAAATGTGAGTTGTACAGTATGTACAGGGCGCATGGTCTATCACTTATGTCCACCCGGAAATAGAGGTTAATTTTAAAGATAACATTAATTCAGATAAATTATAGTTATTTATGTATCAAGGGAGTTATGAGGATGTTAATTACAGAGGGTAGTCCCGAGGGATTGTTAAGTTGCCCGAGGTTATTAACATCTAATAACTCCCGTGATACATAATCTATTTTATTTTATACTAAATGAAATATAAAAACGAAATCTGTTGGTTTTTAAAATTAAACGAATGTTTTTAATAATTGAGTAACCATGATTATTGATTACCATGGATATATCAACTGAAAAGTTTGTAGAAAATGACATATGAAATCCAAATATGCAACCAACAATGTAATAACAAAAGCAACATCCAATGGTTACCAGAATTAAACCAATAGTAATATTAGAATTAGAGGGAGTTATGGATTCATAACAGTCCCAAGGGAGTTATGAGTATGTTTATAGTTACGGTAACCAAGCGTTTATCTAGTTATAATGTATTAGTATGAAATAAAGTTTTTTTTTTGTTCGGCCATTAGCGCTAAAAAAAACTGTAAAACGATGGTAGAGATTTCGCGGGTGGACATAAGTGATGGACCACCCTGTATACCCTGTCTCTTGCTTGCTGAATGTATACCCTGTCTCTTGATACTAATCGCGCACGCGCGATTAAATTTACTTATTCCTACGTACATGTTTGAGTGATTTCGCACCGTAAAAAGCCTTCTAATGAGATTATTACAGGACAGGTAGGTAATGCATATTTGATACGCGTAATAATATATTAAAGGCAATGGGTAGAAAAGGTACATTTGCGTTCACAATTTTCTATTTTTTTATGGACACTGATTGACCAACATAAACTTTTTATTGAATAAAAAATATCGGTTACACTTAAACGAATTGTTTATGTCTAAAACCATATATTTTTATCAACTCTGTATAACTTTATATACCATGAACATATAGAATATGTTACAGAAGAATTAGCTAAAGGTATATTCTAAAATTACATTACTAGAAAAGATAGGTTTGATTGATCACCCATTACAGGTAATTGTGGTATTTTGAAAATAATCATCATTAACCTGTGGGAAACGTATACACATACACACGCTGAACCATCGGTACCTACACACAAACCCAGAGCACGTACAAATAGAATAAAATATTAATCCGCCGATCGATCACTAGAGGAGAATTGGACGTATAGATGTACAGTGTACGACGAACATTATGGTCAATCAGTATAGGGTATTACATTGTCATTAGACATAATAAGGACAAGTCAGCAATAACTGGATGATTCTGTACCGATTACTTCGACCCACTGTTGCCAAACTTCCACTTAATATGGATTGTTGCATGAGAAATTTTCCAATTAATTAATAACGAGTCGGATTGGTTAAATTGATCGACAAAATATGAACAAGATAATTCACCATGCAGTCATGTGCAATGCAAAGATTATTTATAAAGTCACAATAAAATAATATAAAATAGAAACTAAGAATAGGAAAGTTATTGATTTTGATGTTCAAAAATATCGTAAAAGTAACGTGGTGCAATAAAATTCGGAAAAGTTGTCCATATAATACTAATAATGAAAAATAAAATCACGTACCTATCCCAAAATTTTGCCTGGATGCTGTAGTCAACATTTTTACCTTAGGTCAGCAAAAAATTCTCTTTTACAAATTTTCAGAGACAAGCTGATTTTTAATCAATTTTTTCCTAAAACCGGTTTAAGAAGAAATTCAAAATTTGGGTAATTTTTTCTGCAATCCTCTCAATCCTCCTTTTCCTGAATCAATTCTCATCCGGATCATTTTGCATGAATTTTTAGCTTCTACCCTGTGTCCCCGGATAGGTGAAACGACTCTTATTAAAGACAAAAAATTTTTGATTTTAATTTTCATTTTTTGGGGTTCAGCTCTGCTTGGTTAAAGAGTAATTTCCAACAAAATTTTAGTTTTGAAAAATCAAGCATGCCTTGGAAATTAAAAAAAAGAACATTTTTTCTGCAGAGTAAAGTGCCTTCTCTGTGGCAAATACGAAAAAATGTTATTTGAAAAAGTTGTTAAGAATCAACATTTAGGTCCGTATACCAAGTTTCAAAATCATAGGCCAACTTTGATCTTTTACATTTACTTTTTGTTTATTTCACAAATCAAAGAATTTCATTTCTAACAAAGACTGATATTGACAAATTGATATTGCTATGGATACAATTTGGTTTTTTCATGGCAGTCTTTGTTACAAAATGAAATTCTTTGATTTGTGAAATAAAACATAAAAATAAATGAAAAAAATAAAAGTTGACCTATGATTTTGAAATTTGGTATAGGGACCTAAATGTTGATTCTGAACAACTTTTTCAAATAACATTTTGTCGTATTTGCCACATAAAAGGCACTTTACTCAACAGAAAACCCGGTTTCTTGAAAATTTCCAAGGTAGGTAGTTATGCTTGATTTTTCAAAACTAAAATTTTGTTAGAAATTACTCTTTAACCAAGCAGAGCTGAATCCCAAAAAATTAAAATTAAAATCAAAATATGTTTGTCTTTTATAAGAGTCGTTTCACCTATCCGGGGACACACACGGTATATATGAGCGTTAAATAAAAAAAATCCATGGACGAGGAAAGCCCTTATCGCTTCAAAAGCAAACTGTTAATTTTTTGAAATCATCAAGTAAATGCAGGTGTTGAATCGAAAATTCCAAAAGTGTTTCATCTTCAAGTGGACATCAAGCTTCAAAATTTTCTCATTAAAACTTACAACTTTTTTTTGAAACACAACGGTATAAAACCCTGGAGTAATTTTGCACGCCTTCACATACAGGGTGAGGCGCGAGAACCTTAGGGCATTTTTATATGAAGAAATGTTGGTAGTAGAAGTCTAAAAATTTGTACATGTATGATTTCAATTTTGACGCCTTGAACCAAAATATTTACAACGCCACTCCCATAACACTTCCGGTCATAACGCAAGCTCAACTTTATTATTTTAGATAGCACACCCTATTATACAGGGTTACTGGTAACTGGATACATTCCTTTGGTGATCTGATAAAACAAGAGGTAAGGAGTAAATTAACCCCAACATGCACTATACAAAACTCAATAGATTTTGAGATATTTCGATTTTCAACTTTTCTTAAAAAAAAATGGTTTCAGATGTATTGAAATGTAATTTTCAAAAAATCTACTTTAACTTTTTGATTTTTTTTTTTTGCTGGAATACTTGTCCAATACTATGCTTCCTTCTGGAATAAAAAATATCCTGAGGTATTTCGATCGTGTGAAAATTTCAAAGAAAAACTTTCACAAACTATTTTTTTTAAATAAGATTTAAAAGTTTTTACAAGTTATTTTCGCAAAATTGTCAAGGCACCTTGCGTACAAATTGTTTTAAAAACTTCCCTAGTGTAGTAGCTATCTAACAAGGTACGAATCTTGTACAAGAATAACAGAATCTCCCCGCTATGTACCGTTACCGAGGAACAGATCCTTAAGTCGGGACGTTTTAAAAAAAATACGGCCCTGAACGGGGGTCTTAAAATTCTCGGATCCGGTCCATTTTCAATAGGTCGTATTTGGGGGTCACGAGCTTCGTCCCTACCAAGTTTCGTCCCGATCGGTAAAACTTTCAGACACTTAGAGTGGCTATTACTAGGCTATTCCCGAAAAATCCCGAAATTCCCGAAAAAATGACACTTCCCGGGAACGGATCCCGCTCATTTTCAATAAGCATCGTGCCACGGTGCGCCTCTTCAATCAAGCCAAATTTCAACTTTCCCACATGAAAACTGGCGGCTCTAGAGTGTTTCCTAGCAAAGTCACAGACAGACAGACCGACAGACAGACATTTTTCGGGCACAAGAATACGTATACTTACGAAACTTCTGTGACTTTGCTAGGAAACACTCTAGAGCCGCCAGTTTTCATGTGGGAAAGTTGAAATTTGGCTCGATTGAAGAGGCGCACCGTGGCACGATGCCCATTGAAAATGAGCGGGATCCGTTCCCGGGAAGTGTCATTTTTTCGGGAATTTCGGGATTTTTCGGGAATAGCCTAGGAAACACTCTTAGTGTCTGAAAGTTTTACCGATCGGGACGAAACTTGGTAGGGACGAAGCTCGGGACCCCCAAATACGACCTGTTGAAGATGGGCCGGATCCGAGAATTTTAAGACCCCCGTTCAGGGCCGTATTTTTTTTAAAACGTCCCGACTTAAGGATTTGTTCCTCGGTAACGGTACATAGCGGGGAGATTCTGTTATTCTTGTACAAGATTCGTACCTTGTTAGATAGCTACTACACTAGGAAAGTTTTTAAAACAATTTGTACGCAAGTTGCCTTGACAATTTTGCGAAAATAACTTGTAAAAACTTTTAAATCTTATTTAAAAAAAATAGTTTGTGAAAGTTTTTCTTTGAAATTTTCACACGATCAAAATACCTCAGGATATTTTTTATTCCAGAAGGAAGCATAGTATTGGACAAGTATTCCAGCAAAAAAAGAAATCAAAAAGTTAAAGTAGATTTTTTGAAAATTACATTTCAAGACATTTGAAACCATTTTTTTAAGAAAAGTTGAAAATCGAAATATCTCAAAATCTATTGAGTTTTGTATAGTGCATGTTGGAGTTAATTTACTCCTTACCTCTTGTTTTATCAGATCACCAAAGGAATGTATCCAGTTACCAGTAACCCTGTATTATTACATTTTAGGATTGCCTCAAAAAATGTGTAATAAAAATGGTGTTTATAGAAAATAAAAATCGCAATTTTCCATTTTCAAAGCAGCTTAGATCAAAAACGCCTTAAGATATCGAAAACGGCTTACATGCCCCTATCTTAACTTTTCACGTAGTATCCTATCAAATCTAATTTCTATATAAAGTGATGAAAAATCGGCGATTTTCAAAAATAGTTGAGAAATTTTTTTTTTTAGATTTCTTTACACAGAAGACCTAGTACCTACATGAAAACTTAAGATAGAGATAAGCCATTTTCCGATATCATGAGCCGTGTTCAATGTAAGCTGCTTCGAAAATTGAAAATGACAATTGAAAATACGATTTTCACATGTTTATATCTCATAAATCACCTGTTACCTGTTACAAACTTGGACTAATAGACACCATTGTTGTTAAATTCTCTTGGAAAATCTGAAAATGTAATAATATACAGGGTGTGCCATTTAAAATAAGAAAGTTGATGGCAACTTCCGGTATAATCATCAGAAGTGGTGTTGGGTTGTAAATATTATAGGTTAGCTCGTCAAAATTGAAATCATACATGAACAAATTTTTAGACTTCTACTCCCAACCCTCCTTCATATAAAAATGCCCTAACGTTCTCGCGTCTCACCCTGTGTAGTGAGTAGATTTTTTTTGCAATTTTTTGAGTCTAGATTCTAAATTCTTTAAATCGAAAATTTTATACCCTATCAAAATCGGGCAAAATTTTGCGTGAGTCACGGTAATTTTTTTGTAGTTTTTGTTTAATTTGTAAGAATACGATTTTTTTTCAACGAACTCAAATAAATGATGCTGTGCTGATTGGGCAAAATTTCGCGTTCCTGGGAATTTTCGAATTGTTGGTCCCTTGTGTAGGTATAGAAAATTTGTTTACAGAAGTAAAACTCAGTTGCTTTTATTTTATTTTTCGACTGGGAACAAATTTAAATTAATTCGGAAGAAATCTACTTGTGTAATAAATCTACACTGAAAAAATCTACACTAGTGTTTAAGAAGATAAGGAGAATTTAGCAAAATCTAAATTTTTTTGATTAGCGCTCTAAAAGAATTAGCCATTCTCTTTATCACGCAATTAGCATTATTTTCAGTATTTTCTTACATTAATTTTTATTTTTGTCACAATAAATAGCGACAATAATTATAATAGTCTACCTTATATGTCGGATGAAAAATTCTCAAAACGTCAAGAGAGCTTTGTGGATTTTTTCTGGAATGTTTACATGTTCTATCATAACCTCATATATTATATGTTCTAGATATTTCGTCAGACTTCTCGATCTAGTTACAATATAGAGGGCGCTCTGCTAGCATCAATGCCTTGTAAGTAATTTTGACCTCTGCTCCACAGAAAGATTTTCTCGCTCAAAAAAAAACTTTTGAATTAACGTTCTAACCCATAACAGCTCTTTAATCTCTATATAGAATGGCCTTTACGTTACTTTGCGTTTGTAGACTTTTTGGCAAGGCACTATTTTTGAGCGGCCTTTCTTGTCAGTCATTATCCAGTGAGGAGTTAATTTTCAAGTAACACTTGCTCGTCCGGTCCCATTAAATGTAGGAAATTCAAATCCTTAAGGCAACAATGTAATGATTGCTAGCCATCTGTTCAGTTCACCAGTAATACTAATTTCCCTCGCTGACCGGCTTCAGAGTCATACATCACAGTTGTCAAACGCAGAAGTGATTATGTGGGCGTTGCGGTTCCGAAACGTTGCAAAAATTAGCCTCCGCTCGATGACAGATACTTAAAATATCATTCATTTTTTCTTAGTACTTGTACTTTCTTAAATGGAAGTCTTTTTGAATATAAAATTACATTCACTGATTCACACATTTATTTTCTTAACACCTGAATTTTATCTCTCGTATAGGTATGTATATTACCTACGTGATAACATTTGCGATAATCTTAAATTCTATATTCTTTTTTTTAAGAAATTTTGATTATTTTGGTTGGTATTTAGAAACATCTTGCTCTAAAATAAAAAAAAATTAGGAGTTCATTTATTACTCCATAATTCTTGGCGAGTATCATCATAGAACTGCCAAAAAACATTTTCTTCCCCGATTAATTGCAAAATTAAAATCTGAATGAATATTCAGGAGGTGAAAAAAAGGAAATTTGAACGTTTATTTGAACATTTCCACCAAAACTGAAGCTTCTTTTTTATTAGTAAAACAGCCATCTGGTGTGTTATAGTATTTCAAACTGGTCTAATAGAGCGATGAGCAATTTAGTTCTAAGTAAAAATTACTAAATTGTACACACCAACTTCTCTATATTTTTGCACTGCACTGAACATAAATCAAAAGGTTTTGTCCTTTTGGGTCTATGTTTTTGGCTCCATAATCACTGATATGATTATGGAGCCTTTCTTAATGGTTACAAGCAAATCTTCCGATCTCGTTGTTGACAAATTCCATCTCTAAGTATTTATGAAAGTATTTGTTTCGTATGCACCATGGAGCAGCAAAAATATTCCTCAGTACTTTGATTTGAAAACTTTGTATAATTTTGACGTTACTTTTTTTGGCACAACCCCACAGCTGTGTGCCATACGTCCAAACTGGCTGGAAGGACTTGTTTACCCGTCCATTATTGATACACACCGGGATGAATTCGTTTCTTTCGTATGTGAAATCTATATGTACGGACTTTGTGTCATTTAAGTTCATTCGCCATTTCTTTGTCCAATTATGTATTTATCTGATTAATGGCTGTCTACAGTTTTTTTTTTGTTAATTCATAATTATTGTCTTACAAAAAAAGAAAACTACCCAACCTTTGTAGATAAATTTACTGACTGAGGTAGCTTCAAACTGAACCTAGAGAATTAACCTGATGGTGATGGCGATTAGTTTTGGCCGACACGCTAAGATGTTTCAGGCCGAGAAGGCTGCTATCGAGCATTGTACTAAAGAAATCAGAGGGCTTAACTTGATTCGCACAATAACAGCGATCTGTACTGACAGCCAAGCTGCCTTACAGGCACTGACCTCACCAGTAAACACATCACGAAACGTGATGGACTGCAGGAATGGTCCTAGAGGACATATCTGACGCCAACAATTGGATACCAGGGCACTCAGGGCTAGAGGGAAACGAGAACGCGGATACACTGGCTCGCAAGGGATCAGAGTCTGCCTCCATCGGACCCGAACCCTAATTCGGGGTGAAAGAAAGCCTCAAGAGAAGCACCATAAAAGAGTGGGTGTTCTCAGAAACTATGGCCAAATGGAACAGATTCATAGGGCAGAGGCATGCGAAGAAGTTCATCAAAGAACCCTCATCAAAGAACCACCAAAGAAAAGAGGATAACGGTACGTAAGCCTGCTCACAGGACACTGTCGACCGCAAACACTTAACCAGGGTCGAAGGGGCAGACGACGGCGAATGCCGCTTCTGCCTCGAAGACGAAGAAACGGCGGAGCACGTTCTCTGCTATTGTTAAGGACTAGCTAGGTCCCGGTTCCTGTGCCTAGGCGCCGAAAGACCTACGCCAGAGAGCTACATTAGGTATCTCAACAGTCTCTGGAAGTTGGTAAAAACACTAGAGCTGGAAAAGGAGCTCTAACTACAAGAAGGGAACAACAGATCTCAACAGGTCGCAGTGCATACCTATACAGAAGGCCTCCCACTATAATCTACAATCTACAAGCTGATGGTACCAATCAGAAATGAACATCAGCTTGAAGAAGAAGTTGAGTTTTTCGTTGACAACATATACAGTAAGCAGCATGGGAAAACGCGCCTATATCTAAGCAAAGAACAAAAGAAAATAACTACTTAAAAGAAATAAGAGACTTTGATTGCGTGCAACGAAAGATCAAAAGAGTCAAAAATGAATCAATTAATGCTTACCTACCTAAAAGAAATAACTGGTACCAGCACCAGCAACACGGATTATGCACTATGGAAGGCGACCAGAAGGCTATAAAGAGACCTACAAAACAGATCCCACCAATTAGACTTGAAGATGGCAAATAGGCGAGAAACGGTGAACAAAAATCTGACAGACTTGCAACTTATTAAAAAAAAAAAAACATTCCAACCAAACGAATGATCAAGAGGAATTATTTTGGCAACAACCAGAACAAGAAGATAATTAAATCAGGATAAGTAACTCCTAAGGAAGTCATCAGCGAAATCACTGAGAACATTAAACACAAAAAGGCTACCTACAGGCTTTGATTTGATAACCGGAAAAAATTCTCCAAAATTTCCCAGAAAAGGTGATAGAACTAACTAAAATGATAAATGCAGCATTTAGATTTAGGTAACATGTGGCCAGTTTGTGGAAAGTAGTAGAAGTGATTATGATTTCTAAAACAGGAAGATCACCACATGAAGTTTCCTCCTATAGGCCTATATCTCTACTGCCTATAATCTCTAAAATATTAGAAAAAATACTGCTCCGAAGACTAAAACTAATAATTAATTATTTAGGAAAAAATCTAAATCCAGCACATCAATTTGGATTTAGATACAAGCACTGGACTGCATAGAATAACATTTATTGAGAAAGCACTGGAAGAGAAAAAATTTGTTCTACAATTTTTCTAGACGTATTGCATGAAGGACTAAATATACAAACCAAAATCAAATATTTACCGAAGCAATTCTCAAGTTGGAAAAAGCCCTGTTGATTTAGAAACTTTCTTTAAAATTTTTCTTTTGCGGTTATTTATAGGTATAAAAATCTCGTTTATCCTGTATACGTTATTGAATATCAAAACAAGAAATCTTGGGGATTTCATCTTATTGTATTTAAATACTAACATGCGTTAATCTTAATGGCATACATCAACGCAATGCTTAGGATCTGAACGAGAAGAAACGCAAGATTAAATGTTGAGTTTTTTTTGTTAATAATTCAAGCTACTGGGCGTGTATGGCTCTCTGGGATCATACCGGGTGAAGTGCAAAATACCTGTCTTAATGAGGGTTCGAATGAAAGCTTGAAGGATTAAAATAACACAGCGCGGGCTTGATATGTTTTATAATAATAAGGCAAAAAAGGAAGGTACATACGAATGGCAGTGACCTGAACAAAATCGAACTACCTCTTGAATTCACCGCCGCATAACTAATTAGCATAATATTGTTAAACTTTTTATCTGAAAGGAGAATATATAGAGGTATTAGCAGCTACCTGCTGTTAGGTGTTGAGGACTCCAGTAAGACATCCTGACGACTCTGCTCAGTTTTCTTTTTGGATTCTTTTTATGCTTTTGTC
Source organism: Malachius bipustulatus (assembly GCA_910589415.1). Lineage (NCBI taxonomy): Eukaryota > Metazoa > Arthropoda > Insecta > Coleoptera > Melyridae > Malachius > Malachius bipustulatus. Next base: position 31,819,143 of record OU342631.1, on the reverse strand, counting down.
TGAAAGATACCATTTTTTTAACACGCAACTAAAAAGTAATCTATACAGCCAAGAAAAGCGTATATACACTGTTTTAACATAAATAATCCAATGAATTTTTTATTCGGGCTATTACTCATTAGGTCATTCATGGAATCAATGAAACAAAAATTACAATAATTATTATCGTCAAAGTCCATGCAGTGATAAACTATTCACTAATTTTCAATTGAAATATCCTAGTTTTCAATAATTTATTTACGATTTATAAATAATTCAATGGCTGTATAAATTGAATTGATATTCAACTACATGCTGAGTTTTATTAACTATCTTCGACTAATTCACGTATTAATCTGTCTCCAATTTATTTAAATCACATGGATGGAATTAAAAAAGCATAAATTGTGAGAGTGTCTTATAAAAAGTCTTATAAAAGCTATTTTCTTTCAGATGTTTGTAGACGGAGGTGCATTTTAATGTATGAATCGTTTATCGCGTCTTAAGAATTAGGAATTCCTCGTTGCTGGAACAAGCGACTCCGTTTAGTTATTCGAAGGCGTACCGGAAGTGAGATTATACCAACTAGCCAGTCAGAAGAGACGCCTCCGGAATAAAACTCACCTTCCTAAACGCTCGATGAATACTGTAATATTTATAAAGTGACTTCCAAATCACACTAATGGTTGTAGTTTTTCTGGAAGTGAGGAACTAAAAATAATATTTTTAGAGTTAAAGACGCTATCATAAATTTTAAATATTGCCAACGTTTTCTGCAAAAACGTCTTTTCGTTACGCGTATATAACTCCTCTTGTTGATACGACAAAAGAATCCGGACTTTTTAATTTATAACAGTAGTTTATAAAAATATTTATCATGAGATGAACTTCTAGGAATATTAATTTTCAAATTCCTCTTTAGAATATTATGCACGGTCATTAGTTGATTGATATTTCTTTTTCCCGACCTTCTATAATACCTACACATTATCTGTAATATGTTCCTCGCTCTTTTAGCTTTTTAATTAAAAATATAAGGTACACTTTTTCAATATGAAAGATACGAGACTCGTATAACAAAAAATTCTAAAGAAGAAACAACTTTAAACAGTCCATATACTTTACAGAAGTCCTGAAAGTAATATTTTTTCGCGAGAATAAACAAAAGTAAAAGACTCTAGAATCCCTATAAGAACGAATAATCCATGCCAGGGATTTCTGCTTCTTCTCCAGGACATTTCGTAAAGAGACGTCTGTCCAGCCCACAGGTGACGTTCTGACGGGCTCAATCAGAGCAAACGGCGTATCCTGTTTTCCGGACGTCACATTTGCTTCACAGGACTAAACTGTCAGGATACGAGGGATGCGAGCCTAGAACCAGTGGCGACGATTTTAAACGCTGACCATAATAATTCTATTGAAAAATACTGTTAATTTCAGTTACCATTCGTACATTATAATATTATAAAATTACCCCATAAAAAAATCAACGTGCCCAAAATTTAATTTTTACATTTTTCATATAATATTTGAGAAGCAGTACTGACTGACGTAAAGCTAGATCTAAAGGAATAGCTGTCATTAATTCTTCTTTCTATCTGTCAAATATAATTCGTGAATTTCCTTGCACTCAACTCAGCAAGGTGCGGACGCTAGCTCAGCGCTTTACGTCACTGACTGAAGCCATATTGACGCTGCCACCGTCTGAGGTTTGAATCCCAACTCGGCATGGTTGTGTTCGTTTATTTCTTTAAAATGTATCTGTGGCTATATAAGCTCAATCTCGAAGCCAAAATTACCAGAGTGGAGCAACTAAGTCTTACCTACACAGTTTAGACCGATGAAATCTCAAAAAAAATCTCAGCAAGGTAACGAATGATGAATATCTGGAATATTGATCACTGATTTATATTGATCACTGATTACACTTAAACTGAGTGTAAGGAAGTATATTGAGACTGTTTGAAATGATCTCTCCATTTATTTGAGAGACAGAAGACAGAAAGTAGAATTTTTATTAATGACAATGATCAACATTGATCAGTGATCAATATTTGAGTTCTTAATTGTTCTTTCTGAGCCGAGTCCAATGAATTTCGCGAATTATTTTAGATAAAAAGACAGATAGAAAGAAGAATTAATGTTGATGATCAATACCTATTAAGTGATCAATACTGGAGATCTTTATCCTTTGTCATAAAGAGACCTTGCTGAGCCTAGTGCAAGGTACTTCACAAGTAATTTAATTGACAGATAGGAAAACATCATTAATCACTGATCATTTGTCATGCTAAGCTGAGTGCAAGGGAATTCTCCAATTATTCGACAGACAGAAAGAAGAATTATTATTAATGACAGTGATCAACATTGATCAGTGATCAATATTTGAGTTCTTCATCATTCGTCATAGAGTGATCTTTCTGAGCCGAATGGAAAGTATTTCCCGAATAATTTGACATATAAGAAGAATTATTAATGACGATGATCAATACTTTTAGTTTAGTGATCAATAATTGAATTCTTCATCATTCGTTATATAGGTATCTTTTTGAACCGAGTGCAAGGAACTTCCCGAATTATTTGACAGATAGAAAGAACGATGACAGCTCCTCGGACAGCAATAATAACAGCTCATCGGGTACCACTTGTTAGACAGGAGGGCAACATTAAAACGTCAAAACAAAGTTATTCAAGAAGAAACGACAAATATAGGCAGGATTAATGAACTATAGTGAAAAAACTATTGAAAAATATGAGGAGAGTATTTTGAAAGCACCAGAACACCAGAACGAAGAATATAATCGTGCCTGAAAGCTTCTGAAAGTTCCTGAAGAAAACTAAAATATTTATTTATCTTCTTTATTTAACATTTTTCGTTTATCAATTATTGTTTTTTTCATGAAATTTGATTCTGAAGCATTACTTTTTTCGACGATGACAATAAGTCCAATCGATCCGAGATTTTTCTTCAGAAACTGTTAGTGGAGGAATCAAAAATCAGTTCCGGGGAGGAATTACTCCCCCAAAAACCTTTCGTGAAATAGGCTTTTTTGCTAAAAAATCTTAGATCTATTTTTTGAGCTTCTGGTGCTTATGTGTACTTTACCTCCATGACTAAGTGACTTCTAAATGGTTTTGGGACGGGATATTTTTTTGAAATGCCAAGGATTTTGATCACCAAAAAAAATTATATAAAACGTCAATTATTGTTCATCTTAAGTTCTTAAATATACTTACAGATAAGTATACTAATAGTGGATCTAAGATCTAAGACTATCTAATACGAGTCAGTCCCATGTTGAAAAAGGGGTTTTTATTTTTTTTCCTTAAAGTGATGCACGCCAATGTACCCCGCTTTCCCGATTTACAATTTCGCGCTGTTCAGTGAAAGTCTTGACGTCGCGCAGCTGACTTCGGAAAGACAGGAAAGCCCCGACCGCACAGCACCAACTAACATATCCCTGTTCTGTTCCCGGATCACTCTCTAAGCCTTCCGTGTGTTGTATATTGAACCCCGTTTCTCTGCCTGCCAGGGATGGGACTTAACAAACCACAGCTACTACTACCGACGGTGGTTGTAACGAGAGTTTTTTTAACACAAGGAAAATGTTCTCGTAACAATAGAATACACATATACAAGAAAATTATTAGAAATAATCGGTGTTGGATTTTTTTATATTTTTAAGAGATTTAAAAAGTTGACTTAATACCTACCTATAAGGTGATCTTGATTCTTAGGAAGCGTGCTCTGCAATTAAACTCTCGATTGTGGTGGAGGAGCTTCTTAATCTGTCACACAAAAGTGGGTGAAAAGAAGCCAGACTCAGACAGTTCTAGACAATCAAACATGAAGACTTTTATCTCTTATTGCTTCATCATTCTGTAATGTCGCAGCTACAACTAGGCAATAACTTTCTGCTATTATAATCCCTTACCTAAACATAAAAAAAAAGTGCACCAAGTCCTTCTGGAACTAACCACATTGCACCTCATTCTTGTAAAATACGACTTAGGTAAAATAAAATTATGACGATAAATTTAATCTTTTTCTTCACAAATATTATTTTTCCAATTACTCATCTCTACGATGCTGCAGACCGTGTTATATATTAACAGGACCTAAGTCAGTTTTCCTGAAATAATTTGTAATTTTTTGTATATTACAGATCAATCATGTATACTCGTATGCAGTGTGGGATGATAAAGTTTGGAGCATGGTTCATAATTCCGTCATCTGACGTTTCTATGGAAATCGCGTTGAACGTTCATTTTATTTTTTTAAATTTCATGTTCTGCCGTATAAAAAAAATCTAAAATTAAAAAAAGTTAAAGCATATTTTGAATTGTAAACTAAAAGTTATGGAAAATATAACTTTCACTGGTTACATACCGCAAAAATTTTGAAAATTTCTTATCAATGAAACGGTTTTTTGAGTTTACAAACATAAAAATATATGATGTACCAATGTATATCATGTATATGTTACGGTCAGAGTAATAAATGCGGTTAGTATTAATAATTACCGGTAAATATTAATAATAACTGGACCATCTGGTTATTTTAATTAATACTGGGCAAATAATCATTTTTACCGGTTATTATTAATAATTTCTTATTGTGTTTGGTAAAAGTAATAAAAAATCGTCGTTTGTATGACAACATAATAATATTTTTTAATTAATAATGTACCATGACCACAATTAAAATTCTCATAGTAAAATCAAATAAAACTTTTAAAATAAATTAAGTGAACTAAAAACAAGATTTTCCTTACGAAAATCTTGGCCTGCCGGCGGCGTCGGGCCTTCGGCCCTCCATTGCGAAAGAAAATCGACACAAACACAAAGAAACAAAAATCGATCAAAATAATGAAGATTTTGATTTTATAATAAAAAAAAAAGATTTATTTTTGCAACAACGACTTTTATGACATTTTAAATAGCAAAGAATTTTTTATTTTTTACCTTTACTGCTGAATTGCATTCAGCAGTGCAACAATTGCATTGTTGTTTTTTTTCCATTTTCAACAGAAATAGCTACAGCTATTATATTTCGACCGTCGGCTTTAGCTCGATCTACCTTTGGTACCTTAATTCTCATACTTTGACCTATTTCTGCTATTGAAAATTATTTTCTCGGCCTGCTTTTCCAGCGATTTTTTGTGAAGACGTATTGATTGTTGCATTGATAGTATCGGAAACAAGTTGTTTATCTTCATTCTGGCATAGAGAATTCTGTTGATTTAAATCTCCAGGCTCAATAACAACAGACTGTGTGACAACTAGTAAATCTCTGGACGTGTGGTCAGTATTCTCATCGGTACTGCGCTCAGAGTCAGTATCAACATTTTCGAGATGGTTACCATATTGACCTCGTAAGATTGACTGAAGATTGACTCGCTATTTCTGACAATGTATCAAAAGCTGGTAAAAAAGTTTTTAAACCCACTTTAGCTTTGCACCCAAACATAGCTTCAAAAGGACTACACTGAAAAAAATAATTCTGAAGATTTTAGGATAATCTATACTAAACTCAAATTACTTAATATCGATTTCTCTGAAATGTATTTTCTGCATGGGAGAAAATGTTTATTTGACTGCAGGAGAGTCTCAATTCACGTTTAATTCCCAGTAGCAAACAATTTACTTGACTAATTTTAAGAAACCCTACAGTCAGAAAGATGTTTACTTATAAGAAGAAAATGTCGAGTCTAGTTTTAGTTAGGTCCACTTAATTTTCCGTATCAAAACGACTTGCGTGAAGTGTATGATATTTCAGGTTTAAAAGCAGTTTATTACTTCACGTAAAATCACCAAACTCTGACGCGGTAAATTATACTCTTGTATAGAAAATTGTTTCACCAAACGTAAATGAACACTTGCAAAGAGTTGCTCATACTTGTACGACGTAAAATTAATTTGATAAAAATATTATTGAATCTACAGGATTATTCTACATCATTTTTTTTACTTTTTAGTCTTCTCCATAATCAGTATTCATTGTCAATCGTTGTCTCGTTGCGTATGCGTGACTTCCAAAACTGGAATATTTATTTTAAGTAATATTTAATGTGTATAGGTGCCGTAAGGTGCACGTGGATGTTATTTTTAAATTTTAAACTATTTGTGACATCGGTAAGTATATAAATAAATAATATATAGGTATACTACATGATGCAAATCTTTTAAAACCTTTATCTATACGCAGGCATCTAAGGAATACGTTATAAAAATGGCTGACGAAGAGTTGCGAAGTATATACTAACTAACATTGGATTGGAAAATTTTACCACAGTCTTCCAAGGTATGTATGTTTTATTTTAGTCAAGTTATACTTTGTATCGTCAACCATAACTGGTGCATAGAGTTTTGTAATCAGTATGCTGCTACTTCCTGATAAACACTTATTGTAATTTATAGGTTGGACACAGTTTCAATTATTGTTATATTCATTTTCAGAACATGACATCACCTATGAGATTTTGTGTGATCTATACAAAGACGGCTCTGAAAAAGAAATAAATAGAGAAAATTTTACCATCAGTAGGTTTACGCGAAGTTCTGAAAAGAAACATAATTTCACGAATGCAGCCAGCGTCAGTTATGCAAACGACCCATATAAATGTAAGTTGAAAGTTATGACAGAACTCATATAAGTACAATTTTATTTCCCTTTCTTAATTTCAAATTAAAAAAAAAAACATGTGTGAGGATGACTATTTTATTTATAGAAGATTTCAGAGTTATGATATTTATTTGTATATCTATCCATTATATTAAATTTATTTAGAGTTAAGTATTTATTTTTCATATTCATTGTCTACCTCGTATTGTTTTTGTTATAGTATTGGATGCAATATATACATATTATATTAAAACATGCACTTGCGTTTTTATTCTAAACCAAAATTCCTGTGTTATATTATTTTTAAGAATTATGCATTTACTTAAGGCAACTAAGAGAAAAATTTTCAATATTCTTGTGTACAGTTACAATCTTCTATAAAAAATCCACATATTTTATTCAGGCAATTAAACACATACTTATGAAAAATTAACTAAAGGTTCCAAAAATAGAATATTTACTGACAGCAGTACTTGACTTCGCAGAAGCAATCATAGTAAAAACGAAAAGGTAAACTGCGAATTGTCTCTAGCTTATATTTTCTTCAAGAAAGTGTGTAAATGCTACTACTTAAATATCATTCAGATTTGAAACAGATACACATTTACTTTTCAGGAGTGAATCTTCACTTCAGACAATTTAGTTAATGGTTAACTTCAGCGAAATACAACATTGAATTCGCCATATCCCAGTAAATGATTTACTCCTCATAAGTAAATTCTTCTTGGTTCAACCGAATCGTTTTATCAGTGTATATATACGATTTATGCCTGAGTGGTGGGCTTTGTTCTTCATGAACTATATAAATTTTATTCCCTCCGACCATTTTGTGATCTTGTTTGTTTCCAGCCATGTAAATAACATATTCTCGATGTCTTGGTTTGCTCTTTAAACTGAACCTTTTCACTGACTGTGTTGTGGTTTTCCATGTACAATTTTTGGTTCATTCCACATGTGGCAAAACTCTTCAATTACTTTATTAGCAAATTCGCGCCCATTGTCACTGTACGATAGGCATGGGGCTCCAAATACTGTGAACACATCCAACAAATGGTATGCAACTTCCTCGGAACGTTTTGTTTTTAGTGCCCTAAGCTGCACAAACTTCGTAAGGTTCACAGTTTGTTGCTGCGTGTCACCCCGCACGGTGCGCTCCTCCCCGCACTACCACAGTTTAGGATTTTTTATATTTACCACTCGTGGGTGAAAATTATTAATAATTACTGGTCAGTGTGATAAATTTATCATAATAACCTCGTGTATTGGTTAGTATTAATAATTCCCGGTAATTATTAATAATTTCCAATTAATCACACTGACCGTAACATATATACCAAAATGTTTTATTTAACCATATTTGAGAGAGCTAGTCTGGATGAAAATCCCGAGCTCTAATTGGGCACTTCCCACTTGGGATAATGTTATAATTCCCAGATAGCGTATGCACCTAACCTATAGTCTATTCTATATCTTCCTAAGCTAAAATCAGCAACATATTGACCGATTTATTCAATAGTTGAATATTCGATCATTATTATTATGCTCGTTAAAAGTCCTAAAGTCCAATAGGTAATTCCTATAACATTTTATTTCTAATACTAATAAGCATGCATTCTTCTATCAGAATTTTCAAATAATTGCTGTCATAGTTTTCGAACGAGCTTTTCTATGCAAGGTGTCCCAAGATTCCTTTATCAAGGGATATCCGCGTTATTTCAAAAAATAAACAAAAGCAATTCGGTAAATTTTAACCATACCCCTAAGGCTTTGCAGCTGCACCCTAAATGCCCCTTTACGCCTTTCCAACCCTAAGTAATCATCCCCTACTTTTTTTTCAAATGACACCCCCATATTTTTTTGCTCGGCAGGATTGTTGACTTCTTTCTGAATACAATGTTATACGATTTTTTTAAATCGAGACACATCTAGCACGCCGAAAACAATATAATATCAAAACAAACGAGGGTTGTCAAGTAGTTGCAACTGCTTGTTTTTTTGTGTTAATGTTTCCTCCAGTAATACCGGTGTTACTGGATATAGGCATTAATAATATCTAATAATTGATTCTGTGATTTTAATGTCATATTAAATGTCAATCCTGCCGAGAAAAAAAATATGGGGGTGTCATTTGAAAAAAAAAAGTAGGGGATGATTACTTAGGGGTGGAAAGGCATAAAGGGGCATTGAGGGTGTAGCTGCAAAGCCATAGGGGTATGGTTGAAATTTTCTGAATTTCATTTGTTTATTTTTTTAAATAATGCAGATTTCCCTTGATAAAGAAATCTTGGGACACCCTGTATATATCACTTATCTTTTTGCGTTTCAATATTTTCTATTTTTAACAGGTGGCTTTTCTTTCTCGCTTTTAACATCACCATCACCAGTAATTCGCTGGAAATAATAATTGTATGATTCTTAAAATATCGCAAGCAAATATGTAATTGTCGATACCAACATTAAATTGCTTGAAGAAATTCTTATTATCCAGGTATCAAGGCACGCACAAGATCGAACTTTTCTCATTCACAAATTTATAATTGCTTACTACCACGGAAATAGCTTCCTGTTCTTTCATACATAAAATCTGGTCCAAATTATGCTCAGCGTCAATATAATATTGATATATTCTGTATTATAACATAAAGAACGAAATAAATCTAAGCGAACATTTATATTTCAATTGAACACCTACACTTTTCGTATATCTCAACAAGAACTTGTGACTGAAGATCTATTCAATGTAGCAAGGCCAAAGACTTATTTAAGAGGGAAATTTCTGATGTTTCGTGTTAGGATAACGACGGGATGAAGAGAAGCAAAACGTCTGACCTGGATTATCCCGTTAACTGGCTGCTCTTGGCTGTGTAAGCGACGCAGCAGCGTCGGGGGTGGTTTCCATGCATGGATTACTTATTCCGAGGGTTAATTCTACATTAATACGCTTCCGTGAGAAGCGACTGATAGCAAGATGTGAACATACTAGAGAGATTACCAATTTACTAGGTGTCATGGGACGATATGAGACTTTCTCTAAATATTAAGGCTTGCCGGCTTGTACCAGGGGATGAGGGTTGACTCTCGATAATAGAACATGAAGACAACGGATGTCTTTGTAGATAATTCTACTCCATCTCGACGGTTTTAACGTTTAATTATGTTGTCTCGAATTATAAGGCTACTGTTGAGTAATGGCATTCGATCGAGCATCCTATTTCTAGTATCACTATAGATACTAACTACTACACACACATACTTCTATCGTCTATATAGATATATCTACTTATTGACCAATGAAATTTGAATAAATTGTATTAGGTCAGGGATTTCTAATCAAAGAATCGGGTAATAATTCATAGCGCGAGTACATACAAAAGAGCTTATTCCAAGGCGGGAAGAAATAGCTTTATTGGACTATTAAATGAATATAATTCTGGCTCTTATATATAAATATAAACCTAAAAGTAATATGGCAGGCTACTTTTAATAATACTAAAGGCGACAAGAGCAGGCGAGGAGCGAAGCGAAGGCGAGAAGCGAAGCGAAGTCGCCAAGTGAAGCGAAGACGAAAATCGAAGGCGAGAAGCGAGAAGCGAACATGATAAAAGTGTAAAGTGAAAACGATGACGAGAAGCAAAGCGAAGTCGAGAAGTGAAGCGAAATTGCGAAGTGAAGCGAAGGTGAGAAGCGCACTGAGAAAAAAGTATGTTTAAAATAAACGTATAAGCGATTATTTTAAACTGTTGTACGTTAATTTGCTTGGCGCCGGTAAGAACTGTTATATTAAATTGCAGGAGCATGGTAACATTTTACGTTAAGTTTTAACTGCCGGGTACAGGGGTGTCAAACTGTTTTGACCGTAGTAATCAAGCTTACAGCATATTAGAACTACCATGCCTAAATGGTCAAATGTAAATTGCTGCGTGTAGAATACTACAGATTCGGACGCTTTTGCATGGTCATTTACAATGTTTTTCAGTTTATTTCTTACAGTTTACTTTCATATCAAGCATTTTTTCTGTTTGTTCTGTACTTCCCTGCCGTTTATTCTGTACTTTTATACGGCTTGTTTGTACATTCATACAGATTGCTCTGTACTGTCATGCCGTTTGATTTGTAATTCTGTGCCGTTTCCATTCCCACAGTCTTTACCTACTGGCTTGTATTTGTAGAATAGGGTGTCTCATAAGTGCGCTAAAGTAGCTATAGGTACCACTGAAATTTTTTATTTAAAAAAATTACATACGAAAGTTGTAGGGTGCAAAAAGCGCAGTGACTTGGTGATACATTTTTTTTATGGGACACATTTTAAATAAGACATAATTATGATAGATTTTCAAATTGTCTGAAAACATTAAATATCTAGGTACAGATGGTTTTCACAGTTGAAGTTTTGATGAGTAGTTTATGAGCAAGAAACAAGTGTAAAAAGTATGTTTGAAGTTATTTTTCGATTTCAAAACATGTATAGACCGTCGATAACGGCGCCCCAAATATAGGAAAACGGCTTTTATGTCCCTCTCTTAATTTATCAAGCGTCACTTTACAATGTACTTGAAATTTTTATATACAAAATGGCGATCACTTGTTTTTAGCCCATAAACTACTTACTCAATAAAAACTTCTACTGTGAAAACCATCTGTATCAATTTTCTCGCAGACACAATTTGAAAATGTATAATAATATACATTGTGGTTGATTGAACCAAATTGTTCAATCAACGGTAAAAGATTGAAGAAAAACTAGGTCGTACAATTTTAACCAGGTCCAAGCAGGTCTGCTACACATACGCGCCACAACTTCCTTCAAGTCACTAACGCAAAGCCCAACAAACAAACCTACACTATATCTACGGGAAGTAAAATCTTCAGAAAATCCTGCCAGAACATTTGAATCAAAATTTTTGTCGTTTCTTTCAGCTTGCCGTCAGTATGGAACACCAAGCTAAACTTTAAGTGTAAACTTGCTATACAACAATCATGCTTTATACGTATAAATTTGAATACTGGAATGCATGAATTCAATTCTGAATAGAATGTCCAATCCAACTGAAACTTAACATTCAAACGTTGACGGCTGTTCATAGTTAGAATTACTGCGTTCTATCTTTTGCATTTGAACTGATATTACGCCGTTTAAATTCTACTGATCGGTTTGGACCAACTTAAGATTGTGACATTTAAGATTACGATTTGTTTGCATTTTATTTTACCTTTGCACAGGATTCGGAAAAATTAATCCTGAACTTGACTTTTATTTACACCTTTCAAAAATATATCCTTGTGATGGGAACAGATACTGTTTATAATACACTTATATCCTTTCAAAGCAGTAAAGTTTTAACGATTCATAGTTTAAAAGAAACTGCTGCAGGACAAATGCTCAGTCAATAGGCTGCCGTTTGAATGTTTTTTTCTCAGTGCGGAGGCGGGAAGCGAAGGCGAAACGCGAAGACGAAAAGCGAAGGTGAGAGCGAAGCGATGGCGAGAAGCAAATCGTAAGCGAGAAACAAAGGTGACAATGGAAAGCGAGAAAATTGTAAACAATTTCTTTTCAAGTACGGTCCTATAGCCCCCCCTCCCATCTTGAAGAAAGAAGTCTCGGTAGAAAGAAGTTTTTCTGAAAAAATTTGTTAAATTTCTTCAAACCGTTATACAAGAGAGATCGCCCTTTAAAATAAGCATACATAGAACAAACATAGAAAACATACCCTGTATCTTCGAATAACTGTTGGTGTGGACAAAAAAAAAGCCAGATTTAGAAATTACCTCGATGCCCTCTCTGGCTTTTAGTGTGGCTATTTTAGTTATGACCATGAGCCACCCTGTATATGAAACTCCCTTCAACTAATAAAGTCTTCTTTACTAATATTATCTATCCTCATACTTTTAATAAAGTAGTCACTAGTAAATAAATTTTCTACCATGCATTGAGCTCTACAAAATTATAGAAATTACCAGAATGGTCACAACAAAACACATAGCACAAGCATGTGTGTATATTTAAATTATGCACGGTCAGTTGGTTGGAAGAATCTATATATTTACGTGTGGTCTCCCCCTCATATTTATTCACAATGGGGCTTAGGGTGAGGCATCCTTTGAAGGTTCCAACAATAGGTTCGAGACGAGTTTATTTTATAAATTCCCGGGCTGTAGAACAACTTATTTTGTATACGTGCGTGTGTGCGCGCGTATAGTAATGCGTGCGTATCTTTGCTCCGAAATGTGTGAACCCGCCCCTGACATCCAGATATTATATAGGGCTGTATTTCAATATTATGGTGACATGTTTTGGGTCGAATCACCTGTGCCTTGTATACCTTTCTGGTCGAAAAACTGATTTATTCAAAAAGCTTTCAAATTGTTTTATTTGACTACCTACTGAATATATTTTTTTTTATTTATAATTTATTACATGGAAGGGGGAAATGGTCAGAAAGGTTACCTGAAGGTGTTAGGATAGAACGACTAATGATGATGAATATATCAAGATAATGTATAAAAGATCAGGAAATATTAGCTTAATATGAACATAAATAATTAAATTTCTCATTATCAATAAAAAATTGCTTAAGTATGAAGATGTAGGTAATTATATAAATTATATAAATAATTTATTAAGTAATAATCTGTACCTCATTAGTAAGTCTACATACCTGAAAGTTCCATGGCTTATTATGGTATCATTTGAAGTTAAACTACTCTACTTACTTTAGTAGATTTTTTTTTAAATCTTACTAATAAAAAAATTCCGTATGGTGTGTATACTTTTCTGATGGCACTGTATAGTTTAAGGTACTTGCTACCGCTACCAGAAATAAATTGGAAAAAATATTCATGCGAAGAAATATATACAGAATATAAAAAAATCTAGCAAAAATTTCTTTTTTTTTGAGAAATAATCGTTTTGATTAGAATAAGGAAGTATGGCAGTTCTTAGGCACCTCAAAAGAAAAGAAAATTTTAAATGTCAAAAAATTAATCTTATGTATAGGTAAGTATTTTTGGAAACGCAATGTTTTAAGAGTTTTGATCTGCAATAAAATATTACCAATATCACCTATCTCATTCAAGAGAAGAACAACTGTAAAAGCTCGGCTATTTAAATATTTAATTCCAATTAATTATTATTTGTTTTGTATCAACAATCGGACATCGTCGGCAATCGAATCCATCTAACAGAATTTTTTCAACTTTCAACATATCTGAATGGCTAATTAATTTTAAAGTCCACGTCTATAATTCAGAAACGTATACTCCTAAACCTGATCCTGACAACAAAAATGACTCAAATTGTTTTCAATTCCAGATAAATTCCGATTTTCCGGTACATAAATCAAAGTCCCATGCTATAATCAAAATATCTCAAACGGCAAGTCTGTTTAACATTATCATCTCCAAAGAATTTCAACGACTAGAAACCACGATAGCTATTCCTTTGTTCCTTCCAGGAAGTTAGAGAAAGCCACTGGGCTACTGTTTATAACTTGTCAATCTCTCAAAAGACCACTAATTGTACAGCTCAATCCAGAAGCCGGCCACGCAGTGGTTAAATTCAAAAGAAGTGAAATTGGGTCATAAAATCTCCACAACAAAGTCAATAAATAAATCATATTGATGGTTTAACTACCACTGCCTCCTTTACAAGCGTGAAGAAACGGGCCTCCCAATGGGTAGGGAATGGCCCTAGCCTAGAGACCTACTGAGTGAGGATATTAACGTCCATTGTTGTCAAGTTGTTGCCGTTATGTTCAAAATTTATTTAAGTTATAGTGATTTTATTTATCCTATCCAGGGAGATAATAATTCTTATTTAATCTGAGAAATTTTAATTTAATTAGAGCTATTATACTAATGAAGAAAATAACCTATGTAACATACGCTTTCACGAAAGGTTTCAACTGAAATAATTGCACGAGCTAAAATTAGGAGCTGTTGATTCATAATCCAAAGTATGATCATTGAATTAAAATCCAATAACAAAGTTATTGTAGCTTCTATACAGGGTGATTAAGGTTTTATCTTGTTAACTTCAGGAATCCATAGAACGGATTAAAATAACGTTATTTTGAGTTGTAATGTTATTTTTTCCAGAAACGTTTTATTTCTACGCTAGAGGGCGTCAAAGTTGAATTTATTTTCTAGTTTTTTTCTCATAACTTTTAAACGATTTATCCGATTCAGACTAAATAAACGAATAATGCGGCAGAATTACAATAAATGTTCAAAAGGCATTCCTCCAGCTGCAATAGGTACACTTCTGGCATCGACGAATCAGTGAATTAATTACCTCTCCTATTTGTACAGGGTAATTTCTTAGTTCGTCGCAAGCATTCCTTATTCTTTTAAGAAATACCTGGCGGGTATCTATACTAGAGTGTCCTACACCATTGCTTTTAGGTGACCCCAAGCAAAATAATCCAAAGGACTGAGATCTGGTCAAAGAGGTGGCCACACCACTGGACCTTCACCCAGGAATTCTCACATTTGGGTATAGTTGTTGGGTAAGCTATCAGAAAATAAGTTTCCACAACGAAGAGGTAATATATCCGGTCCGCAGAGTTTATTACTTATAATACCCAGCCACACATTTACATTAAATTCTTGTTGAAACGTATAGATTGCCTGATGCACCGAGGATTAACAGTAGTCCAAACATCAAGATTGTGCATGATAATTTACAACGCCCCTTCTTATAAAATTGGATTCATCTGTCCATAATATCTTTTGCAAAAATTGTGGATCTATTTCCACCGAATCTAAAACCCAATTACAAAAGTTGAGACGTTTTTCAGCATCTCCTGGCAGCAAACCTTGAACCGGCTGGAAATGAAAAGCCCTTCGATGATCTCGCCTTGGTACAGTCGACTGAGAGGAATTGAGCTGCTGGGGTGCCCAAAGTGTGCTTAGGTATAGTTGGGTTGTCATCAAAAAGCCGAAGAACGCAAAAACGTCATTTATTTGTTGTGCCTTAAGATTTTTTGTCCTGAACTTGCCCTGAATTTTCTTAAATGTCTCAAGAACGAAGCCAAAACTTGAATTTTGGTAAAAGACAAAAAAGTTTTGTAATAATTCATTGTCCTGTTTTATAAATATTTTTTTGTGTAACTTATTTCTAAAAAAAAAAGAAGATGGTCAAACATAAAAAATGCATTTCGAAAAGCCCTAGAAGACTAAAACTTTGGAAGGTCATGACAGGTTCAAAATGAATGCAAGCTGCGTTTATGTAGTCCAAATCAAATAAATAAATAATGAAAATAAATTCAAATACAACTAGCGTAGAAATGAAGAGTTTCTGAGGAAAACGTTACATTGCAAAATAACGTGTTATTTTAATTCGTTCTATCGATTCCTGAAGTTAAGACGGTAAAATATGAATCACCCTGTATAATGTTTTTTTTTTTTAAAGATTGTGATATCAGCTATAGTCTTCTATAAAAATAAAAAATTGGTAAGTTATTACCTTTCAGATAATAGATGATCATTCAAAAATATCAACAAACCATTCCAATCAAAACGCTTTAATAAAGGAATCTTTTTTGATCAATTCTGCGCAAGGAAATACTTTTTCAAATATTAGGTAATAAAAACATACCTAAAATGTGAAAGAGTAAAATTTTGAGGGTACTTTTTAGGAAATTTTATTTATTTATTTTTTTGTCGCTATACATATAAGTGTAGTACATATACCTAGGTAGGTCGTACCTGTATTGTCAAATGATTTACAAAAGTAACATAATTATTTCAGAAAAAAATTTCTGCTTTATATTGGCTAACACGTGTTTTGCACTTTTATAGTAGCATCTTCATACACATGTAAATTAATAAAAAAAATTGATTTAGTAACATATAGAGTATAGTAACTATAGTGATAATAGAACAGGTAATTAGATTCATATGAATTTTAACAGAACTAACTATAGATCATAAAATAATTTCTTCAGAATCTTCTCAGTTGTTGATATCAAGAAGAAAATCAAGCAAATGGAGAGCTCTATGAGTCTATAGTTGTTAATTTATGACTGTGTATTGTTGATTATGTAAATGTCTGCGGATTTCTAGAGATTCAAGAAATTTCAATTTAAGATATAATGATCATGGTGAAAGTAATTCAATTCTAGGTACTCCTGCTTTTAGATAAAAAATTAATTATTAGACTAAGTTTTACTAAGTAATGGCATACACTACTATTGCCCTTTCGAATAATGATGTCAGAACAGATAGATAGTGTCAGATTGAACAATGAGCTCATTATTCAATCGTTAATGCCAATTGTTTAACTTTATCGTTCTATGGTGTCGTACGTATGCCAGATTCAAACTATAATGCCTACTGTCAATGTTCCGCTTGCGTTATTGTAGATCCCTAAACGTCAATTTTATGTTTATAATAAAATGTAATAAAAAATAAACGTCACAGACATTTGAGGATGCGATTCTAATTTTTCAAACTTTAGTAACAGACGAAGCTACTTATCATAATATTAAAATGAACATGTTTTGGTACCCATGCTTAGGAAATTATAAAGCCCTTGTCAATTGTTGGTGTGAAAGTTGATGCTTTGGAACGCTGCCAATAATAGGTCTAGTTGACTGACAATAGTGACTGCTAATCAGGATAACCAATTAAACATTCACGTTTGTTAATGTTTAGTGTTTACTCAACTTTATAATACAAATTATTATGTATTATAAAAATACTTAAATTTATTATAAACATAATATAATAGGTATGGCTTGTCCAGTGAGTGTTGTCTGGTTAGATGCCACAATGATCCTGACTATAAACGATTTAATTTTATACGTTTTAATTCGTATAGGTAGTAATTACTAATTATTATAATTGCACGAATCGAATCAATTATTGTATTATACTAATTATATTAAATATTATTAAATATTATAATAAATCAATTATTATAACTGTACGAATTAAATCTCATAAAATTAAATCGTTTATAGTCAGGATCATACAGCGTACGGAATCTCACCGGACAAGACTCACTGGACAAACCATACCTACATGATGTTCTTCGAAGAAAAAAGTACCTCGAATAATACGCCACCTGGGATATAAAGCAACAAATACATCAATAAATGATTCATAATCAAAAGTGAAATAAGACGAATTTTCAGTCGACATTGAAGTACTTATATGTGTACTATTTTCTGTATTTTTGCAATATTTCAATTACCAAAATATTAACTCAAAGATAACCATATTTTTTAATTAATATAATTATTGCATGTTGTCAAACTTTTTCAACATGTATAGTTTTTACTCTACATAGTAAGGGAAATTATTATTATTCAAGTAGAATCGTAGATAAAGTATAGCATTCCACTCGCGCATAATAAATCCACTCACACGTTTCGCAATATTTCGCCAGAGGCTCGTGCTGCAATTTTCATCTTCGTGGATAATAGCTATTATGCGCTTGTTGAATAAATAATATATTATTATTGTTTGCTGTTAAAGTGGGATTGATTTTATGAAGTGTTTTGAAAAAATTTGATACTTCATCCGGATGTTTGAGTCAGTAAGAATTTAGGTGTTCGTTTCCTGTTTCGTTGTATCATATTTCTATAGGTTTCTACAATAAGTCTGTCCTTTATGAAGATGATATACTTAAAAAGTAACGAAGCATCTTTAATATTCACCAACATAAAGTAGAATTTTAAAACATCCCACAAATTTATTTATTAGCAATATGTACGCACAGATTCTATACCCAGCTTAGAGTTGAGAACATCAATTTTGTCTACTTTTCTTGAAGATCTTTTTGACTTGATGAAGTTTAATAAGCTGATTAGTTATTAGTGTCCCGCAGTTGAATATTGAATTAAAATTTTATAACTAAATAACTAAGTAATATGGAACTAGTAAGTATATGAAAAGGGAATTGTGCTCCAATCTGAATCCGTCCCGTCGCTTTCGTAGATCTCCCATAATTTATAAACACTCCTCTGTCAATCAGTAATTTATTAAATTCTAGAATTTCGTAAACAATTTGCATTAGTTATTATTATTAAAATATATTCCCTTATTAAAAATAATTTTCTCATAGCTCATATAGCTTTCAGAGCACTCTAAATTAAAACTGATCCTACAACGCAGATACTATTAAAGGTAATAATAAATAATTTGTAACTTTAACAGGAGGCTGTCATTGTAAGTAAATTATGATTCTACGAAGGAGGTTTTTAATAAGGGTTAATGGATGGATACAATTCGGGTTGATGAGAGGAACATTCGATTTTCTTATTGAATTAGAATTTTTACTAACGTTTCCTGGTTTTTTCACTTGGGTAATTTTTATTATGAAGCATATTATATAAATTTTCATTTTTACAATGAATAACTTTGGAGCCTTGAACAGTCTGGTAAAAAATAAATTATAGCGCAATCAACCGTCGGGTGAGGTTAACTTTATAGCTATAGGAAAGATTTAAAAAATAAACGAATTTATATAAACTGAAATTATTTAGGGACACAGAGATTCAAGATTATTGTGATCCAATATTAGAAGTGTCAAAAATTATAGAAAAAGTGTTTTTTTTTGCACTTTTTATTGAACTCTATACGCAAAAAAATATTCCAAAAAAATTCATCAAAAAGCTTAAACGCACTTTTGATTTTTTCTCATCAATGAACACTAGATACAAGTTTTTTCTATATTTTTTTCAATTATACTTTTCTTGATCAGGATCATTTATTTGTTTTATAGGTAATTTCTTTTGATTTTCAACTGGAAGTCGAATATTTTCTACTTCGCTGGTAATTTTATTTTTTTAAATCGATTTTTACGCAATTTCTGAGTCAGAAATTTCATTATATTACCTAATGAATCCTAAACCGTATTTTCTTTTATTTGACTACTTATCTATTTATAATGTGATCACTCAATCATTATATTATGTATTTTACAGAAGCAGGTGAAATGGGGCATTATAGCGGAATATATTGTTAAGGGTGCATGGTTTCAAAGTTCTAAGAAAAAAATCTTTCCCTCGTCACATTTTCTGAAATATCGATCTATAATTGCATCTCAGCTTTATAATTTGGACCATTCAACCCTCACAACCCTTCCTTTTCAATAAAAACACCATGTCATATCAATTTCAATCAAACAACAATAGACCATTGAAAAAGACACCCAAAACATCCAAAATCTCTCTAACCTAGGACGGAAATACTTCCAATTTCTATCAACAAAGAGTCAAGTTACCGACCATTCAATGCTCCATCTTTATACACCTGGCTCCATACACACGTCGAAAACATCAACTCTGTCAGTGGAAATGATAATTATTCCACTAAAGTGACGTGGTTCGATAGTTCTTTTCTCAACTTCCGGTCTTTGGACTATTGTTGTTGATCGTCCCTCCCCGGTCTAAGCCAATGAGAATTGTGCATTTTCACCAGGTAAAAGACATTTGACTGGAACCGGTAGTGGGGGGAAGTACGGAGCAGTCACGATCCGGACGTGAAGCGTAGAGTAGCAACTCCGGCGGTTCACGATCAGTCTGAACGCAGCTTCGTTCGTTGTAGGACGCGTGAAGCTGGACGAACCGATTCGTGCGGGTACGTCCCCTGATATCACTAACACTGCAATAATTATTGTTGGTGAGCGCATTCTGGTCTTATCATCAATTAAAAACATTTGTTCGTTGTGTAAACTGTCAATATTTGAGTATAAAATCCAGTTTAGTGATAAATTCTGACGTTCCCACGGTCTTTTAACTCCCCTATTAGGTGTCTCAAGTCCGATCTCTTCTCCACCGAAATCAAGTAAACTTAAGTGAAACAGTGTATGGGATTGAACGTAATGACCCAGTTGATTGTTTAGTGTTTTTGGAAGTGAAAATCTGGATTATTTCTGGTGATTTCTAATAGGTGAGTTTAGTAGTGCTAGAGCTAAGAAACTTATAGGTAATCATTGAAGGCGTTTTAAACTTGTTTCTTTCGCGTGCTCTGACCCCGAACCCCAATAACGAACCCGAGGGGCACACACGGAAAGGTTGAAATTGATTTCCAGCACACATTTCCTCCGCTCTATAAATAAATATAACTCCGACACCAAAGTTGGGTGAGTTAGTCGAACTTTAAAATTTACAACACCGAACACTGGATCGAGGAGTGTGTATTGAGGTTTCTTGCGATGTGGGAGTTGATGATAACTTTCCAAAGATATCGTGTTTCTTTTGTTCTTGTTTGGCTCCGGGTGATAGCAGCCCACTATAGATCAGGCGATTAGGAGAGTATTTAGTACGAACCCGTTGTTTCTAACTCGGGAAGCCCCGAGCGCTTTGCCGTTCTCAAAGATTTACAGCCGAAACCATCGACAACCCGGGAAAATATCTCAAAATCGCGTGATGATGTGAGGTTCATATTATACATGATGGAGATTTCGATCCATAAATTAATCAGTTCCCCATGGGCTATGGTATAATGAACTTGATTGTATGGTAACTACGGTAAAGTCTGCCCAGGATCTAGCAGTCTGTGGTTAGAAGAGAAGTTAGTCAATTATTGATTGACATAGTTTTGGTCCGCCAGCTAGTTGCATTTGGAAAAATGTTTCGCAATTTGATTAATATGACTTTATGTTATTCCTCAGGCTTAAATGAGATAAAATAATTAAAATCTAGTGATTAACTCTAGTTTTGCTGTTGCAATATTTTTGTTCAGTTGTATGACAGTTTTCAAAGATCAGCTTCTCTCTGGAGATATTCTCCTTAGAGAGAATATTAAATTGTAGTAGGTAACATCTTATTTCAAAATTTACTTATGGAAGTTTCTAATTAACAAAGAAAGACATATTAATCATTTCAATTGCAATAAGAGATGCCTCACGTAAATAACTTCCGCATACACTTCTGGTTCTGGTATCTCGCTTCGACTTGATCTCTTCTGCCAGCTAGGGTCACGACCTGTTTGGAAAGCCTCGGTCGGCATCTTCAATTAAAGTTTCTCTGCATACGTTACCTCCAGATACCTCTCATTGTTATGCGATTTGTACTCCGAATCGAACAGTTGTTCCCTTGGTCGCGGCTAACCTACTTCTTGTAGCTCTACCGGTTTACAAGATGTTCCTTGAGAAGATTTAAAAGATGGAGCCTTTAACGAGAAAATTATATCGTTTAGTTATATAAAAGAGATGGGGCGGTTCCATTCATGTCAATTGAATGAAAATCTTTCTCAATTATGAAGGCTCGTAATTTTAAGCATCCCACCACCCTATATATTTTATTGTTTCTTTGTCAATCTGTTACTTTAATAAAGATTTTTTTACTTTTTCGTTTTTGTTAATGTAATGATTTCTTTAACCATGAAGGAAATACGCTCAGAATTACACGTTTTCTGGATTGTTGCATGTATTATAAAATTTTAATGAGTTATTGGAAAAATCAGTGACCTTGAACATTCTGTCGTCCCTTATAAAGGCTCAAGTGTTTTAATGAAAGTTCTTTCGATGCAGGCCGAATTCCAGTCAGTTCAATTTATTTTCTTCCAATGGTTGCAGAATAAGAAATATCTAAAGAAAAATGTTGTTTTTAATTCATTGTGATAAACTCGCCGGATCGGAAGGATCTCAATAATGGCTAATTGGTAGGTAACTTGGTCAGGATCGTATTTTGATGATAGGAAGGGTGAAGGGTGTCAAAACGCAGTAGAACGATAACGCTTGAACTTTATGAGTAAGTATAAACTATAATACATAGATAAATTCTTGAGAGTCTATATGGTATAATTTTAATATTTTAATTACAAAAAGTCGCCCAAATAGAGTTGATTCTAAATTTCTTATTTTTTTTCTTTTTAAAGGAGGGAACATCGGTCGCCCAGATACCACCCGGTAGCCGGTAGACCGTTAATAAAATTTATTCTTTTCTCCTTTTCCATTTTTTTTTTTTGTCTCGACCACGTAATAAAATCATTGAAAAACCAAATTCTACAGGTTATCCCGAGGGTTATCCTAAATAAGTGCCAAAATTTTATTGGAAAATTTTTAAGGAAAAAAGTTCCTATTAACGTGGGTCCGTAGGTATGCACCATTTTTGAGATATCGTTTTTGTCAAATTTTTTTTGTCAGTTTTTTTATGATTTTTTAGGAATAGTTTGAGGTATAGAGCTCAGATTTTATACCGCCTATCTTACCATTGATATTAGCTACCTTACTTTTTTAATTGTACCTATCTAATTTTTTTTCATATGCCACTGACGGTGATTTTAGGGTTGCGTTGGGTTTTTTGTCCCTAATATCAACAGCACCTGCCTAGGCATATGAAAATTTTTGAAAAGCGCATTTTAAACCGCCAATATTTTTGGCACAAAAAGGTGCTCGTGGCCATGTTTGATACATGAACCGTTTTTTAGAAAAAACAGCCATTACGATGGAAAACTCGCTTTACATGTGTCGAAAAATGTAGGGCAAAAAAAACTTCACTCAATCTTAAAAACTCGTCCAATGGCACAAGAAAAAAATTGGTTTTAAAAAGGTAGGTAGTAGCTGACATGTTCAAAAGCTGAGTTCTGTATATCTCAAACTGTTCCCTAGATATTTTCTTTAAATGTAGATATAAATAACCTTTCTTGACACCTTTCTTGAGAAGTATCTCAAAAACGTGCGCATTTGGGGACCCACGTTAATAGGAACTATTTTCCTTAGAATGAGCCAAGAAATCATTTTCTCAAAATTATTTAGGATAAATCTAGGATAAATACAATTTGGCGCAAAAAATATAAAAAACACATTTACGAATTTTTACTATTTTTTGGCTTTAATTGCCATTTTTCTCCGATTTCTCTGGTAGATACAGTTTAGGTATAAGGTATTTATTATTTATTACTCCAGAATTTTCCCTTTTATATCCTTGCTATTATTTGCTTTTCGCTTTTTTTCTTAAACTCAATTTAGAGTTCTTTTTTTCAATTTTTTTTTTGTATTCTCCACTTTTTTATTGTATTTTTTGTTTATTTTTCATATTATAAGGCAAAGAAAATAGGTGGGTCAATGAGTATAATGGGTGTTAACCCATCCTAAAGGCAATTGTTAGTTTGCAAGATTCGCAGTCCCAAGGCAAAAAGTTAAGAATACATTTTATGTCAAGAAGACAGATAAGTAGATATAGTCAAGACAGATATAATATATTGTATTCATACCTTTTTGCTTAGGGACTGCGAATCTTGTAAGGTGACAATTGTCCTGAGGATGGGTTAACACCCGAAACCGGTCGACAAAATATTTTATAATGTTTTGAAGAAAAAAAACTCATTGATGCACCGATTTTCTTTGTTTTATTATTATATTGTTGAGTACCTATACTATGGTCTCGACTTATGGCTAAGTTTACGGATTTTTTATATTATTTTCATGTTTTTTTTTTCGAGTTTTTTTTTTATATTTTTTTTATTAAAAGACAATATTTTCTTGTTATAGTATACATTTTTTGACATCTTTCTCCCAATTTTACCTTTTTGTACTTTAATTTTTATACACAGTACCTACAGTCATTTTACACAAATTTCAAAAATTAATGCCTTTTTGCTTCATTTGCAAATTTTCATTAAAACTTCTGCTCAAGTTGATCGTTATCACCAAACTTTTTCTCATGCAATAGGACCCTCGGCGACCTCTATGCAGGAAGACGCCAATCGGGTATTTATCCCTTTTTTTTCAACATGAATGAACAGTAGGTACCTTAGAACGCTAATATAAATAAAAATGTACCTAGTAGGTACCATCATTGAGGAATCTCCTCAAAACAATCATCAGTGATTCCAAAAATATTACAAATTATTAAATAATTACTAGGGGCAGTATTATTTGTATACCTCAACATTAATGACAGCATAAAATAGAGGAATACTAATAATAGAGGGTTGCTGATAAAATTGGTATAAAAGCTAACATTCAACTAGGTATGTATGTATAAGTTTAAATTATGAGAGATTTGGATATAGAAAAAATCGTAGAGCTTTGTAACAATCCAATTCAGCGTTTTTGGGGCATCCATGCGGTCGTAAAAATTTTCAATGTCTCTCTAGGGTAATACGCTTCCCGGGGAAAAGGTCAAGCGAGAGAGATGAGTATGATCGATAAAATGTAGATGTCTGAAAAGTTTCCCAACTTCTTTGTCTATAACTAATGGATGAAGTAATTTCGCATCACTTTTGTTGCTTGTTAGGTGTTAATATATTCAGAGATAAATGTAAATTCTGATGTTACCTGTCTCTAGAACTACGCGTATTTTATTGTGTTATTGTATTTATACAAGATTCTGTGTGGTCTGTTGAAGAAACTGATGAATGTTTACTCCGCCCGAGAGAAAAATTTCACACCTTGTAAATTTTTACAGTACATAAATACTAGAATTAACTATTTCGATCCCTGAATAAATAATAAGAAAATAACGTGCGTTTCTGACATAGTAATTTATATTACGTGATGCCTGCCATAATAAAATACTTTGAATAATAAATAAAGATTTGCTCTGTTTTTGAATTTTTCATGGTTTCAATGGAAAATTTATTAAACTACCTATACAATTTTCCCTGGTAAGTTAATTTTGAATTTAGCGATTTTCTCTTCTATACCAACAATATAGGTACATGACCAAAAGCTTTCAAGCGAGCTTTCAAGTCATGAAAACAAATACCTAGCTGTATTTTTATTTAATTTCTCCCTTGACCGAAAGATAAAGAGTCCAACAAAAACTTGAATAGTGTCTGGAGTGAGTAAGGAACCTTATTAAGTTCGTCTTTTCATTCCTTTTAAATGAAGTTTCCAGCAATTCTATCTAATTCAAGTCTTCTCTATAGTGGTTCCAGTACTATATTTTAGAACACACCGAATGGAAATTCAGTACCTACCTACCTAGCACTGGCACTAACACCAGCAAGTGTCGGAATTTCCTTAGCTAATATAAAGATATAGGATATTTGTCAGGTAATATTGACGCAGAAAATCCACCTGAAATAGAGCTTTGCTACCGGCGTCGACTACTACACACAAATCGTCGAAACGTAGAACAGTGTCTTGCTATTTCACACGTTTGTAGTCGTCTTTTTTCTACGCTTAGAAAAATGGTCGGTCCTTTCTTTTACTTGTCTTGAACACTCGCAGCGAAAGAATAATTACTTTCTTGTCTAGCACTTTATAAACCCAGACAGCTTTCTTAATATCTACTTCTCTTTTTTAATACAGTCTTTAAATAAGAAATAATACCTTAGTGAGGTTTTCATCTTAAATTCCAGAGATGGTGATGGTGATGGTGATGGTGAGATTAAGCGAAGAAATATGCTTGATGAATAATATTACGTTTCAGTAACTAATACCATCTGCCTTCACGTGTAGAATTAAATTTCATCAAGATATCAAAATGACACCTTGCCGTTTTCAGTTATTGACACCATTCACCAAGTTCTCTGGCTTTTATCGCGTAAGTTTTGTTCGTCATGTTTTCAAAGAGTCGATTCAAGCGAACACCACGGCTGAATTGAGAGAAATACAGCTTTAATTTTTAACAGTACCTACTTACCTATAGGTCAATAAAGAGCAAATATTTTTCTATTTCTTCACATGTTTCAGTAAAATTCTTCTATGATCGTAATTTTACGAGCATGGAAAGAGGTAAGAGAAACCGGATTTTATCAGGCAGCAAGGAAATATTTCAGGTATAAAAATTGATTTTAATAAATCGCTTGTTACTCTTAACCCTAAATTAGAGAAGCGAATAGTCTACAATAGGAATTGAATTAATCTTTCTAAACATACAACTCGTGGATCAAAACTAGGGCCTAAATATTGAATCGCATGTCGAATCGAATAAGAGAGCCGTCACTGGTCTTAGAATATTTAATCATTTGGGGAGCATGAGGCTCGTTCTCACACATGCAATCAAATATGCAGTGGATGTATTAATTCCTGGGCTGTAGCATGCCGTGGTCGTGACTCATTGGTAATTAACTGCCATAAAACACGAAATTTTAATACACTCGTACTACAAGTTTAGTGTTCCTGTAATGGAACAGTTTAGGGTCAATATTGATGTAACCCGATCCCGAGCAGGTAAAATCTTTCTTTGTTTTAGCTGAATAAATATTTTATTGCTATGATTATGATTCCGATGCCAAAAACATCAAAGCCAAGTTCTTCTTTCCCTGTTTGATCTTCCACATATTCTTTTTTTTTTTACTCGAACTTTTTTTAATTAAAAGTAGCGCATTTTAGATAAAAGAGGTCGGTTTTGGGGTGTAGAAGGCCATCGAGTTTAGTAAAATTAATTTTTATAGATGCGAATTATTTACACGTAAATAAATTTTTCGCACTTGGAATTTGGTTATACCTAAAACATTCGGCTCGAGTTGCTAATTTTTTGAACATGTCAAGCTATAAATTAACTCCTTATATAATATAACGAACACAACTTCCCACAGATGGTTATAATAACGAACTATTTAGATTAGGTTTAAGAAAGTGAAATTTTTTTATAAGCAACGTCCAAAATTTCATTTCTATTGGTGGTTTAGCAAAATGTATTGGTTTATTCAAGTTTACTTGGAAATAAACGAATTTTCGTCATATTTTGGAGATGGATGCCTCTAGGGCAAAACGACAAATATGACCGTTACTTCTCTAAGCTTTTTATAATAAGAGGCGCAAAAATGTTTTCCTGTTCATTACAAGTCAGAGTTGTGTCCCGCAGTGAAAAACTTGATGAGAAAGTTTATACTTTCCCCCAAATTTAAGCACAATAGGCTCATTCATAAAACATTGCCAACAAGGCTTTTGAAAATTTTTTCTTTCTATATTTTAGGCCGTTTAGGCCCCAACTTGGAAAAGTTGATGAGAAAGTTAAATATTACCTTACACCAAATTTAAGCACAATAATAGGCTAATTAATAAAAAATAGCTAACAAGCTTTTTGACATTTTGAAGTCTGCACTGTTTTTGGCCTAGGCGGAAAAAAGTTTACTCGAAAGTTTATAAGTTTATACAAACCTTTACACCAAGTTTGAACGCAATCGCCTCATTACGAAAAAAATTCCAACTTACATTTTGAATTTTTCCGTGTTTTTGGCCCTAATGGTGAGAAAATGCGAGGCAAAAGTTGACGAGAAAGCCAAAAATTTAAAAAATTTGAGCATGTAAGGTTCATTAGTTAAAAATTTCCTGCAAGCTTTTTGAAATTTTCCCAATTTTTGGCCCTGATGGTGAAAAAACTTGATGAGAAAGCCATTACTTTCTGAAATTCGAGCACAATCGGATCATTAAGAAAAAATTGCCAACAAGCCATCTAACCCTGATTTATGACCCTGATGGTAGAAAAAGTGGAGGAAAAAGTTGATTAGAAAGCCAACAGTTTCCAAATTTGAGCATATTCGGATCATTAATAAAAAATTTACTGCAAGCTTTTTGAAATTTTCCCTATTTTGGCCCTGATGGTAAAAAAACTTGAGGAGAAAGCCATTACTTTCTGAGCCATTTAACATTTTGAAGTTTTTCTTGTTTTTGGCCCCGACGTTGAAAAAGTTGACGAGAAAGTTAATACTTTACACCTCACTTTACACCAATTGACCATATTGACCATATTGAAATATTAATAAAAAATTGCCAATAAGCTTTTTGACATTTTAAAATTTTCTATACATATATTTTTGGCCCTGGTATAAAAAAAAATGATGAGAAAGCAAATAGCTTCACCAAACTTGAGCACAAACGGATCATTAAAAAAAATACCAACCAGCTTTTGGAAATTTTGAAGTTTTCCCCCAAAAGGCCTCGATGGTGTAAAAAGCCGAAAAAAAAATTATGAGAAATCCAACAATTTACCACATTTAAGCATATTCGGATCATTAATTAAAAATTTCCTGCAAGCTTTTTGAAACTTGATGAGAAAGCCATTACTTTATCAAATTTGAGCCCAATTGGATCATTAAAAAAAATGCAAAGAAGCTTTTTGAAGTTTTTAACTATATTTTTGGCTCGATTTTTGGCCCTAAGTAAAAAAGTTGATGAGGAAGTCAATGCTTTAACACATTTGAGCATAGTATAGAATCATTCTTAAAAAAATTTCCAACTAGCTTTTTTGGCATTTTGAAATTTTCCATATTTTTCGCCCTGATTATAGAAAAAGTTGATGAGAAAGACAATACTTTGGCAAATTTTAGCACAGTCAGAGTGCAACAATCAAAAATTGGTAACAATTTGTTTTTTTTTTAATTTTTTTGGCATTTTGAACTTATTCGTATTTTTGGCCCTGATGATTGTTTTCAAGATTCGAAATGATTCGACATGCAACTTTCAAAACCCTGTTCTCCAAAATATACTATTGGAAAAAAACTATAGAAAGTACTATAGCTTATATCTACAGGAAAAATTCTTTAAGCGAAATATTTTACATTTTCATAAATTTTACAGAATGTTAAATTTTCATATCTAGAAAAGTAAAAAAAAAAATGTGGTCACTAATTTATATTTTATTATACGCTACCAATTCAGTTGTAAAGGTATAATCCCCTCCCTGTATTGGTACCTCATATTATAATTTCAACATTTTTGTGTCTTATTTGCATAAATTAAATCACCAGTGTCGAATTATTGTATCAGATGAAAACAAGCGAAATAAAATGGTACCTACCTACCGACGTCTCACCGATCTACAAGAACTAAATTAAATTACAGGGCGATCTTGGAGCCCGAAATTAATGTAATGACCTGTCTGATTCTAATGAAACGACATGCGAGTGTCATCCTGCCCTGTCTTCAATAATCCATCATGGGTCCCGGCGAGTACCATGGCCTTAGCCTTAGAGACTTAGAGGCCAGGCTGTTGGGTCATGTGCGGCTGAGGCAAGCTGGTGCGCGGCGGTGTTATTACAGAAATGAACCGTTTAGATGCCTGCAGGCCGCCACCTCGGTGTGATTACGCAGAGACTAGACCTGGGAACTGCTCCGAGGACCCGGCCTATTGTCTACATTGACGAGTCTAATGAGTCTATGGAATGCCGACCGTGCATGGTTTATTTATTCAAGCGATCCGTGGTAATAGCGCTCAGGAGATCGACTGTAACGTGAGAAGATGCCGGACCTTCTGTCCAATTTCATTTGTGCGATTTTATTTGACAATGACAATGGAGATCGGTCTCAACTCAAAGATTGTGACAACTGGTAGAATGTAACGATTGTTGTGTTGATATACTCACATGGAGTGAAAAAAGGTTTGCACTGCTATGGCAAAAATAATTGGATACGTTTTGAAAAGTTTGTTCAATACCTTATACCTAACTTCCTTTATTTAGAGCTAAAATTATATAAATAATTCATATCTAGGCAGTCAAAGTTACATAATTTGAGTTCAACTACTGTGCTCAGTTATATTAATGGGTGCTCAATTTACTTTAAAATAAGATATATACGTATAGAAATCAACGCCTTAGTCTCTGGTTGGAGTATCAGAATTGCTTGGGAAAAACTGCGGAAGAAAATGATTGGAGGTTCTATATTATAGGTGGATAATCTGTAAGATGAAGAAATAACAAAAATGACGGTATAGTCTCATGAAGTAAGTAGAAAGAAAAGACAGGAACAGGAAGGGAAAAAATTTAAAGCACAATTCTTGAGGTGGTCTTGCTTTGTCAAATGTTTGAACCGAGGTTTGAACTAATAAGAAACAAAGAAGAAGTGAAGAATTGGAAGTCATATCTGATGAAAAGCAGAAATTGTAAAAAAAGTGCAAGTAGAGATGCAAGAACAATATGACATTAGACCTGAAGGAAAATGAAAGCCTTGACTATAACAAAGAGTGGAGGAGATCAAGGAAAAAGCTTCGATTCATTTAAAGTGGAATTTTTCAAAAAATGTAGGCAAGTAAAGTAGGATAGTAAAGCTGAAAGCTTTCGTTAATTTTAAATTTGGGTTGCTTTTTTTACGACTTCATATGGCTTCGGGGTTTTCTTTTCAGATTCTTCATTTCTTTCTTATTTTGCATCAATAATTAATGTTCAATAAAAAAGTCCGAGTTCGATTCTCGACTCACGTGAAGGTAAATTTTCCAGAAGAAATCGTTTAATATAATTTTTTTTAATTTTAGAAACACTTACTATTATCATATAGGTAGGTACAGTTTATTTATACCAGTGTGAGCTCGAGTATGAGGGATTAAGGTTTTTTGTCTTTGTTTTCTGAATTTTTGTTCTTAAGCCTAAAATTTTAAAGTGCTCTTCTTAAACTGTTATTAAAATAAAAATAACCTTTCTTAAATTCTGTAATAATTAAATTAAGCAATGCAAATTTTTGTGCAGTAATATACCCACTTACCCACGCACCCCTTTGAGATTGTCGATATGATTTCCCTTTCAATTCAAAGAAGTCTAATACTAAGCCAATAAAAACACAATATACTTTTATCTGGTACGCCGAAAAATCAATTTTAATTACGTTCTTTTGATCTTTAAACCTATCAAGTATTTCTTACTAAAAATGTAATTAAAAAATAATTATAACATCTTTCCGATTCTGAATTCTATGTGATGATGTATATGAGTTCACCACAGTTTTATGGATGCTCTTTTTCTTACAGCTCTTTTAAATTGTCTCATTTTTATGAGGCTTTTTTTACATTTCAGGATGCTTCATTCATTAATGGAATATTTCATTTTTATGAGTTATGTTTAAGCATGGATAATGGTCTCATTTTCAGGCATTTTTGACTGAAGAAATTAGCAGTGAAAAATGTCTTATGAGAAATAATACCTACAGGCGATAGGTGTTACCTCAAAATTATCACTGATGTATAATAAGAAATGTCTACCCAAGAGGCAATTAGTCGTTGCAATTAGTCTATGAATGTTAAGAGATTTTGTCATATTTTAATCAAATTTGAGATAATAAGTTAATTTACCTAGAAAAATATTTTTATGGACTTTGTCAAGAGGGTGAAATTGAGTTTTATATAGGTAGGGGTATTTACTATATCATTTACGTTTTTCTAACTTCAAAGTTATATTAACCGTATAGTCCAAAATAAGTACATTAGGATTGAGAAATAATTTCCCTATTTTTACCTTCAAAGTAAAATTTACCAAAAGGGTAAAAATTGGGTTTTACATAAGACTTTTTGACCATAATCTTTACTTATTTCTATGAACTTCACACATATATTAATAACCTAATAGAGTCCAAAATAAGTAAATTATTGTTGAGAATTAATATCCCTATATTCAACTGGAAAATCATATTTACTATAAAACATGGATTTTACAGAGGACTATTTGACCACATATTTACCAATTTATAACCTCAAAGTTATATTAACTGTATACACTCCATAATAGGTAAACTAGGATCGAGAAATACTTTCCCTATATTTACATTGAAAGTAAAATTTACCAAAAGGGTGAAAATTAAGTTTTACATAAGGCTATTTGACCATATTGTTTACCTATTTATAACTTCAAAAGTTAACCTTACATCTTACATATCATTAACTTTTAATTAACCATAGGTAAGTAGGTAAGTTAGGATTGGGAATTAATTTATATGGAAGCAGAATTTACTTTTCATTTTCATATGTTTTGTTTAAATCAATTCTTGAGGATCATATAAATAAGCATTGAAGAAAATAAAATATTGAAGAAAACGAATGGTGCAAGTAAAACCAATAAGCTTCATGAACAGATTGAAATCGTGCATATAACGGTACCTTTAATATTATAGAATCTCAAATCGGCCAATAATGATAGACCAACCTTACAGCATAATCTCTCTAAAATTATCTACTTAAGAACGCTATAATGGCATATTAAATATTTTAGAAAAAAAAATGATAAGTAGCTACATCGCAGATCACAATGAATAAAAAATACTCGGCTGATTCTGACAGACCAGCATTACCGAGAACAAATTATAAAAAAATAAGATGAATTTGTCCTCCATTGTGTGCAGGATTTGAAAGAGATTTTTTATTTTCATCCCTCTCAATTATTGGGTTATTAATCGGTGAGGAATTATCTTTAAAGAGCAGGGATTGTTTGGGGTTGGATTGGTAAACTGGAGTTCTTTCTGAATCGTAGATAATGCAAATCGTGCTCAGCTCTTTGATTACTATCAACGCTGTGGAAGCGGAACACTGATCAGCGCTTGTTTCCCCCATTATTGCACGGCACACTTATGAAATCGATTTAAAAACCAGAAAAAATTGGAATTGGTTCAACCGAGCGCTGGATAAATAGAGAGCCATTCTCGTTTAATAAGCTCTGCAGTGATTTTCGAGTGTTTCCACAAAGTATTTCCACAAATGAACATGAAATTGCAGGAAAAAATATTTCATAGGACTAACTCTTGAACAACTTTTTATATGCTGTTAAATATCCAATTATCGGTTTTTACTCATTGGAATTTCTATTAGTCATTATACAAAAACCAATATAATTTTATGATCAGAATTCTTTTGGAATATTTAAAATCACAGAACAATTTTAAAGTAGGTTCCACACTTCGTTTTATCGAGAATTAGCCCCGATTTGTATTAAAATACTTGCCAGTAATCTTCAATAAAAATAAAATGAATATCCAGCAGATATGCCATTTATGATTCTAATTATTTTTTCATAAAACTTTTTTATTCTCGCATCTTTTAATTACCGAGACTCATAAAACATAAATATCAACGCATCCTGAAAACTTGACAGACATTATTAAAGTTCCCTTGCAGCTTTAGAAAGCGCACGTCGTTAGATGGGGGGCTCCTTTGAATGCGTCTCGACGCCAAGCGCTGTACGTCCTGGGAACATTTATACTGCGAGTCAAGTGTAATGCTATGCAGCCCCTACACGACAAACCCTCCTCACCTCTGTATCTACGGCAAGGACTTCATATACATGCAGGAATTGTACGGAAACTTCAATGGTATATCTACTGGGGGTAAAATGTGATGCAGTTTCTATGTAACGCATAAATATTGAAATAGGAATTGTGATTAGATTGTTATAGAGACGACTCTTAACATTTTGTATCAAAAATAATTTCTGGTCTAGATAATCCAGATGAAGAACGCGGTTAAAACGTAAAGGAAAACTGGTGAGAAGTTTTGGTTCCGCTCAGCGAAAAGCATGAGTATCGAATCCATAAATGGAATTAAGACCTGACAAATATCTCTCTCTCTCTGACGTTGTAAGCATCAAATAATAAAGTCAAGAGGATCGAAACAATCGTGTCGTTTATCCGATTCGAATCATTTACATTCCAATCTCCCTGGTTACACCAACTATTATACCTTATCTCCCTACAGATATGACAGGCCATGCCGGCAATGGCGACAGTGTTTGAACAAAGCTCCCTCCCTGACAACGACGAGTTCATTAGCGCGCTCTGTGAATAAATATCTCAGCCAGGGGTGGAGGGGGGCAGAGCCCGCGGTGCATCTCAACCCCCCCTTATCTTCGCGTGATGAAAGTTTTCCTGTAATACAACTCCTTTGTAAATCCAGTCAGAGGGTATTTATTTGTAGTAGTGGCAATTTCATCAGTTTCTACTTTATGGGACATCGAAGTTTCGAGAGCTTAAACTTGATCTTTCCAA
This sequence comes from Malachius bipustulatus, assembly GCA_910589415.1. Classification (NCBI taxonomy): domain Eukaryota; kingdom Metazoa; phylum Arthropoda; class Insecta; order Coleoptera; family Melyridae; genus Malachius; species Malachius bipustulatus. Next base: position 31,784,953 of record OU342631.1, on the reverse strand, counting down.
ATCTAACAATATAATGTAAATTTTCCGCATCAGATTGGTATCTACGTAGGTAAGTGGATTTAGTCGTCTAGATATGAAGAGAATTACTAATTCTTTGAGAAGTGTTCAAGTTGACCGCAAGTAGCAATATACACGGTATATTATTACTGACAATCTGACAGTGAATGAGGATAAATGTGACAATTCAAACACTGTTTTGATGTTGCTAACAAGAATTTCTAGTAAATCTCAGTGATTCCTGTGCAAATTTTGTTGTAAAAATAGATTTTATCACAAAGATGATCGGATTTTCTTAAAATCGATGACTTAACGTTTTTAAAATGTTGTTAAGTTATTTGTTTGAAAGTTATATTAAGCAACTTATCGATATTTACACCTGGAATTTAATATTTAATGCTCTGTAATTTGGTGTTTCCCTCTAACAATTTAAGAGACAATTTCGTTGGAAACTAGTAATTTGACTGAAATTTTAAATTCGTAACTGCTTGACGGAACGCCACCCCGTCTGCTGTAATCATTATAATGAAACACGATTTTTATATTTCCTCTGTTACCGTATTCTTAATATTCTTAATAATAAATGAGAAGAGCAAAGGGGATAATTTAATCTAATTATTGTAGCAATTTTTTATTTAACTAATGCCAGGATAAAAAGTCCCCTCATTATTATAATAATTCAATGTGAAACAAAAAATTCATCTAGCCAAGTGATGAAGATTTAAAATAATTATATAAACGAAGAAGGATTTTCTTAGTTTCCGCTGATGCGAAAGCACAGCTCAGTAAAAGCAAAAATTCGTATAAATATTTGAAATAACAGAGCTAAACGTAGGAAAACAAGGGTCGATTGCCCTCGTAAAACATCAGCGGAAGGGTTAACGAGGTTCACCTTCCCAATTTATCCAAATCCTGAGCCGTCTACGTTCCGACGGCTCCATTAAACTCTAAATAGGATATTTGCATGTCAAATTAGATTTATTAGCGATAGGATCTTTATTGTAAAACGTTGCCTAAAATACTCCAAATAATCATTTAGCTCATTAGGTCTCGTGCGGGGCACCAGTCGGGACTGGGGCGATTCTTTACCTTTCATGTCAAAAATGGATAAGGCTTACATGCTCCCCGGCTAGCCCTATTGCGGCTACGTTATACAATCGTTATTGTGCCTCCAAATGGGAAATAAATGACACGTCAAATATAAGGCTAAATTATAATCGCCTATCGTCTGTAGGTAAACTTTATAAGGTTAATGGCTATGTTTATTTTATATAATGTTCCTGCTTAAGTGTTGTAATATGAATTATAGAAACACGGTCAGATTAAATTGTATAACGAGGTAAACGTTTATTATTTTCCTAGTCGTTGTAATAAAAATTATTCATTGACTCGGGTAACGTTTTGTTTGCTGGAAAATGTAATTTAGTCGTAGTTTTACTTCTAGTATTAAACTTTTTCTCACGCATATACTTAGGTATACAGGGAAATAGTGAAAATTACACGATATTTAATTACAACCTGCTACTACTCTAGTTTAATGACTCCCAAGCAAGGCAAGTGTAAGTATAAGTACCTAACGTAACATTGTATTGTTAATGATCTGTTATGTAACTAAAAGTTAATGTCTTCTTAATAATGAATATAATTACTGATGTACATTAATTGTTTTAGAGCCAGCTGGAGTAATTTTCACTAAAAATCTATTGACCTATTTTATTTAATCTCTTATCTTCGAATAATAAAGTAAATACTGCTGTTTTTAATGTCTTTAAGTATTATCTTGTATAGTACTCCAGGAAACAAAACCTAAACCTACAAGGAACAAGTTTAATTGTTGGATATTTTTCAACTTCTGATCCTGCGGATTACAATGCGGATTACAGAAAACTGAGAAGCAGCAAAAAATCAATTAAAAACTTTCTCCCAGGTCCCTACTGGCTGTTCTTCCTAACAAATTCCTGGAGAGCTGGAAGAGACTTTGAATTGAGCGAATTTATTCAAAACAATCTGTAGCTGTATTTCTATAGGTAATTTTCTTAAGTAAAATTTTCTATATAAAGAATCGCGCTTAGATATTTATTTTAAATGTCTTTAAAAATAAGCTCATCGTTTTCACTTCAAGGCGCAAGCCTCATATAGAGGAAGATCAATCAATAATAGAATTTTAATTTTCCTTTTCAAAAGAATGTTCCTGGTACGTTTCACATAGCTCTCGTATGAAGAGTGAAGATTCTCTTCTTATTCTTTTTTAGAGAATAAATGTTCATACCTACCTGTGTCTAATTATTCATCTCCAGGCAGAGGTCATTTCCTTCTCTCAGCCTTTCTTCACCTACACCGCGTGCTTACAACTCTGCGTTATTTCCCCGTGCGGCTACGTCGGACACATCACGCAATTCTGCACTTAATTATACACATGTCTCGCATGCACTCTAGCTGACTCTCTTTCGCTCTCGCTCGCTCCCTTTGAGTTGTAATTGCATGTCGATGGGCAAGATATGCGCCCACGAGGAGTCTGCCAATCCCGTTCATCTGAATAAAACACCGATATATTACCGCTGTTAATTGCTAGGCTTCAGATGTGTCAGCTCGACCAACACACTAATGATTCCTTAATCGATTACAGACTCTATGGGAACGGGTTCAATTGTCCGAGAGGACGCCTTTTGTTCTAGCCAAGCGTCTGTTAAATAGTTGCACTTTCCGGTCATTCTAGGATCTAGATAGACTGTGGAAGTTAGGGCGGATATGAATAGTCAAAGCGAGGAGTCCTGCAGAGTGACTAGTGTTGGTGTTGCGCTTTGCATCGTTGCGGTTTAGGTGTGGTAATTTCTGAATAGGTATTGCCGTTAATAAGTGTTACTTTATTATAATTTTATAGCTTAGAGCATGGTTGGTCTATTACGTACGATACAAAGTCCTCTTTCATCGATTTAACGACTGACTGATGGCTTTTCCGTTTGTAACCTGGCTCTTAAGTTTTGGGTAGTAGATATATAGGGTGTCCGAGATAACAGGTGGTATGAAACCGTGAGAGATAGGTCGGTTGAATGGAAGAAAAGTGAAATTTCATGCTTATTAATATGAAAAAGTATTGAAAGAATGAAGAAAACTGAAGAATTATTTTGGATTGATTTGCAACTGGAGGCTAGGGAAAACGAACATCTCGTGTTCTTCTCGTTTGTCTAGATTTTGGCCTATTGGAATCTAAAATGCGGTGGTCCCTTAAAAATTCTACAGCTGATCGAAATATAATACATACCTAATTGGAATATACGTGTCACTTGAGCTGTCATTTATATTTTGAGCCTGTTAAATCGAACATTGCAAAAAATCGAGCTTACCGTACTTCGCAAAAATCGATTTTTTGAACTAACCGGATTTTGTCTAACCAGACCTTGAAAACAAAAGAAATAAAAATCGAGCTAACCGGACTTTGCAAAAATCGGATTTTCCTGCTGACCATGCACACTATATTTAACCGGAAAATTTAGTCTTAATTAAATACCAAAAAAGGCGGAGTTTACCTACTTGATTGCTATATCGATTTCGATAAATTGTTATCGCTATTTCTTGTATAATTTAATGAAATCCAAAAATATCCTGCTAAATGTCGCATTATACATATGGATATTTCCCAACAAGATTCAACCACTTCTTATATTGTTCGGTTATATGCATGAAAAGCCCACTCATTTTTTGAGTAATTTTCAATTAATCTTAATTGCCCAAAAATAGGGGATTTTTTTTATTATAAAATATGGTAAATTTGGTTGTTAATTATTTAAGTATGATATACAAATCTTGTCCCGGAAATGGATCTAGGTGCTAATTTGGTAGAATACTGTCACACTGTCGCCGCAATAATCCACTGCCACGAACGCGAATGTTCCCTCCTCATGCGGTGTAACTCCTGCAAAATTAATATGGAGTTATGGACCGCCTAGCTGTGGCAATCATCCGCAACTCGCTAGTAAGTTCTCTCTGAGTTGTTAGTTCTTCTCATACAGCAGCTGACAGCGGTAACTCGTGCTTAGTTACTATTATTATTATCATATATTTTTAGCCTTATGCAATAGCTTGTGTTAACAGTAGTGGTCTCTAAGGTCTTTCTAATAAATTTTAGTACGAATTTAAAATAATGTAAGCAGGATAAACTAATATATTATGCAAAAGTAAGACGCCTCTGTAGAACTTTTGTACTTTGAGTACTTTTTCAAGTACCTTATTGAGTACCAAATTATTTAAAATTTTTGATTCCTTAAATATAAGTGATTTATTTCCAAAACACCGAGTTCTCCAAATCGTTTTTATGGGAGCAGCGATCCAAAGAATATATTATTAGAAATAAAAAATTTCAATTAAAAGAAAATACGTCTTTTCTTCACATTTTGGAATCAAAAGCATATACCTACTCGAGTACCTACCCATTTATAAAATTAATTTTATAAATTTTACATTTTTGATTTTTTCTTGAAGCCTTTTTTGCAATTCTTATTCCGACATTCCAACAGAAAATACCTCGGAAAATACGAATGTAAAGAACAATTTTTAATTTTATGATTAGAGTTAACGGTTTTTCTTTGATATTTCAGCTTTAGTTGTTTGTGTATTATTTTTTTTTATTTGTTTTGTTATTAATTGTTATTATGTGAATTTGTTTTTTTTAGTGTTTTTTTTTAGATAGTAAGAGCTTAAATACTGGTAACGAGATAGATATTCAAAGAACTATACAAAAGCACAAGAATCGCTTTTGGTTTCTTCAAAAAATTCGGCGTGTTCTTTCAATCGTACATAATTATACGCCAGAATTTAGGCTCTCACTAAACAAAAAACAAAAAATCACTGAAACAAAAATGTAAATTAACTGCTGAAAGTGTAGTTTATGATATTCCATTTAAAATGAGGTAATTAAAATTCTATCACGAGCTAGGTGATTCCATCAATGGCTCTTCAAAAAGTGTCTCATTTCAAACCAAAAATTATTCCTCTGGGAAATTTTCTATTGTTGGCTTATTTACAGAGATTTTCACACTTTTTTTAAGACGCCTTGTCTAATAAAATATATTTTTTTCTAGAAAATAATTTCCCCAACTTTACAGAAAAAAAAACCTGAAACTTTGAGGATTTCTATACCTAATTAATTTATGACCATGGAATGACATCAGTCTAATTTTTTTTTTCGTTTGGTCACCAGCGATAAAAAAAACTGTAATTTGGTGGTAAAGTGACCGAAATAAATTCGATTTTTATTCAATATATCGGTAGAAATCGATAAATAAAATCAAAATTATCGATAAGAGATATCAAAAACAAATTACAGTAGCCTTTAATTGAATAAAATATTACTATCATATAAATCATTCTACCCGTCATTTCCATATTTCATGTATTTTATTTAATTAAAGCCTGTAATTAGCTTTTTTGATATTTCTTTTCAACGATTTCGATTTTATTAATCGATTTCTACCGACTTATTGAAGAAAAAGCGATTTTTTGCCACTTTCCCATCAAATTGTTTTTTTCTACTCCCAACCTTTAATCTGCATATTAAGTATGAATCACCAGTGCTTTAATGGGTCTCATTAAGATACAAATTTTCATTAAAGCACTGGTCAAGCTATCCAATGGCAGAGGAGCATTTGCAATCGAATCGGGTCCTTTTCGCTCACAATCGGGTCGGCAAGCCAACCGAAGTCACAGAGTTGTCATACTGACGACAAAAATTGCCTTGTGATATAAGTTTTGTATTTCTGAAAAAAAATTCTGAACGTTTATTTAATTTAGAACATAAGTAACATTCAAAGAAAATTTATCAAGATTTTATGTTACCTTAATTAATTTGATAGGTAGGTATATCGTGTAAAAGATAGGAAGATAAAGTATTATACCATTCGCAGCGCTCCGTGATAGTATTCAAAGCGGCAACGCTGCGACCGTCGCGTGCGCAGGTAAACAATGTCGTAATTAATGGCTGTCGATGTTATTAAAATTATTATTAATCTGAAAATCAAAGCGTAAAATTCGGAATTCGAACTTCGCATAATAAAAATTACGTAGTAGTGAGTAGTGCCCCTTAAACTTGATACTAAAACATGTCTCAGCAGAATAATCTTAGCGACGAAGAGAAAATTTGGTACCTAATATGCGTAAGCAAATAGCAACCTATCTTAACCTCAATGATCCGCAATTGTACACGGGTCATTGTTAAAATATATAATTTTTCAATCTTTTCTATGAAATAAAGGGTCGTAGAAAAAATAGTGTATGGAACTCGCAGATAATGGCTATTAATACGCTCTTATGATGGTTAAGACACTCGCCTACGGCTCGTATCTTAACCATCATACTCGCGTATTAATAGCCTTCATTATAAGCTCGTTGCATAATATACTATTTTATCGCTGATGGCCGAACGAAAAAAAAATAATTAAACTGATTATGCCATGCTACGATTCTATAACTAGTAATGACACGAACCCTCAAAGTTTCACTTTTTTATTTTTAAAATTACCTTCTATTTCGGGGGTGGACATAAGTAATGGACTCCCTTCACTTGTTGTAAGTATCATAACAGAGAACATAATTTTGAGCTTGTCAGGAAAGGCACAAGCGCAATAATTATCCTAAATACTTACTTCACGAGTCGCTTGTGTCTACTCTTCTCGCCAAGATTCCCTAATACGAGCGAGCTCAACACTTGTGATACCAAATTCACCGAACAGTATTAATTTTATTCCCAAGATTAATTCCTAGGATCGTTCCTGTTTTGTCCCGGCAACTGCGATGCGCCTTTATGATTAATTCTCCTAGCTGTCGACGCAACTTGCCGTGGAATCCAAACTGTGAACATCTATCCAGGGTGCCAACTAAGAATTGTCATTTGATCTCCCTACAAATGACTGACTCGTCGTCGCTTTGATTTAATTCGATATTTGTGCATCAGAGACGTCGGGGAAATAAACATACACAAACTAAATCTAAAGGTCGTTATGCTATTGTACAAATTTTAGTCAGACGAGTTTCCTGGAGCTCAAAACAGGGTTAACAAGAACTTCAATTACATCTCGATAGTATGGTGAAGAGCCGCAAGTGCACTGGGAAGGATAAGACGGGATCTAAATTCTGTTTATAATTCTCTAAATCCCACTCGTGATGCTTCGAAATCTCCTTTCCCGAGCTAAACGCCATTGTTTCGCCTTGACGTAGCACTTGAACGCTCTCTATCTCTAGGAAACGGCAAGTGTTGTATTGTTACATTCTGGATACGAGTGAGTAGTTACTGTATAAAATTTTAATAAAGTACTTGACCTCAAAAGTTACTTATGCCTCCTTTGTGTATATAAGGAAATATGTAAGTGTATGCGAGAATCCAGTGTTTTCCTTTTATAGGGCTTCTTTTGCATCAATTTAAAGTTATGTGGTGAATATCGTTTGAATACAAAGTTTCAAATGTTGAAGACTGGCTAGTTTTTCTAAGGGATCGCATATTATCATGTTGACAAGGCTTAGACACATTTTCTTGATGAGTCGTAATAATGGCGAAGTATTTCTTCAATAATATTCTCTAAGTTATGATTTTTAGTGTATTTTTTAACAAAAAATACACTATTGAGGACGACATCACTTTTCGAAAATCACCCAAACTCATCAAATGTCCATCGATCATGACCCCCAGATCACGAAAAAGTAGTTTTCCAAAATTCACCTGCCCACGATATATATATATATATATATTTATATATTCATGATATATTTATATATATATATATTTAAAATAATTATCAATATTTTATATTTATATATATATATATATATATTTCTCCAAAATCGCGAAATTTCGATTTTCAAAACGCTCCTGTAGCTTTATCTTTCAAGATTAGTGAACGAAATTTTGGATTCTTGTAAATTATTCGAATGACGTTAGATTTTCGTTGAAAAAATTTCCAAAAGTCCCATCACTTCTACAGGGTGTCCCTTCAAAATTCCATGAGCCCGGTTTTTGTCATCTCATTTCAGGTCGCAGTTTTGAATCTAGGAGGCTGAAATTTTTGTGGGAGTAAGATATCCACAAGGAGTGGTCTGGTATTGCACTTGAGCAAAATCGGCCGAGCCGTTTCAAAATGGCAGCCATTTGAATTTTCGGAAAATTTCCAATTTTTTGAGCCCCCGTATGAGCAAGATGGCAAAAAAACTTTGAAATCAAAATAACAGGATTTGAAGAAAATTATTGGAAATTTGAGTTAATGCAATAAAATTAGCATATTTTCCATTAATAAGCCAGTGTCGTGGGTAGGAAAAAGGGTGAAAATGTGTCAATTCTATAACCGTTTATGAGTCCATTTTTGAAGAAGTTGAATCGAAATTTTCAATTTTTTTTTGCTTTAACATATAATTTGATGTCTTAGCTTCAATTTGCCTCGATTAATGTAGCACTTTAAACGAAAAACAAAAAAGTTTTTCGCTTGTGCAAAATTAGCTTGCACTTATTAAATCGATGAAATGGTTCGCAATTTCTTTTTTATTTTTTTCACATTCAATTATGAATGGTTCTGAAAATTAGAAGAGCAAACGCAACAACAATTAAATCACCTACATGCAGGTGAAAAAAGTATTCAAATTGGTTTTTTAATAACAAAGATACGACCAGTTTAAAAAATAAAATGTGTAGGTGTATAATAACCTGACGTCGTACTACATATACCTATCTATCAGCACTACAAACTCGAGACCCACCGTGGTTCAGTTGATTACACGCATGTTTTATAAACTGTTGATGTGGGTTCGAAACCACGGGAAGATATAATTCTTTTTTTTTGGTAGGTAGGTGGGGAGTTTTCCCAAAAAATTTTCATTATGATGTTTATTTCTTTAAAATTTTAAAACCGCTGCTGTAGCTTCATATTTAAGGATTAGTGAACGAAATTTTTTACCCTTGTGAAACTTTGAAATGACATTTGATTTTCGTAAAAAAAGTCCCTAAAGCTGCGTTACTTCTACAGGGTGTCCCTCCAAATTAAAAACAAAAACCGTCTATGAGGCACGGTTTCTGGTCGCAGTTTTCAATCTAGGGGGCTGAAATTTTTTATGAATAAGATAGCCGCAAGGAGTCGTCTGGTACTGTATTTGAGTAAAATCGAGCCGTTTCAAATGGCGGCCTTTTCAATTTTAGAAAAAATTGCCAGATTTTGAACCCCTATATATACCTACCTACCTATAAGCGAGTTAGAAAAACAAATTTAAACCAAATTAACACGATTGGAAGAAAATTATTTTAAATTTGAGTTAATGCAGTAAAATTTGCATATTTTTCATTAATCAGCCAGTGGCGTGGGTAGAAAAGGGTAAAAATGGCTAAATTTCTATAACCGTTTATGAGCCTTTTTTGAAGGAATTGAGCTGAAGTTTTTCCAGTAGACAACTACACGAATAACCCCTAACTCTGAAAAATTTCAAGAAGCAAATAAGAAAAATGGCGGAGATATTCGATTATTTTTACATGATAATGTTTATTCCTCTAAAATTTCAAATTTTCGGTTTTCAAAATTCCCCTTTCACTTTTTGGGAATTTATTAAAGGTAGTGTAAAGAATAGTATTTTTTAAGTAAAGTTAGCCAGTGGCGGACACAGGAAAAGGGAAAAATTTTTAAAATTTGTCAATTTTTTTTTATTTTGTTAAATTTAAAAATCCATTCTAAGACACGTTTTCAAACTAAATGAAATGAAATTTTCTCAGTAAACCATGCACTACGCTAATATGACCTGACTATGGAAAATTTCAGAAAGCCAATTTAAAAAGCGGTGAAAATATTCAGAATTGAATCGCATAAAAATACACTATTTCTGCGATTGATGCGCAAGAAGGTTTTTTTTTATCAAGGACCTTTAATTTAATTCCATGAAAATATGTTTTATTATTAATTGGTATTATTATGAATATGAAACAAAATAAAATACTCTAGAAATTTCATTGATTTCATCTTCAAGCTTTATATTTTATCTTGGCTAAATGCCAAATATTTAATTTAATTTCTTGAATTCCTATCAACCGCCTGTATCAACTCGCATTCTTCATATAATGCGTTCTGAAGGTATCTGAATTGAAATAAAAGGCATGCTTCCACATAAATTTCGTTTTGATTATTTTTTCCCTCTCGTCTCTCTTATCTGGTACAATCTGTTGATGAAATTCATCTAAAGCTTGATTTGCATCTGCCTAAATTCATCCTTTTGTCAGGATACGCATGCCTTTGATAATCCACATTCACGATATGCACCAGCAGCACGCCTCTGCTATTACGTCTTTTTTATTGCTCACATGTAATATTTAAATTCTGAAGTAATTATTGTGACAGCCATTATTAATAAATTCAAAACTTGCACGCGTTTCAAGTGCTGACCTCGTGAGAACCGACAGCAGTTTGCTCGTGAAGAGTTAGTTACTCTGGTTGAACCTGAAAAATTTCTCCAACAATATAATTTACAGTTCACGAAGAAACTCCAAGTTTTATTTTATTTTCCAGTTTCGTCGAAGGATTAGAATCCGTACACAACGTTGTAGCACTTAGGCTCTCTGTCTCGGTAATTGGATTTTGCACGAAATACTTGAACAGTACGCTTCAGATGCTTACCTGAAACGAAATTATTTTAGAAGTCTTACAAGACACGAAGCTGTTACGAAACTTACCTTGGTTTCTATAATTCTCTAGTTAATTAAGGGAAATATGTCAGGATTAGAAATTTTATACCAAATTATGAACACGTACCTAACCTACTTTGTAAAGGTATATAATAGGGCCTCAGTGCATGAAAAGGCGCTTGGCTTGAACTATATTATGTAAATCATTCCTGGATCATTTTAAATTTAAGAAAAATATATTGTATACATATACTTAAGTACATAATAAACTCCATGCAGCGATAGAAAAATAAAGCGAAACGATTTTGAGAAAATATTGTGGAATAGAAAAGTGCAACCCAAAAAGAACTTTTCAACATTTAAGGAACCTGAAGGATGATGTAAAAAATTCCGAGCATGAATGCACAGATATGTAAATGTCGTGTTCGTCTGGCTTGAGCTTCAACAAAACATGCATGTCATAGCAATTCGCTTCAAAAGTAAACTTGCATCAGGTAGAAATGCAATTTATCTGTGCAGTCTCAGATGACTTCTATTTCCACAAATACATATAGATGAAAGATTCACCGTTCAGATAAATAAAAAATGCATCGATTGAGAAAAACAAACTGCGGGATACGTTCGAGCAAGCAATATGACGCTCACGGCTTGGCTGGTTTTATTTGCACGAATAATCTCGACTGGAGAAACAAATCCATGCAAAATATAGCCTTATATTGACAATACATTTCCATGTCAGAGACAGACAACACCAAGAACAAATTGACGTGTTATTACAGGTGAGCGTTTCGGCGTCCGAAGGTGAATTTGTCTTTACTTTCAGTTTCCAAACTGGAGCAGAACGCTCTCGATAAACGATCCCTGTTGTATGGAAATTTTATCTTCACACACACGAAGGGAAAATAAAGGATATGTTACAATATAAATATGTGTGAAACACTCAACTTACGGGAAAACTTATACCTATAAACATATTATGATTTTTTCTTTATTATTTTTGATGCTCTCACAACATGGATTAAAGAGTTTTTTAGCTTGTTGATGTAACTTTTGGGTGGTGGTGTGATAAGAAAAGACCTTGGAAGAAAAAAAAAACTATGGCACTTACCAAAAAGCGCTCACTAGATATATGGGAATTTTTTTTTAGTTTTGATTTTTTAGGAAACATTTTTTGTCTTTATTTTGCTCTTTTCAAAATATTGCAAATTGTGAAGTTGAGCGTCTATGCTGTGAATTTTAGTTCCAAGAGAAATTTGCGTTTATTTACCTAATTAAACTTCAAAATTATACAAAACATAATGTTTTCAAAAATTAGAAGTGGTTTTCGGAAAATTTTGAGAATATCATTCGCTAGATATTCATGTCGTTTATAACATTTCACCTGTTGCCCATTTTTTAAAGCAATTTTGATTTAGTAGCATTTTGACTGCAATATTTAGGTTTTCTAAAAAATATTAACAAGAGATTTGTAAAACAAGTAACAAATCTACGAATTTTAATATAGCTACTTTTTATACAGTGTCGCTGAAATTACTACAAATTACAAAAATAACTGATACTGCATAAAATGTCCCAGAAAATAACTCTAAAAAGTTACAACTCTTCGAGCTATGCCGCAGGGATACTGTCTGTACTTAATCAATTGATTCATTTTTAGGATAATATTCATGAGAAACTTTATCATAAAAGTATATGCCCCTGTTTTGTTGAGTATATGCATGAGCTGCTATATGAAAATATAATGTTAACGAAAAATGGCACCTCATTAAAATTCTTTAGAAATCTCACTATAGTTATATAAAAGAGTGTTAACGAGGTTGTTGTTACCTTTATAACGTCTCGTAATTTTTTCTATACAATTTTTAGGTTGTTTTGTAGTGTAGCTCAGCTCCAGAAAACGGCTGGATTTTTTAATGTTTCGTATTTTTAAGTAAAACCTTTCTAAAACGCCTTTAAAAATAATGTACCTACCTAAAGTACTTTCTACTTAATTGTTGCGTGAAATGTTATTTTAAAGTCTTTCACTTTATGTAGCGTTATGTAGTCATGTTCTATACAACCGAATCTGCAATTTAATTTTACTCCCTTAATTAATGAATTATTAAATTAATATTAAACTTTAATTAAATATTATTATTATTACATACTTCAGTTTTTGTGCCTGATGCTATTGGAATTTTATGTTACATTAATTCAATTTTACCCGGATTTTAGTTTCAAAATCAAAGAGATTTTATTAACATTATATTACCTAATAACAATTTTATATCATAAAAGTAATTTTAATTAAAAAGGACCAATTTTGTCATAACTTCATGAAGGAACAAAAAAAGTCATTAAAAAACTTGAATATTATCATGTCTCCAGATGAAGATAAAAAAAAAGACTTATTTAAAAAAAAATGTAATTTCAAAGTGGAACGTGTTTTTTTGGGCTTTATGTGTGAAAAAAAAATTAACTAACATAAGGTCTGAACACAAAGCTGAATACGTTGTTCACCCCAACTCTGGGACTACTAAAAATTTACTCCTAATAATCATAATATGACAAAAAAAATCAATAGGCATCTAATAAATGAAAAAATAAAAAAATTATTTATTTAATTTTATTACTTCCTTTTTTCATTGAAAAATTTTATTTCATTCAATATGACATCAAAATGTTTGCCTTATGATGAATTTAGGATGGATCTTATGATGGCTTTTTGTGACATGCGGTAAAAAAATCTGCTGTTTTAAAGGGAGAATAAATTTTGAATTTTTGTTTTTATTGGAAAATTTAAATTTCCTCGATATATTTTCTAACGAATTACATGATGAAAAAACAATACAGTAGCGTCGCACGCATTAGAAAAACAAAAGTTGATTATGAATTGAGCGATCTAGTCGGCTTTGGAAATTTCAAGGTGTCATGTGGGTAGATCTCGACGTCTTACTCGACCTTACCTAAGCCTAGAAATCCAACAATAAAAAATACGGCTAATACGAGCTCGATTAATCAGTTTTTCAGGATATTTCAGCAAAACCTGAAGTTTCCATAAATTTTGTTTCAGATTCTTAATAATAAGCCAAAAATTGTGCAACTTATCCCTAATTTAACTGACCCTCTATTTCTGGTAGTTCTTGAGATGGTGAAAGATAGATAAAAACAGTTGGTGCAGGAGATCATCTCAGTATACAACAGGGTGAGTCACTGGGATCTCGGAAACTAGCAGAGATAGGGACTCGATCAAATTGGGAAAAAGTTGCTAAATTTGAATCTCTATAATAATCTGAGAAAAAATTTCAAGGTCACTTTTTGCAATACGAGTGAGGGTTACACGTTTTTAATTTACGCAATTTCAAAAATTTTAGTTTTTTAACTTTTTTCAAAAAGTATCGGAGACAACTAAAAATTTTCTCAGATTATTATTGAGCTTCAAATTTAGCAACTTTTCTCCAATTTAACCGAGTTTGTATCTCTTCTAGTTTCCTAGACCCCAATAATGTAGCTCCAATTTGACTCATACCCGGTATAGATTAGGAGGAAATTGTACTATAGTACTGAGTAAAGATCTGTGGTAGAAGTGGGAGTGAAGAAGAAGGATTGGTTATCTAATTTGGAGGTTGTTGTAATATAAATACATAAATATGGACTGTAAATTTATAGATTGTTGTAGAAAGTTATTTGTAATAAATAAAGGGGGTGCCGTTTCTATACAATATGTTTTCCTGTGGTTTTTCCGATATTATAATGAAATATGGAAAACAAGTGTCAATAAACCTTCCGGATTTAGCTGTGTTTATCTGCTCTTATATCTCGTCCTCTTGTTGGCATATTCTCGTTTGTTTTTATTTTAATTTTAATTTTTTGCATTAATTTACATAATAATTATTTATGGTTTCCTTGACGAATTTATTAATATATTTTAATTTAATAATAATTGTAATATATTTATGTTTTGTTTCAGGTAAGCTGATAAGATCAAACTGTGAAGATGAAGTAGCTGTAGAGATTCTTAAAAGTAAAAGGTAACATTTCACATTTCACACAGATTTCATGGTGCGCACAAAAAAATAAGTGTTTTTCTTGTGATATATTTTCAACATTTTCTGTCAGCGTAACGTATGTGCCTATCTAGGGCCCTTGTACGTTATGTTTTTAATTCCAAGCGTCAGTTTCACCAGACCCCGGAGCCTTCCGCGTTTCGCGCCATTGACTTGATATGCGAAACGGGCCTGGGTATTCTGGAATAGGCAGCTTCTAACATACTGCCTCCGCTCGACAAGTTTTTACATAAAGTTTTCCACCCGTTTTCATTTTAATCCAGAACCCCGATCGTTATTTTTTAAGATATCTAGGACGTTATAGCCTATCGATACGTAATTTCATCTCACGATCCCATAAATCGTGACGTTACATTAATTTTTACGATGACGATAAACTTCAAAAAGTTTGAGGTCGAATGTCTTGAAACTTTCCAGTAATTAGTAATAAAATTGGATGAGATCGCCCTATAGATCAAATATTATCATAATTAGGATAATTTAGGGCTGGAATGTTTTTTTTTTTGTCTTCTTTGATGTGGTATTCATTATTCATATATAACATAATAAGTACCTACCTACTTGGTGATATAGACTGACTTCCCATTATATTACTAAGCGATTTAACTAGGTAGTAAGTATAGGTACCTTTAGTAGAAGTACAAAGAACAGCGATTTAAAATAATCCCTGAACTAAGTTCTTATTCTCTTTGTGCCGAATTTAAATTCATTTGCAGACTTGAATCCCTTTTGGGTGGAGTAGCGCTCCTGAACTCTCAACCCGGACTTTCAACAATGTTGCCGTATTAGGCAGAGTTTTGTTTAAAAATAGAATCAGACCATTTATATATGTCAATCGACATTTATATGTATATGTTAATAGTACTAATTTTATGTTTTTAAAAAGTAATTAGGACTTTAATATAGTTGGAGCCATTACATTTGAGACATGTTGTAAAATAGTCACTGGCGAATCATTTGAAGAAGAAGTAAAAGGGTAGTAATGGTCTATGAGAAGATTCTAGCGTCTGTGCGCAATCATCATCACGAAACGCTCTTTATTGCCCATAAAGGTTAGGTATTAGATTTAGATTAAATTACCAACGTCCATATACCTATCTTCTGTTTTTATTATCTTCCATTATTTACATTTTCATAATGATCTCATAAAAGAGACATTATTCGAGTGAATAAATAAAAAAATAACTAAGTATACGAGTTCTTGGGGAGCATAATCCTTCCTCACCACACCCATACCTCATTATGTAGTTTCAAACCAAAACCAGCAGCACTAGTGCACTAAAATTGCTCATTTCTGATCAATTCTTTAAATATTTTATTGGAAATTGACATAAAGTTGCATTGACTTGCCTCGCTCAGAACATAACATAACAACTAGAGTGGGATTGAGGAAGCTTCTAATTTAATTTGTCTGGAGGGTTATATTTATTTTTCGACATGAACACTATGTACCTACTGGCTGCCATTCCCGGTAACTTGATTTGCTGTAATATTTAATTAAATTTTCAATAATGTACTGCTCATCTGGAAATCAGTTTCGGGAGTGCAGTTTGGGCTTTCGGAAAACTGCTGCTAAATAATTGAATCACCTCTAGTGTAGAACTGACTGCATTATGACGCTGAATGTTTCATGAAGTGAAGTTTTGTAGCTGACTGTTTAATCCACTTCCAATATCAGGTTTTCAATCACATAATTCGCTTCAGCGATCAAATTTAAATTAGGGAGAATTTTTAGGTCGACTTATTAATATGTTCGTGTGCTTTTTCGTGATGTGCATGAAAAATGTTACAACCGCTAGCAGGTAATATTTTAAATAATTCAGCACCTCTCGTATTTTACGGTAGAAGCATCAATTCCTTCGCCATGTCTCGAGCACAATAGTACGCGGATGAATCTGCCGGCAAAAAAGCTCAGCTCATTTCACGCCTGTTATACATATTGAATGGGAGCTTTCTTTCCGAGCTTTTTAGGTTTTGTTTTGTTACAAATAATTAATCTTCACTCTGGTCCTCTGATCCAAATAATATTCGACATTGTTGCCGGAGAACTGTAGGGACGTTTTTATTAATTGAGGACTATTCAGATTGTAGCCTATTTATACGCGGATTCGAGAAAATTTACCCCTCAAAATTTATCGTATCACATATTTAAATATCATCAAAAAAAAAACTGTTTTAATGAGAATTCTTGAAAAAAAATGAACCTTCAGTAATAATTTTGTTACAATTAATTATGGTTTACCTTTTTTGTGTCTCTTTGAGCGCAGAGCACTAAAAGGTAATTCTGAAAAAATTCTTAAAGGAAAAAAAATAAAATTTTGCAGAATCACTAA
The DNA here is from genome assembly GCA_910589415.1 of Malachius bipustulatus. Classification (NCBI taxonomy): domain Eukaryota; kingdom Metazoa; phylum Arthropoda; class Insecta; order Coleoptera; family Melyridae; genus Malachius; species Malachius bipustulatus. Next base: position 31,767,938 of record OU342631.1, on the reverse strand, counting down.
AATGAGGTGGATGGAATTACCATTTACCATCAAAATTTGGTTATTCATGGCGATGCATAATGGTAAAATTATATTTATAAATAAGCACTGAAAGCCCGCCTTCAATTATTATGAAACACTGAAATCTAATAATTATTATAGTTTTAGTTATTACTTTCTCTAAATTTTGAGATTTAAAGCATAGTTTGACAACGCTGTCAATAAATTTGGTCTGTCTACAATGAGAATTTAAAAGTGGATCTTTTAGAAATTGTAATTAAATCAGTGAATAGGTTGATTTTTTAGGAAAAAATCGATCAATATGTGAGATTCAAGGTAAAGAATCAAAGTTATTTTATTAAAATGGTCGCCATTGTGTCCCAAGATTAAAACTGTGCTTTTTACTAGCTGCTCCCGTCTCCTTTTGTGATATAAATTGAGCGCTAACAAAGCAGATTCTTTAAGACGTCTTTAATAAAAGATCCTTTATAACAGGATACGTCAGTTTCTTATTGACATCCATTATTAAAATGTTCTTGAAAAGATTAGGGGAAATTTAAATAACTGCTCTTATCAAGTAAATTTAGTTCTGGTTCTGGTACATTTTAGATGATCACTACTGTTTTTATACGACCTTAATTTAAAACTGGTATTAAAAATGAATCGCTATCCTTTCGCAATGACCCATGTAGGTTTATCGTCCGCTTGAATTGGATTTCCTTATAAAAAAACAATAGTTTGTTAATTGGCTGGCCACCCACATATGACTGCGCCTTGGCCTCTTACAAAAGCCTTAAAATTCTCTGGGGGCGAATGATTCCACAAGCGATAGCAAAGAATTCAATAACTTATTGACCTCCATTAATGTATCACATCTTGTAACAATACGCCCGCCCGAAAAAAAATAATCGCATTATCTTTATTGAAAATCGTGAGTGTGCCCTCTGACTTCGTATGATAACTTCTCATATTATGATAAGTCACGTAGCTATACATCCTTCTTCATAGGGTAGCTTAGACTATTCTATAGATTTTTGTATGCATTTGTAATGTTTGCTCAATATGAAATGGGGCTGGGGTGGAAAATGTCTTCCAAAGTTATTAATAAAATTTTTTATACACCCTTATTATTGGTCTATCAAAATAATCATCCATCAACTTATTTGACGTTACTGTAACGTCGTTAAAGGTTTTATTCTTTAATTAGCTCCATTTAATATTATTGAATAAGATATCATTGTCTAAATCCCTACTATAAAGGTGTCCGTCTAGCCACTTTATTTGATTGAAACATGAATTTCGATCCAACATCGCCACCTGTTGCCGAGTGGTAAAACTAACTAAACTAGGCAAGTTCAAGATCCCTACCTTGTAGTACAATCTGTAACTTCTTTCTCTTACAATCTTCCTTTTCGATTAACTAGAAACACAGATGTCGCTGTGATGTAGTTTAGGAAGATGAACTAACACCCTTTTGAGTTGCGCAAAAGGATTGGTCCTTTTCACGAGTCTGGAACAGGCTCGGCCATCTTCCAATCTCGGTGCTTGAAGCGACCAGTCGCACCCCTACCTTTTCTCTTTATCTAAAAGAACCTATATAAATAGGGTAAGTAAATTGTTCAAACTATCTGAAACTTTCTCTAATAGAGTTTATATATTGTTATAGTTCTTTCTACCTACCCTATCAATCGGGGTACTATCTTATCTCGTCGGAAAACCTATCTACGGAGTAGAACCCCACCTGTCTTCCCGGACGCCATATTGGTTTCCACCATCTCTACATCTGAATATCCGCTTTTATGGAAGGAATCCCTTACATTATCTGAAGGTTTTGCTACTACCTGCCCATGAATACTGGATCTCATCATTCGTAGCCCCATATTTTCGAGTTTCATCTAACCTCGAAGGACGTCCACGCTACCAGAGTTAGGCACGTGTTCTCACGGGACACGACCCCATCCACCAGTCTTTCTGCCACCCCAGAGGGAGACCACGGTCTCCTATCCTGAGATTTCGTCCAGGGCCCCGCTCTCCAGTCTCGGCACGACATTCCAAGGAAGGCAAAATGTCGTATCAGTAAGCAAAGTGTGACATAACCTTTTATTGCTCAGAGTGATATCAGAGAAATCTATTAGGAGTTTTGTGTATTTTTATTGCCTTATCTCGTCAAGAAATTGATGATGTTTTATTAATTAATACTTATAATCACCATTATTATTCAAGTAATACTTGAAATGAATTTGTCACTTTTTATGTGAAGGAAAAATAGATCTATTTTCTCTACCAGTTAAACTGTTAAATGAGATATTTTGCAATTAACTTCATGATCAATTAATTAGTAATTTCATAACCATAGAATTTCAATAAGTTATTTTGTAAACAGAATTCATAAATATACTTTTCATTAAAAGATCAACTCTATTATTCAGTAGGTAGATACTACAGTAGTTAGAAATAGTAAACATCTCATAACCTGAGTGAATTTTGATGCCTTTATAGTTCAGGTTACTTTAGATCAATTATTCAAAAACCATAAGGCACTGGCATCCCACTATCTTTTATCTTAGAGGAAATTAAACCGTACCGCTTTATGCTGCTGATGCTACTACAGTCGCATGAAATCTGAATGAGATTTTAGTGCATCAATTAATACTTCGGCCCAACGAAGGTAAGTCGGCTTTGTTTTTTTTTGTCAACAACGATCGAATTTTAATTGGCCAAGAATCAATTTAATTGGCCCAGAGCCTAATCTAATTAGCCCGACCGCAGCAATTGGCACTCCCCGGTGTGGAACGTTTACTTCTTTGAATTAGAAATCCAATTTATCTTTATCTTACTTGGCTTTTATGTATCTAGGATTTTCATGAAATAAATCTCATAATTATTTGAACTTTACGATTTGTCTGCGATATCACTTGATATTTATATAAGTTTCTCTTGTTGCTTACTGCATGTTTTTATTGAAAGCTTTGCATGACTACTTAGTTTTAAGTGTTATTGTTTCCTAATATATGTGTACCTACCTAATTATCTTTGTGCAAAGTGCCGTGCCGCGAAAATACCTACTTTTTCTTACCGCTACACTGCCGCTAAAGGGTAACCTTGAAAAAGGAGCTTTACGGAGTGGTTGATTATACCGTCGCGATGTCTCGAGCAATGTTTTAGAGAAGCTTAATTCCGTACGGAGAGGATACTCGATATGAGAGCTCTGTAGTTAAGCTGTCTTTGAAAACTGTATCCAAAAATCTTTCCCTGAAAATTACCTTACCATTTTCTCATTAAGTTAGGTTAGGTTTCCATTAATCTTTGACTCTCCAGTCAGCTGTTGGTATTAGTACCGACAAGCGCTAAAGCTACGAGCAGTGTTGCGACGTATCCCTTGCATTCTTTACGTCAAACGTAGAAAACGAATTCTTTACGTGTAAAGATACACCATAGCGTCACATAGCTTTTTCGATCCCTACCTTACCGACTTTAGTAGATTTCAACCATGAATCCCGTTCTAGCTTTATTAAGTGAAGAACTCGCTTACGAAATAGCGATTAGAAAACAAGTCCCATTTAGTACACAGGAGAAAAGACGAATTCAATTTCGTGCCCTGTTAAATAGGGAAGAAAATTCTCTTTCTATTTCCGAATCTGTCTACCCCTTTGACAAAGATTCTGCAGAGGTGAAAAAGACTCTTGCAGATTTGAAAATCAAAATACAGGACGCTCCCTTGTCTCTTAATGACCCTATCTGTCAAAGAATTCAATGTCGTCTGAATCATGTGATCTCTAGAATCAATAGATTCAAACTTGATCAAGATCCTGAAGCAAAAGCTTTAGCTGATGATTTATTTTCTGAGGCTCTAGAATTAGAAGGTCAATGGCTTCTGAAAAACGACCAGTCCCTAGACCAAACTGATAACTCATCCAATTCCCAGAGTGCATCAAGCTCTACTGTCTCCACTCATTCTAGACCTAGTGTTCCAGTTTATAAATGGAATATTAAATTTTCTGGTTCTTCTAAGGATAATTTGATCCAATTTCTAGAAAAGGTCAAAGAACTTCAAAGGTCGAGAAATGTCTCAGACCGCGATCTTTTTGATTCCGCAATGGATCTTTTTGAAGACAAGGCTCTGATTTGGTTTCGCAGTGTTGCCAGCTCAATTATTTCTTGGGAAGATCTCAAGAATAAATTGAAAATTACTTTTCTCCCCCTCTCTTACGATGATGACCTATTAGAGGAAATCAAACAAAGAACTCATGGTGAATTTGAGTTAGTTGCTATCTATGTTGCCTCGATGCAAGGCTTATTTAAGAGATTGTCTACTCCTCCATCAGAAGTGGAGCAATTTAAAATAATCAAGAAAAATCTTCATCCCTACTTCCAAAACCATCTTGCCCTTGTTGAGGTAAACAACATTCAGGACATAATTTCAATTGGAAAGAAGTTAGAAGATAATAGGACTATAGTCCAACAATATCGTCCCCCTCCCTCTAAGAAGGTTCAAAGTCTCTTAAATTCAGACTTAGCATGTTCTGGAGAACCAGCTTCTTTCTCTTCTCGTAAAGCCAGAGGCACACCAACTAAAGGTGCACCTACACCTAGTAACTCCAAGATCCCAGTTACTAACCTTTCTGCAGTCACCTGTTGGAATTGTTCCAACAAAGGTCATACCTATGTAAGGTGTAATCTCCCTAGAAAAGTTTTTTGTTATGGCTGTGGCCATAAAAATGTCTACAAGTCTAAATGTCCCTCATGTTCGGCAGATTTCCTGAACTCTCTCAAAGTCACTTCTCGTTCAAAAAACGACGAAGTTGCACAACAGGGTGCAGTGCGACAACAAGAGACAAGCCGCCCAAAGCGAGCCCTTGTAGAAAAGAGCTTGAAGTCAAAAGACGATCAGTCTCCTCCCTCTCCAAAAGACCAGCACTAGTATCTTCCAGTTATCTTGTTGATTTCACTATTCAAAAGGAACAGTGGAAATCATGGTTGCAAAAAGTTGCAAACTTTTTCGAATCTTTTCGAATACCTCCTAAAAAGGACATACCTAAACCAAGTGCTGACTCTTTAATACCTGTTATAGCTCCAATCTTATTATCTAACCCTGTTGACAATAGACCATTTATAGCTGTCAAAATGTGTGACGTACCTTATACAGCCCTCTTTGACACCGGCGCCAATATCTCTGTTTGTGATTTGGAAACCATGCAGGAAGTTCTGGGTGAACTACCCATCCCTTCCAAAAATTCGGATTTGTTGTGTTCCCTGAAAAATGCTGACGGTTCCCCTCTATCTGTTATAGACATAATTGAACTTGATCTGACAATAGATGACGTCACAAAGAAAGTCCAATTTCATGTGGTATCTTCCATTTCACCACAAATTATCTTAGGAATAGACGTAGCTCGTATTGTCAACATGACGATTAATTTCATAAATGAATCTTTCGAAGTTCATCCCGGTGATCCTTCGTCTTCATTATCTCCTATCTTACCTAATGAACTTAAGGTTTGCGCTATCAACAAGATTCAGGATATCTCTTGTTTACCTCCTACCGACTTATCTAGACTTGAATCGACGATAGACAAATTCAAAAGTTTGGCCCGTGTTGATATACTCCCTGAAACCAACGTGCTATGCCATTCCATAGAAACAAAAGACGCTAAGCCTTTTAGACAGAGACAATATCCATTATCTCCAACCCTTCAACAATATCTAAATGAAGAGGTAGATAAATTACTTAAGTTGGAAATTGTCGAAAAAAGTAATTCTCCTTGGGTGTCCCCTGTCCTTTTGGTCCGCAAGAAAGACAAAACATACCGTATGTGTTTTGATGGTCGAAAGCTAAACGAGATCACCACACATGACTCATATCCCCTGCCTAGAATCGATACTATCTTGAGCAAGCTCAAAGACGCTAATTATCTTACCTCCATCGATTTAAAGCAGGCTTTCTTTCAAGTTCCTTTGGACGAAGAATCCCGCCCAAAGACCGCTTTTGTAGTTCCCGGGAGAGGTTTATTCCAATTCCGACGAATGCCTTTCGGACTGAGAAACAGTGCTCAAACCCAGCAACGACTTATGGACACAATTTTAGGTCCAGCTTTGGAGCCATTTGTTTTTGTTTATCTTGACGATATAATCATCGCCACGAATAGTTTCGAGAAACATCTAGAAATTTTAAGGGAAGTATACGAGCGTTTAAAAGACGCTAATCTTACTGTCAACTTCGACAAATGTCACTTCTGTCGAGATTCTCTCTCCTTTTTGGGTTTTATTATCGATAGAAACGGATTGCGAGTTAGTGAAGAGAAAGTTAAATCGATTATTGAGTCCCCTGTTCCTCATAACACCACTGGAGTAAGACACGTCCTAGGTATCTTACAATATTATAGGCGTTTCATAAAGGATTTTTCTACAATCAGTGCTCCTATCTCAGCTCTGCTGCATAACCGAAAAAAGGGACAGTCAATAACTTGGAACTCAGAAGCTGATCAAGCTTTTAAACTTCTCAAGGAACGACTGACTACAGCTCCCGTTCTAGCAAGCCCAGATTTCTCGAAGCCCTTTTGCATACAGACGGATGCAAGTGATTTCGGGTTAGGTGCGGTGCTCTTTCAACTTGAGGGAGATTTTGAACACCCCATTGCTTTTGCTAGTCGAATGCTCTCGAAAGCCGAGAAGAAATACACCGTTACCGAAAGAGAATGTTTAGGTGTCCTCTTTGGTATAGAATATTTTCGCCCTTATGTCGAAGGTGCAAATTTTACAGTTTACACCGATCATGCCTCTCTTCTCTGGCTTCGCACGTTAAAAGATCCTATGGGTCGCGTAGCTAGATGGTGTTTACGCCTCAGCCAGTTTGATTTCGACATTAAACATCGAAAAGGCACTTGCAATGTCCCTGCAGACTATCTTTCCCGTTCTATTTCTTCTATCTCTCTCCAAAACTTTGTACCTGATGATTGGTATAAAGACATGGTCTCCAAAGTTACCGAGTTTCCCGAGAAATACCCTGACTTTACCATCAAAGACAATATTCTTTATAAACATGTTAAGCCTCGAGTGGAAGTCGTGTCTAACCTATCTGATTGGAAAATTGTTGTCCCTACTCCTAATCGGGAGGAAATAATTGCTCAATTTCATGACCCTCCAACTTCTGCACATTTTGGAGTAAGTAAAACTTTGGCAAGAATATCTGAAGTTTATTATTGGCCCAAAATGATTATCTCAGTCAAAAAGTACGTGAGAAACTGCCAGGTTTGTGGTTCGCACAAAGCCCCAAACACTGCTCGCGTAGGACTTATGGGTAATTATAAGAAAATCAATTTTCCCTTCCAATTTCTCTCCATTGACTTCATGGGACCTTTCCCTCGATCTAAGGCTAGAAACACCCAACTTTTAGTCGTCACCGATTGGTTTTCAAAGTTCGTTTTGGTTAAGCCAATGCCTAATGCTACGGCAGCTGCCGTTACAAAATTTCTCGAGAACCAAGTGTTCTTAATTTTCGGTGTGCCCCAGATTCTGCTTTGTGACAACGCTCAAATCTTTAAAAGCAGTCTATTTACTAATTTGCTGAAAAACTACAAAGTTAACTTGTGGTATAGCGCCAGGCATTTATCTCAGGTGAATCCGACCGAGAGAACGAATCGTACCATCCTTACAGCCATCTCATCTTACATCCGTGACAATCATAAAGATTGGGATAAAAATGTTTATAAAATTGCACAAGCAATTAACTTATCGGTGAGCGAAGTTACTAAACACGCTCCAGCTTTCCTACTTTTCGCTAGAAATGTCCCTATAGACGGAACCTTTTACGGTCCAGTCTCAGATAATTATCTAGAATTACCTGATGATCTGTCTTATGTTCATCGAGAACAAGACATATCTAAATTACCTCCTATCTTCAGTGATATACGCGATAGACTTAAGAAAGCTTACGAAGTAAGTAAGAAACATTACGACTTACGCAAGCGCCCCGATGTTTTCACCGAGGGTGACCTCGTCTGGAAACATACCTACCCACTTTCGAATGCCGCAAAGAATTTTGCTGCTAAATTGGCCCCAAAATTCGTACTATGCCGGATATCTAAAGTAGTGTCTAAATTAGTGTACGAATTACAAGACCAAGAAGGCAATCCCCTAGGTCGCTGGCATTCTAAAGATTTGAAGGCTTATCGAGGCGAAGACCCGCCGAAAAGTGACGAATAGTTCCTTGTAATATCTTCTCTTTAACTTTGTTTCCCCTACCTATCTTTATCTCTCTTTTTGTAATTGACAAAAATCCGTTTAGAAAATGAGGCCTAGCAATACGAGAATTGAGAAAGCTCCGTTTCTAGTTGTATCTTAGAATGAATGAAGAATGTATGCAGAATGAATACCGTATCTTTCAAAGCGTTTCTCAAGGATCTCGAAACTAGTAGTGTGAAAGTAGCGCTAAGTGTGAATGTTGCTAATTTTGGGATCGGTATCTGCTATCCTCAGGCTCTCATTTTATTTTATCGCTCAAATTTTGAGAAGCCATATCTTTCTGGTTATCTGAAATCATTACCTTGAAAAGTAACTATTCGCCTATCTTGTCTGACCACGTTTACAGGTCTAATGTTATCTTTTAAATTTTCTTATGTTCAATGAACTAAAGAAAATGCTATCTTGCCGTTGTATCTACCTTATCTTATCTTTTACCTTTATCTTATCTACCGTCTAGTTTTAGACGGGTGCTTTCCCGACAGTTTCCGCCCTGCTACGTGCTAAAGAGAAAACTGCCCTGTTTGTCCAAACAAAAGACAACAGGTTATCTTTATCTTACCTACCACCTTTCTAAGTACGGGTGCTTTCCCGACAGTTTCCGCCCTGCTACGTGCTAAAGTGAAAACTGCTCTGCTTGTCCAATCAGATGACAGCAGATTCCTTTATCTTATCTACCATCTTTCCAAGTTTGGGTGCTTTAAGATTTCCCGCCCTGCATGGCTAAAGTGAAAAATCCCTCTGTTGTCTCAACGGAAGACAACAGAATATCTCTACCTTGTCTTACCTATCTTTCAAGAAAACGAAAATTGAATTAGCAAATTTTCTTCTTGATAACAATGACAGGCGTAAGCTTTAGTCAAAGCTTCGTGCCTTTCTTATCTTTAATTTCTTTTCAAAGAAAAGGAATTATCCTATCTTACCTTGTCTGTACCTGTTAGTACCATAATAGAATGGTAGCTAATACTTATCTTCTCTGCGAATATTTTCCAAAATGGAAAATAAAAATCTATGTGAATTCTAGTGTTGAATTTGCAAAGATGACTTGAGATATTCGGTGTTAACACAAATGAATTTGAACACGGATATTGAATGTCCCCTACCTTAGCGATGAAAATGGTTGTTCCATTTTTCTTATCTTACCGAGTGAGATAAATTATCTTACCGTTACCTTAATGTTTATCTAATAATCCAGGCGATTATTGATGTTTTCTCTGTGCGATTATCAAATGTTTATCTATGCGATTATTGGACGATTTATCGATATGATTGTTACAATTACGCTATTTGATAAGCTACGCAGTGATTATCTGCAAACTTCCTTTCTCTCAATTATTTATTATGGAGTCGCATAGACGACGACATAGTCAAATTTTGACTGATTCAAAGATGAAAAATCTTACTCATGGATTACCCTTGTGGACTCCAAAACTTATCTTTCCCTGTACAAAGATGTTTTGATGCCCAAGTTTGGACAGCATCAACCCCCTTGAGGATCGTGTTTCACTTTTCCTTTGTTAGACTTGCTACTTGACCGCGACAGTCTCATTCTAGATTTTTCCGCGCCCCCACTGTTTCAGTGGCGGTGCATGCTCCAAATCAGAATGCAGGGTTGTCATTGGTCAAGGAAACACCATCTAACGGCAAAGGAGGAAACCGTGCCCACCTCAGGAGATCTAATTTTATCTTGGTATGTATCTTATCTTATTGTATCTATCTTATCTTATATTATCTAACCATACCTTATCGTATCATCGTATCTAGTTATTTAGAAATTATTCCTTTGTTTATTGACATTGTTCGGCGAGAACAATTACCGTTTAAGAAAGTTATCTTAATTATCTTATTACTACCGTTACTAGCATATCTTTTATTTTTGTTGCCTTTGCAATGAAGCATGAATATTTTATTTTTATACCTTATGAATAATTATTACCTAGTGCTTAATATTTAAGTTGCATGTAATTTTAGTAAACCTAACGCTATTCCCTTTGAAAGTTGCATGTTACCTTAGTAAGCATATATAAGAGAAATTTTATTCATTCAATGAAACAGATCAATGATGTCGTTGACAATTTGTTCGTTCAGAATTGTTATCTTATTTCTTCGAAAGGTTCATGTTATTTATGAACGTGATTTCTGAATAATATTCTCTAAGCTTATCGTCACCTAGTTGTCCCGCAAACATACCCTTCTTCGGGTATAGTAACAACTTGAAACACGCCTGTGCTTTTTTCCAGTTGGTTTATCTTTAATCCTTTCCTTACCCCGGTAAAGAGAGGTGTGTAACGTCGTTAAAGGTTTTATTCTTTAATTAGCTCCATTTAATATTATTGAATAAGATATCATTGTCTAAATCCCTACTATAAAGGTGTCCGTCTAGCCACTTTATTTGATTGAAACATGAATTTCGATCCAACATCGCCACCTGTTGCCGAGTGGTAAAACTAACTAAACTAGGCAAGTTCAAGATCCCTACCTTGTAGTACAATCTGTAACTTCTTTCTCTTACAATCTTCCTTTTCGATTAACTAGAAACACAGATGTCGCTGTGATGTAGTTTAGGAAGATGAACTAACACCCTTTTGAGTTGCGCAAAAGGATTGGTCCTTTTCACGAGTCTGGAACAGGCTCGGCCATCTTCCAATCTCGGTGCTTGAAGCGACCAGTCGCACCCCTACCTTTTCTCTTTATCTAAAAGAACCTATATAAATAGGGTAAGTAAATTGTTCAAACTATCTGAAACTTTCTCTAATAGAGTTTATATATTGTTATAGTTCTTTCTACCTACCCTATCAATCGGGGTACTATCTTATCTCGTCGGAAAACCTATCTACGGAGTAGAACCCCACCTGTCTTCCCGGACGCCATATTGGTTTCCACCATCTCTACATCTGAATATCCGCTTTTATGGAAGGAATCCCTTACATTATCTGAAGGTTTTGCTACTACCTGCCCATGAATACTGGATCTCATCATTCGTAGCCCCATATTTTCGAGTTTCATCTAACCTCGAAGGACGTCCACGCTACCAGAGTTAGGCACGTGTTCTCACGGGACACGACCCCATCCACCAGTCTTTCTGCCACCCCAGAGGGAGACCACGGTCTCCTATCCTGAGATTTCGTCCAGGGCCCCGCTCTCCAGTCTCGGCACGACATTCCAAGGAAGGCAAAATGTCGTATCAGTAAGCAAAGTGTGACATAACCTTTTATTGCTCAGAGTGATATCAGAGAAATCTATTAGGAGTTTTGTGTATTTTTATTGCCTTATCTCGTCAAGAAATTGATGATGTTTTATTAATTAATACTTATAATCACCATTATTATTCAAGTAATACTTGAAATGAATTTGTCACTTTTTATGTGAAGGAAAAATAGATCTATTTTCTCTACCAGTTAAACTGTTAAATGAGATATTTTGCAATTAACTTCATGATCAATTAATTAGTAATTTCATAACCATAGAATTTCAATAAGTTATTTTGTAAACAGAATTCATAAATATACTTTTCATTAAAAGATCAACTCTATTATTCAGTAGGTAGATACTACAGTAGTTAGAAATAGTAAACATCTCATAACCTGAGTGAATTTTGATGCCTTTATAGTTCAGGTTACTTTAGATCAATTATTCAAAAACCATAAGGCACTGGCATCCCACTATCTTTTATCTTAGAGGAAATTAAACCGTACCGCTTTATGCTGCTGATGCTACTACAGTCGCATGAAATCTGAATGAGATTTTAGTGCATCAATTAATACTTCGGCCCAACGAAGGTAAGTCGGCTTTGTTTTTTTTTGTCAACAACGATCGAATTTTAATTGGCCAAGAATCAATTTAATTGGCCCAGAGCCTAATCTAATTAGCCCGACCGCAGCATTACATCAACATGTATATTTAGCTGCGTTAATGGATCGTAATTTTTTTTTCTAACTTTGATCGTATTGACAGACCTCTTTAACACAGAACTAAATTCACCGCCGAAGAACAAAATCAAAGACAGCAAAAAAATCGTGCAAATGTGCTGAGAAATATTCGCAAAAGTTTTGAGAGAAAGATAATTTTTCCTTCATATTTACCTTCATACATCGGCAAATGCAGCACACCTACTTATAATTATTATTGTTGTAGGGTGTTTTAGGGAATTATTCATAATAACTATGAGATTAAATATTTAGAAATCGATCCAACTCTACTATGATTTGTCTAAATGCTTTCAATCCGACGCGCTAAAAAGTACTGTTATAAACATGTTGATTTTACTAGGTTTATTCTGCAATCTGCGTAGTCACTATAATTTTCACAGAACTTCAACTAATTTTGTTTGCATCATGAATCATTTTCAATCTCGTTAGTCTTATATTAATGTACAATCGGATTAAACAATTTCTTCGTTATATTATATAGACTTGATTAAAACTAATGTAAGTACATACATCATAAGCCGTGATTGCTTTAGCGTAAGCTTGTACATTGCGTGAGAATATTTACCACTGACATGCGGTGGTATTAATTAATGCCCATTTCATCGGTGGATTCTAATAGCAACACATTATCATACGTCAGCCTATCAAAGTCATCATCTTTACACCGACCGGCTCTATTATGAATCCAATGGGCTAATGTACCCATCAGAGTAGCCGAATGACACGGGCCGGCCTTCGCTTGGTTCACCTGACGGTTCGCCAATGGGTTGATGAAATAACATCCGAATCAATTTGATTGCCGTTAAAATGAAAGGAAAAGCCTCACGTGAATAGCTTGCGAGGATTTGCGGATATTTTCTATAAGCCTATTAGAGGTTTCACGAGACGACTAACTAAGTTTTCGACGACTTAAACTTAAATAATCGCAACTCCGTTAAGATGAAGGTAACCGCGTGTTGAAAATTTTATATATCCTGCTCTATAAACAGCATACTTGAAGTGAAGCCGCTACAATAAATTAAAAAATCTTGGTTGAATTAAAAAAAAAAAAACTTACTTTATATACTTCAAGTAAAAGGCTAGACGAAGTATTTACTTTGGAAGTCTATCAGACTAAAGATAAATATTGTGACCTAAATGTCTGGTTAATGGTCGATGTCAAACGGTTGTCAGAAGCTGTGAGGAGCTTTCCTAAGCACTTTAACTCACGCCTGACCCCCTCGAAGACGGCATCTACTGACCTGCTTCACCTCCTAGCCCGGATCTGGTCGGGGATCGGGTTCAAAGGTGCCGGGTAATTAATTCTCACCGGCGGCTCGAGATTCAGTCGGTAATTATTATTGAAGCCTAGTCGGAAAGCGAGGACGAGCCGAGTTGCCAATTTTGCCTCGGCAATGATCGATCAATCTTTGTCTTTTTGCAGGTGTGAAACCGAAAATGGACCTTTTCAATAATAATTTAATTAAAAAAAAAATGTAGAAGAAGTTTTGTAGGATAGTACCTGGTGTAGTAAATTATTTATCTTCAAGGCAGAGTTTGTAAAGTTTGAGGGGACGAGCGATGAAAAAGTAAGCCTGCGCATAATTCGGAATGCATTCAGTAAATATTACTTGTAGATACTTGTAATGAGTAATGAGTGATTGTAATGAGTAATTTAACATCAGTTACAATAAATGTCAAATAAAATCACTAATGTTCTTTTTGGCAATTTTGTAAAAATTTACAAAACATGTGGTCACAGCCTTCACATTCCCATGGCGTTTGATTTGGCGAGTCACAAGTCAGGCTCGACTGATCCAGCGCCTTGGAAGCAGTCTTTATAGACAAATTAGTAAAAGTTTGACCCCAGTTATATTTGCGGTTTTCTTTGATAAATAGTCAGCTTCTAAATTTTTTCCAAGTTTTTTAGTCATATGATTGGATCCTTTTTAATCATTCAGAAAACCTTCAGTTCTCATATGGATTTAAAACGATTGATACGCTATAAATACACTGAAGACTTTTAAATTATATAATGATGAGAAATATGTTTTAATAAAAGTCACCGAGGTTTTTGATAAATAAGAGCTTTTTTTCGGGTTTCAAGAAATTCATCAAATACCTAATCTAAATGAGGAATCAAATCACGTCCTGGAATTTTCTTAGCACAAAGGAATTTTATTAAAAGAATGCTTTTTTCCGTCGAGCGACTTTTGGAACACGTTTTCTTATAAAAAAATACGCTTTTACATTAAAGAATTCAATTCGGACCTCAGCTGTGTTTTTTATACAATAGGGCTCCATGTAAATTTTACCATACATTTTTGTCTTTTTCTCTTTACAGTAACCGACTTTTAATAGTCAATGAATAAATGTCGCGGACCCTTGTGCAAAAATTTATGTTTTTATTCTTTTTTCCAGAATAAATCTATTCATGAGGTTCATTTTGACCCCACCCGCCATAACCAGAACTTATGTCAACTCTCGTAATGCGACAGGATCTGAATCAGTTTTATGCGTGCTAGGGTAGCGCACGTAATATAGGTACATAATATAAATTATGGTAGTATCAAGCCCGTTCTAAAAGATAAATAGTTAAATGAAATTGTTAATTTGTAATTGTAATATAAATGAATTATTATAATAGCCTGAAATTTATTATAATTTAGAGCTCTGAAGTGTGAAAAATTTACAATTCCATTAATATTAGCATTTTTAATATTTTCCCTGATACCTTACACCTATTAACTTGGATAAACCGCAGCATCATTTGGGTCAATCTTAACTTTCTGGTCGTGTTAATTAAAGTAGCAAGTTAAAACAATTTAATAAAATCCGAAAGTGGAATACTTTTGTCGTTTCGTGGCTGTGCGACCAGAATATTACGCCTCATTATCAAAGTAGTTACTTTACGCTCGCCAGGTTTAACGTAGTACCTTAATTTGATAGAATCTCTAAGCCCCGTAAAGTTAATTAGAGTTTTCTTTGATAGAGCTTCGCTCCATCGCTCTACTTTACTTTAAAAAATTACCCTGCAGCAAAAACTACTAACGTAATCAATAAAATATTTAGGATTCTCGTAAATATTTGTAAAATGAATTCTGCCTGTGTAATCAATATCTGTCAATATAACTCGGCTAATTACCACAGACTAATCAAATTAATCGCATATATCTTATTCGATATAGCAACATTACCCAAGTAATTACATTAAAACGGTGATTTTTTCTGTACGAACTCCTGAAAGAACCGATCATCGTCAGGTAGTAAAACTATCGTTTCCTACATCGATAATGTAAATAAAATTAATTAGATCCAGCTTTGAATGATGCAAGTAATTAATCTTGAGTCGGGGCTGTGGATAATCCCAAAGGCTCCCGCGTAGTCCGGACCTCATCTATGATGGATCTAATTTAGTTTGGCACCTCCGACCAGACGTCAATCTACCTAGAACAAAGAAGCCATTAGTCACCATCTGAAGGGGCCTTCTACCTTTACAAGTTCCAGAGGTTGAATTTTGAAAGAAAAAATCGCCAGGAAACTTGCTTACACTTTTATGTTAAACTTTGAAGACATTAATTCGGGGAATTTTCAAACTTTGTAGCCCAGTGGAAAGGTAAACATTTTTACTAAAAATAATTTTAATCATATCCTTTATTCTAAACTTTACAATATAAAAAATCCAATTTAAGAGTCTTTATTAATGTAACTTGAACGTCAGTCTCTTGCAATATTTTGCCTTTATATAAATCAGATTCAAATCTAGACAGCGGACGTCTTTCTAACTTTTGAAAATTGTATTAGAAATTGTTGAATGGGGTTATATTAAGAATATGGTTGATATTAGGCGGATGATATTATAGACGTCAAGGTTACCTTAATTCAAACAAAATTGTAAGCAAAATTTAGTTCAAAATCTAATTCATATTAATCAATTTTTATTCAGAAAGTGTAAAATTTAATTCAGATTAGTCAATTTTACTTCAGAAAGTGTTTAATGGAATTAAAATTAGTAAATTTTAATTCAGAAAGTGTTAAATGAAATTCGAATAAGTCAATGATAATTCAGAAAGTGTTAAATGTAATTCTAATAAGTCAATTATAATTCAATTAGTGTTAAATCTAATTCAGATTAATCAATTTTAACACAGAAAGTCTTAAGTTTATTTCAGATTAGTCAATTTTACTTCAGAAAGTGTTACTTGGAATTAAAATTAGTCAATTTTAATTCAGAAAGTGTTAAATGAAATTCAAATAAGTCAATAATAATTCAGAAAGTGTTGATGTGCCTTATTCAGATACGCCAATTCTAATTCAGAAAGTGTTTAAATGTAATTCAGGTTAGTCAATTTTACTTCAGAAAGTGTTAAATGGAATTAAAATTAGTAAATTTTAATTCAATTAATTCAGAAAGTGTTAAATGAAATTCGAATAAGTCAATGATAATTCAGAAAGTGTTAAATGTAATTCTAATTAGTCAATTATAATTCAATTAGTGTTAAATTTAATTTAGATTAATCAATTTTAACACAGAAAGTTTTAAGGTTATTTCAGATTAGTCAATTTAACTTCAGAAAGTGTTACTTGGAATTATTAAAATTAGTCAATTTTAATTCAGAAAGTGTTAAATAAAATTCAAATAAGTCAATGATAATTCAGAAAGTGTCGATGTGCCATATTCAGATACGCCATTTCTAATTCAGAAAGTGTTTAAATGTAATTCAGGTTAGTCAATTTTACTTCAGAAAGTGTTAAATGGAATTAAAATTAGTAAATTTTAATTCAGAAAGTGTTAAATGAAATTCGAATAAGTCAAAGATAATTCAGAAAGTGTTAAATGTAATTCTAATTAGTCAATTATAATTCAATTAGTGTTAAATCTAATTCAGATTAATCAATTTTAACACAGAAAGTCTTAAGTTTATTTCAGATTAGTCAATTTTTTTCAGAAAGTGTTACTTGGAATTAAAATTAGTCAATTTTAACTCAGAAAGTGTTAAATAAAATTCAAATAAGTCAATGATAATTCAGAAAGTGTTACTTGGAATTAAAATTAGTCAATTTTAACTCAGAAAGTGTTAAATAAAATTCAAATAAGTCAATGATAATTCAGAAAGTGTTGATGTGCCTTATTCAGATACGCCAATTCTAATTCAGAAAGTGTTTAAATGTAATTCAGATTAGTCAGTTTTACTTCAGAAAGTGTTAAATGAAATTCGAATAAGTCAATTTTAATTCAGAAACTGTTGAATGTAATTCCAATAAGTCAATTTCAATTCAAAAAGTGGTAAATGCAATTCAGATTAGTCAATTTAAGCTTCAGAAAGTGTTAAATGTAATTCGAATTAGTCAATTATTGTAATTCGGAAAGTCTAATTCAGAAAGAAAGGCAATTGAACTTTCTGAATTACAATAATTGACTAATCTGAAATTTGAATTACTAGTTATTTTTTCTTAATTATTAAAACTGTTGGAAAAAGTGTTTAGCAAAATTTTTTATTCATGGCGTGTATACGGTCCTAAGTCCTGAAATTGGCTAAAATTTTAATGAAATTAATGTCTCTATTCTGTTCTTGTTTTGTTGGTAAGGGTTTTTAATAAAGGATATACTAAAATTAAGTTATCAATGTTATACGAATAAAATCGTCCCATCATGCCAGAAACAAAACATATCCAGGTCGGTGTTAGATTATTAATCAACTTGAACCAGTCTCTGTAATTTATAATTGACCGTAGCCGTTGATTTATGAATTTCAGATCAGAAACAGAGTTGACATTTTGTCCTTGTTAGTTATTCTATGTTTCAGCCATGGGTGTTCAAGCAATGAAAATGTCACCTGTCAGAATAATATGCTTATAAATATGCATCGCTTGGTATGACATTGTTACTGCATTAGCGAAATTTCGGAGAAGGTTAATTTCGAAACGTTTCATCACGTAATAGATCAAGCTTGAAAAATCTTAACTAAACATCAGGCGAGCGTTTGATCGCGGGGCTGGATTTTGAGTTTCGGTGAAAGTCACTTGATCTGATAATATCGCTCCATTTTAGTCACGTAATTGCCTAATATCGTCTTGACCCGGTTGTCTTTATAATGTCATTCAAGAGTTATTGTATATTAGAATAATGGACTTGTCAACATTGATGTCAGGTACAATGATTCGAAATAACTTCAGTCACAATTTCGTTAATAGAGTGAATAGATTTCCAATGGATCGAAGCACTCCTTACACAGGTTTCTTCATCTATGTAGAATAACGTTCGTATATCGAAGGCGAGCCTATTTTATGACATAACTTGATGAATAATTTCATGACATAATAAACGTTCGTGTTCGTACCTATAAAAGGTAACAAAAGGCTGTGAATTAAATGAATTATAAATGAAAGTAAATTATAACTGATTTGGATTTTTTAATCAAAGGAAATGATAGTAATTTGTTTTATCGTAATGGAAGTAACGCGCATTCACTGGCTAAGTTGATAACTTTGTGCGAGTAGGTACATAATAGAGAGATATCTCAGAAGGATCGTGATTCGTGATTGTTGTATTGTAGGAGTAAGTATTTCGAGAAAAAATTGTTTCTGGTGTAAGAAACAAAAACAAAGACTGTGAGAATTCAATTTCTTTAATAATGTAACAACGTTCTTCCGATAGTTTCAATTCAATGGAATAAAATCACAGTTGTTTCGTAGAGGAAAAGGAGAAGTTTGTCTTCTATCTTCAAACAATCACACGCTGTTCGAGCAATCTTTTGTTTTCCCATGTCTTTGATTATAAAGTTAAGTTATCAAAGTCAATCTATAGTAAATTGTCTACTTCTTTCTCTATTTACACTTAAATTCATCTATCACGGATTGAAGATATAAAATATTCCCACTTTGCGCAATTATTGCCCACTTAGAATTTCGCATACTTCGTTCTAAGGGCTGTAATAATTTGACTCTACTAAAAGTGGATAATAATTATTCGTCATGCATGAGCTTCGTGAAGTTAGCCGGGAAATATAAATTACTATAGCGCATTCGATTGACCATCGTTTGACGGTTTTTTTTTTTCAGAAAATTCAGTAAGCTTAAGAAATCTTATACTGATTGAAAAATAGTGTTAAATCGAACATAAAGTGGGGAGATTAGTGAAGTTTGCATTATTAAATTTCAGTAAGGTTAAAATGTGCATATTTTTTATGAATTCCTGCAAAATATGTTTAATACTATGACCTGCAGAATCATCTCTTCCGGTTTCTGCAAGTGAAATGGAGATAAACTTTGATTACCCTTTATTCAATTATCTCAAGAAGTCTTCCTACGCCAATTCCGTTGAGTGTTAAGCTTCTAGACTCTGGAGGAAGATCTAAATTAAGAATTCCTGATCTATCACCTCTGTAGGCACGATTATTGTTTTGTCGGAAGTGACAAAAGCTTACAGCTTAATCAAATCCCATCGAAAAGAAATGAAATCGTAATCGTTGGCACAGAACATGATTGTGACAAATTCGGCAGAATCTTTCACAGTTTAATTTAGATTACCTTTATTTCATACCGCTCGATCATCGCCACTTTTTCTCCGGCATTCACTGCACGGTAGTCGCTCTAGTGAAGCAGAAACAGGTTTTAATTGATGTTTTAACTTCGGAATCGGGTCATCTGTGAAACACCTATACTGTGACAGAACGCAACTCTTTGATTGTTTTACCTTTGTTTTTATTACTCGCAATTCACTGCGATGAAACCGAATTTAAATAGTTCAAACTGTAAAGAGTTTCGAATCCGTTGTTTATATAAACATAGTTAACAGTACTTAGTACTTGCTTTGTTGTTCATCCTCAGCCTGGCCTGAGAAACGTACCTACAACCGCATCATGAAGAAGCCGTCAACAAGTAAACAGTTTTGTTTTATTCCCGAATACACCTATAAAACTTTACCTTACTAAGTACAACAAATATCTCATCATCATGTGAATTGGTTTTATGTAGATTTTTTCCACATCAGTTTAGTGTCAAGGTAGATGTGTTAATTATTCCAGTCTTATAGTGTAAAAGACATCATATCAACTGAAGAGTATTCTTCGTGATGATAACACGGAACTAATTCTGGAAAAATGCTGCCCGTGCATAAAAAGTGAACTTATGAGCAAGATAATTGCTTCCTAATGTAGCATAGAACATACCTTCTTAATACACTTCTTGTATACAGATCAGTCTATTGTTCGTACTTCATTTATCTCTGGCTACTTATACGGAGCGATCTTTGAACGTTTCCAGATTGATTTTGCGACGTGAGTTTCTGTTTAACAGCGCTTTAATAGCATCTTGGACAATGGAAGGGTTGCTCAGTCTCAAGGATATTAAAATTCTTTCTATTGTGTGTCGCATTCTTCGGTTAAGAAAGCAGTTTAATCAGAGAATGTCGAAAACAACTTCTACGTGCTCTACATACTCTTATTACAGTTTTTGTTGTCAGACGTTGCTAAAATGTCTATACCTACCTATACTGCTGGATCCAGGTATAATATTCTCCCATTTATTAATATTCTCTGGCTATGCTGGTGGAATGTTTCTCGATTCTCATTAAATTTACAGTTTAAGTCATATCAACAATTGGCAATGTCAAGCATTAACGTTGCTTTTGCCAAGTGACTTTATTTATAGCAAAGTTCATTCAGTTACCGGTAATTCGAGGAAGGGATATAAGGTATTAAAATATGCATGACTGAATATTTTAATTATTATTTTCAGGGCAATAAGCAGGAGAATATTAATTTCTAACTAATTTTTTCTTCAGTAAATATTAAACGGATAGTGCATCATCTGTCTGGGTTCTTTGGATTCTTTTCCCAAAATCTCTCTCGGTTTATTTTTAAGAATATTTTCAATGGTGCTAATTAATTGAATCTCGACCTTATACCTAATTAACGTTAACTTTGAAGGAATTTATTTTCTAAAAAAATAGACTTTGGAGATTTTAGGGATCAATGAAAAATATTTTACTTTTTTTTTGAGACATACCGGTTTCATCAATTGTTTGGTAAAATTTACACTTCTCTTGAAATCCGTCTCTTGAAAAAAAGTAAAAAAAAAAAACACGATATCAATTAATATAATTATTTCTTATTTTTTTTGGAAAGTGAAAAATCGTCCTTGGAATCCACGACCTGGATATTTTATTGTTTCTCATTAATAATAATCGTTACATGGCATTCAAGTACCGTTAATTGATGGAAATATTTATCAATATATCAAATTGAAATGGTTAATATATTATTGTAGTAGGTACCTATAAGGTAGATACCTAATATATTAAGATATGAAGCAGATATGAAGTGAGCTCTATATCAAGTGGATTCAATCCCTCGGGTGATGTTTAATTGATGAAAATTAATGAAAATTAATGAAAAAAAAAACATGTAGCAGAGGGTAGATATTATTAGCACGAGGGAGAGCATAGGTATCAATAATTGGTTTGCATGGTATATAATTCAATTATTTTTTTTTTAATAATATCCAATTAAAATAATTTACAATCTTAATAAAAAAAAATTAATGGACTTTTTTCAACTCTTTGAATGTAATGAGGTCACGCTTGAAGCAAAATCGACATAAGTATGTATATGTATATAGTTTGGCTTCGTGCTTTCACCCCTTTGGGTGTCTACTTTTAATTATATTTAAATACAATTGAATATTCTAATTTACAAGTTGATATAAATTTAAATTTTAATTGAATTGCGCAATTATTTAATCGGAAGAGTTTAAATTTTAACAAACATCGAGCCGAATAAATAATTAGGATTGCAAATAGGAAAGTAAACGCGTTCGAATTGTTGAATTGTTTTCCGGCTATTTTTTGAGTCATTAAATAAAACACTGTTCATTAAATTTGAAACATTGATCAAACCCCTATGAATATTAATTTATTGGCGTTTAATTAGTAAAATTGTTTACACCTACTTTCTACCTATATGATTCCACATAAAATAGAAAATAAGTTGAATTTTTTAGTAAATAAATTATTAGATAATACATTAAATAAAATAAATGCCTACCATTATAATGCATGTTCTTCAACAATATTCAACAAGAATAGTAGATTTGGGGAAGAATGAGAGTCCAGATCTCACATTACATTATATAATACTGTATATGGTCCTACTTGTAAATTCTGGGAGTTTTATTCTATTTCCATTTACATATTTAATTATTGTTCGCGGCATCAGTCATTAAACATTTATCATTGTACTATTTACGATTTTTCCTCTGAGGTCGACAATAAAATCAACCCCGTTACTGATTAATTTATTTATAAGCGAACTTATTTATTTATTTTATAGTAAATACAGTTACTTAATTATTTATTATTTACACATATTTATTTCAACATTTTTATTTTGGGCGGTGTATTTATTCAATCATCGTACATTCCTCATAGCTACTACATTTATTTATATCAGCGCTGTACCGTTCATTTCTGTTGAAAATAAGGGATAAATACCGGATTGGCGTCTTCCTGCGTAGGGGTCGCTGAGGGTCCTATTGCATCAGCAAAAGTTTTGTAATAAAGGTAAAATTTGAGCAGAAGCTCCTAGTAAAAAAAAATTAATCTACTTGGGGCTAAAGGAGATCCTTATTACTACAAATAACACTGCCAAAATTTCAAGAATTTCGACAAAAGAATGTTTCAGATATTAATAAAAAAAATGAAATTTTTGGATTAATTTTAACACCCTGTATCTCAAAAACTAAGCGTGCTTGGTCAATTGATCCATTCTAATTAGCGGAAAATAAAGTTTACATCTTAATTTTCTTCTAGGCGATGCTGCTGTCGTGACCAGCGCAGCTCCCAATGCATCCCCCGGTGGTGGCGCGGTACCTGGCGGTGGCGGCGAGCCTGGTGCTTGCCGGCACGGTACGGGCGGCGCGGTGGTCACATTCAGCCATGCTCTCTCCCGACTACCGCCTCCTGTGGTCGCTCGGCCCGGGCCCACAGGACATCACCTTCGAGCTGCAGGTCAAGACACTAGGCTACGTCGGCTTCGGTTTCAGTGGCGACGGACGAATGGCCGGAGCTGATATGATAGTCGGATGGGTGGATCATGGAAAAGTGTACTTTCAGGTAAGTTCTTGTTAATTATCTCTTTTAATTTTTGTTCTAATGAAATTAAAAAAAAAATTCCATGAAGCAAGAAAAGAATTACTTGCTTCTTACCCTATCTAAATATGTTTATTGTCCATGCAGTTAGATGGAATCATATCCTAGACAAACTCTTATAGAATATTTATATTTACTGACGATAATTCTCAGACACGGTGAATAGCGGACAGTAGTGGCCGTAACACGAGAAGTCATTAGTGCCTATTTAGTTAAGTTACTCCATAGGAAGAACAACAATGAGTACAACAATGAAGAACGGGACGGTCGCAGCATGTCGGCGAAGGCGACTTAACATTCGGACTGTACGACCTGTTCGCGTCCGCCGAGAGACCATATGCAGCAATAGAATACAATACCGCGATGCCATATCAAGCTCTAGAGATTGACAAACTGTACTCTTTAGATACCTGTATCTGTTCTGTAACTACTAAATTTATGGAACATTGACAAATGGTCGCCATCTCTCTTGAGGATTTTTTGCGGCGACTTTCTTACGCAAGAGCAGACTCGACTATACGGCTGTTCCGTCAGATACTTAAAGATGCAAAAAAATCACTCAATTGACTGTCGATTGTAAATTTCTGTACGCATAGGTATATCCTTCTCGCTTAATCAAAGTATTTTAATTTATTCTCCATTAATTGTGAAGCGAATAAGATGGGAATAATAACAGAATAGGCTAACTCTAAACAGTCAAACTAGTCTGAATTAATTATATTTTCCTTAACAATAAAGCATGGGAAACTGTCATAACGAACATGGCAACACTGTAGTTAACATATCCTCGATGGTGGTGCCTTATTTGCTTAATGCATAAAACATCCAATTCGGTCTGTTTTATTTTCATAGCTCCGGTTATTCTTTATAATGCCTTGAAATATGGTTATAATCTCCGTGGGTGTCTCGCTCTCATCCATCTCTGGATCTAAATGTGAGCCTATTTATATACGATTCCGGCGTGTGATAAAGAATAAGTTGGCCCACCAGAGACAAGAACATGAGCAGCACGCAAGCAAAAGCTTGTCATAGCAATAAAGAAATGAATTTCTTTCTAGCTGAAAGATCTGAAGAATTTTCGACGGTCTCATACATCCTTTTTTTACCTTTATGTAACCATTTGCCTTTGCCATAATGATGTAGGTAAAATGTTTCGTCGATAAACGAAATTTTCAGCATTTTTGTGAAATAAATTAATAGTGTAGGTATTTTAGTTTGGGAATACTGGAGAACGCATGCAATGTTGTTTAGTCAGTATTTTCAATAATAAGTAGGTAGGGACTAATAATAACTCTTATGAATTGATGAGTTTCTGTCGTTTGTGTAGACATCCATTGACATAAAAGGGTTCAGAATTTCGTGTTTTCATTTTCACAATTCAGCTGCTAATTAATGTAGAACAATCGAATACCTATGACCGCACAAACGTGAAATATTTCGTCTAGTCCAGTTTCCCCTTTGTACGCTGCGAGGCTTCATTGTGATTTTCAATTCATGGTTGGAAAACTTTCAACCAAAGCCCTCCCTTGGTTTTAGGCGGTTTGGTCGAAAATAACTTTGGCGAATTCGCATTAAATTTCTGAATGAACATTATATTTGATGATTCAATTTTCAAACAGCTGTTCAAACCTAAAATTTATAAAATAACCACCCCCAAGATTCAACGACTTTTATCTTATTGCCATATTATATCATTTGATTTTTCTATGTAAATGTTTAAATTTTTCTATATCTGAGTTCGATCTTTGCAACATTAATCAATACCTTTTCTATTCCGAAAAGCATTTATTAGAAACTAACTCGACACTTCATCGATGGATGTCCCGCACATTTTGCAATCGCAACAGTGAAGAGAACGCAGTACGGATAACTGAATGGGAGATAAATCAACGTTACCGCGGCCACAATATGCACATAAATTTACAGTTTTATTCCGGTATATCAATAGGTATAATCCCGCACATAATGGTATCCGTACATGGAGGTATATAAGGTATATAAGGCAGGTATGCAGTGGCGTTATCTCCGGTGTGTGCGAGCGATGATCTACGACGCTGCGCGGGCTATCTGGTCGCGGGGATCTCGGGAGGCCATTAGCCGGTTGCCATGTCGGGTGATTTTTCACCAGGGACGGGAGTTTTCTGCCACGGACGCGGTCTCGTGACCCAGTTTCCGGTATCGCGGCCGGTTAACGCATCAAGTGGAAATTCAGTTAGGAACTAACTTCAGAATGGATACTCTTGATTATGCTGACGTAGCTGATAATATAAGAGCAAGGGGGAGATATTAAGCTATTCCGTATAACTGGAAATGAGTCACGGATGTAGCAAAATTTTCAGGATAATCAAATAAAACCCCAGTAAGTTCCTAACTCATGATTAGGTCCTTGGAAGATTTACTCTTGAGTATGCTGACTATGAATAGAATGTTCATAATGAATGGATGCTGTTGATTTTGAACTTCATTTCAACTCCTTGTTTCACCAAGATGGTTAATTATAGTTACCTATACTAAACTCTTCATATTCCTGCTATCTATACACTGCAAAAGAAAAGGACATTTTGTCGTTTGTACCGCATGATCTTATAGTTGATCCTTGTTGATGAGTGACGCAATATCGTCTTCATTTACACCTTTTCAAAATTTCTCCATTTGGTAATCTTTTCACAACTTTAATATTCAAAATGGGCACATATAATACACTTCCATGCAATAATAATGTAGGACATAGCAAAAACGTTGCTTTATGAAGTTATATTTCCTTATCTTATCTTTGAAAAGATGACAACACCGCCACCGCCTGCTCTATTTAACATCATCCTCCGCCTACTAGACTGAGTCCTTGCGACCGTATTACGCGTATCCGCCTCGTATGATCCTCTCCCATCCCATCATGCCGTCGGCTAGCATATTATACAGGGCGGTTTAGATGACAGTAAGATGATATAGCGCGGGATAACTCGTTATGTTAATATGCGGCGAGCAATATCTCTTCTATACCACTGTCGCGTACATGCGGAGGTTATGACCGTTGCCGTCATACATGATGCGACCAGCGGCCGGCAACAATCGGCATATACGTTGTTGTCAAGTCTTACAATAGTCATTCCGATGATATATTCTTTGTGTAGGTTAGGTGAAAATTTAGATCTAGATCACCTTTGAAAATTCACCTTAGGGTAATGTCGATCGAAGTATAGTAGGTAATTTTTTTTCACACGGAGGCAGTCAACTTAGGATTACCACCATTTCATCATCTTAACTTGCCAACTTCCAGTTTAGAAGTTTTTTTATAAAAAAAATTTATTTTTCAAGATTTTTTCAAGATATGCTATGCTGTTAGAGTAAATTTGCTTATGAGGAATGTGAGCCAATTCTATCTCGCATAATGTTTCAGTGCTATCTCTTTTCCTTGAAATTGTCGACTTGGACGATTGTTTAAGGGTTTTCCGTGTTCAACTGGGAGTAATTTGGCGAATTTAAACAGTAATGAAGTGAGGGCAATGATACGTAATAATTTTGTGCAGAACAATGCAACGAAACAGTGTTGCTTAGTTAAGTAACTGCCCGACAGTTCGCTGGAATTATTAGCTTGCACGAAGACAGTTATTTAAAGCACCATACTTGCGAACATTGTTCTCACGATTATATAAGGATTTTCTGCTATAAGAAAACAGATCAGTTAAATTTTTATTACTTAGGTTAAATTTGACGCTCTATTATATTTTTAACTAGGATACATTTAGACTTTTGAACCTGTATAACTAGACCTCAACCAATATTAAACATAACATATGTAACTAAAAATTAATAGACAATGTAGCTTAATTCTGAAGGAAACGTAATTCAAACCGGATTATTTTGTTTTAACAGTTACAAGCAAACATACAGACAGACTTGTAAGAACAATATGCAGCGAACTAGAAACGTTGCATCTGACGATAATAAGCTACAGTTTCTACTTAAAAATGATTTCCTCCGGATGTTTCTTCGCACTTGCGGAACCAAAATACTGCTTCTAACTCATGCAGGTTGTCACCCTTGAGAAGATTAATGAACTTGACGCCAAAGAGTTATGGATACTGTGGACAAAATTGTGCCCTTTGCTTGAGGAAGATTAAAACAACAGGTAAACGAGATAGTGCGGATGTTAGCAGCTTAAAGTGCGAGGAACCTCTTGTCGTATCTCCCAGAAAACAAATTACCCTTTTGGGCCGTTTTTTGATGCGATTTTTTGCAGTAATACTATTCATATATGTATTCGTTTATGGAATATGTCTGTTTGTCGCAAGTTCTGTGGGAAGTAGAAATTTGGCTCGATTGAAACGGTGCCTGAAGCCATTTGAAAATGAGCGGGGTCCATTCCGGGGGCTTTTATTTATTCTGGAATTTCTGGATTTTAACGAATATTTACATAAAACATTTAAATAAATCCACCCTTCCAAAACAAAAGTCAGCCGTTCCTAACATTCGATTCCGGCTAAGACCTTACAATTAGGCGTCAAATTTAGAGTTTACATTAAGTAACAAAAATCCCGGGCCCCATATACTCTTGATCCGCCACTACTCGAGAATATAAGAATGTTAAGTCTAACTGCCCAGCGTTTTGCATGAGATTTGAAACAAGATACACCCTGTAACGCATTTAGTGCGGTAAAGTTTTCTTACCTTGCATTAATTAAAAAGCGAAAAGAAATGATTTTCTCAAGTTATCGCGTAAAGATTCACAGAGCTTTTGTTTACGTAAAGGGACAATTTTAGAGCGATGATCATATGCCAACATGGAAGTATACGTGGAGATAGGATGTGACGTGTAGGTTCGCGCAGATAATGCCAAAATATTGGCAATAGCTTCCAGGCAACATGACGTAACCTTTCGCTGATTGGGGAATGGCTAGGACGCGGAAGCAGGAAAGCCGATGAAACCGGTGGACGGCCAAGAGAGAAAGGCACCGGGAGTGAACTGAGCATGTTGCGGGCGAAAAAACGTCACGAACGGGGAATTAAAACTTGCTATCGTACCTGAAAATCTCGAAATATTTACCTTTCCTGTGCCAATCGCCTTTTAAAGAAGTTGCGAAGTACCTTGCGATTTTCTTCGCGAATTAATAAACTACGAAATTTGTGGTTCTTACCTGAAACTACGTTTCGGAATAAATGATCAACGCCATAGTTGTCTGTCGACGCAATTACCTAATTTTCTGGAACATCTGCAACAGATGACTTTGGCCAACTAAAACCAGAGTGTTATCCTGTAATAATCCATAGATTACTATCAACTTTCGAAGTTGTTTGATTTCCGACATCAGACGTTGCGTGTTATCGTCAATAGACTCTTTAAACCTGGGCTAATATTATGTAAGTGCCGCCGTTTAATAGCAGTTCAATTCTTCGCGTGACTGTACTTTGTGATACCTTAACAACTACAAGCTCACCTATTGCATCATCTTAACTTCGGAAAGGTACCTTAGCAATACCGCTAGCGAATTGTAAGTAAAGTTCTCAGGTACCCACAACCCTTGATCCGAAATTTTGATTATTTCGCGCAAAGACCTTTGCTTGTGAAAAGCTATATCTAGATGGATTTAGCCATCCCTGAAGTCTTTGGTATAAAGTTCTCCTATAAAAATGCGGCTGATGATGAAAATTCGCCAATACATACAACCAGAGGGGGAGGTTAAAAGGAAATCTAAGTAAGATCTAAGTAAGAATAATTATCATACAGAAATTTAAAACTCGTGACATCTAAATGTAAGTTTCATTAGTAATTAAATCTCGTGCCTCCAGCACTGGGTATAGTGTTATTCTGCGGAGTTGTTAAAATTGTGAAATGAAGTTATTATTTTTTGTTACTTCGAGGAAAACTCGTTGCGGTGAAATATTTTCCGCGGGCGCATAATTTGACATAAATTGTTTCTTGTTTTACCCATTTTGCGCAGTCGGGTTATTTGGTCACGAAGAAAATTAACTTTTAATGGGACAAAATAGTTTATGGCCGTCTTTTTAAACTGCAATAAAAAGTAAATTACATCGACTGGTGGTTATCCTTTGGCGAATCTGGATTATTTCGAATCGGGACATTATTTTTATACGGCCTTAGCACGCGATCTTCAGGAAAATTATATCCGACTGGTAAATTCGAAGATGTATATTTATGTCAAATTAAACCTTTGCGAAAATCGTAAAATGTTACGTTGGGTATATAAATTTGTAATTTATTAAAATTAACATAGGTACGACGGTTGTTATTGTTCAGACAATGTATATATGAATATAAAATTATCACGTTTGAAAAGTCCATTTTTCCTGCAATAAGTGCAGAAAATTTACAGTTTTCCATTTGTCTTTGAAAATTACGTGTTGCTTTTCATTTTAAATAACGTTCGGAGACGAAATTTATGACTTTTTGTGACTCTATATGGTGCAAGTCGTATTCAACGGTGACACGTAAATGCTATAAATTCAAAAAGCAATTCTGCAATGAATCTCCACAGAGAAGATGGAACACTTTTCAGCTGTCTGCTTTCATACAACCTCATAACACGGTTGATTAAAATCCTCGGTAGAAAGAAGCGCAAATTACTCATTTCATTATTTTTAAATCAGCTCTAACTTAACGACTCTCGAGAAAAAAATGACAAAGGAGCAGGTTGAAAAGGTAACTCTTGTTTGAGCGTTTGTGAGATTATTCAACGACGAAAGTCATATTCAAACATTTAAATATAGTGAATAGGTTTTTTAGAGTGAGATATTTCAATGTACCTACACAGATGATACAAACACGTACGTTTCTAAAGAGCGTTTCCATCAGTACATTCACATTATAACTTCGAATAACTTTCTGGATAGATGGACACACTCGTTGATATGTTAGGATTTTATTATTAATGGTTCACCCGACAGTCTGACTGAAGAAGAAAAACGACTGCCCGATACGAGAGGTATTCCTTAGTGGGTATACACGTCGAATATAAAAGGGTGTCTAATAGCCTTCGAACAAACATTCACCGATCATCAGTGGAACAAAGGCAGCGTCTTTTGATTATTAAGACACGTATCTCCGAATAAAATTCCGCTGGTTTTGTTGCTCGATAAAGATGAATCGAATCCACAATAAAGGGGGTCGTAAACGAATTTAAAACGAGGAATAAAAATACGATTCTTTTGTCAGTCCTTTGGGATCGTTATAAACGCGTATGAGGAATAAGGTTTAGCCGATGTTGTAATCGTAACACCTTTTATCTCTTGAATATACATTGAAGAATTCTTATTCATTTGCCATGCATCTTTATAATTAAAGAAAAACTCCAATCTCCTTGAACAAATTTGTGCTTATTTGACCAAAAAATATCTCAACAAGTTGTTATACATGGCCATAAGATTACAAATTTTTAAGAAATTATAAGAAAAACGCAGCTCGTTATATTTGAAAGAGGTTCTGCAATCCCATCCGTTTCCAATAGTGGCGACCATGAACGCATATTTGGTGAGCAGCAGATCAAGAGAGACATCTATTAAAATATTGTAGGTACCTTTAAATTAAATATTGATATCACATTTTAGTTACATCGAGCTTAACCAAGTTTATCTCCTAATCCAAATTAATGAATCTCAAAAAATGACTCAAAGAAAAACTGTCATCACTTTTTGTCCCTCAGAGCTTTATTTTATTTACCAAACAAGACAGAAAAAATTACAAAGCGAGTTGGAATAATATGGTGATGAAGATTTTGAATGATAACAAACATTCGCGCAAAAACTTCCTTTGATTGCAGCAGTGAAGATGAAAAAGAAGATAATCCATTATCCTCAATGTGCGCGAGCGCCTCTATTTTCCAAGAAAAATTATACAATGTTAAGGCATTATTTTCTTTCCCACGTCGATTCATATAAAAGCTTTCCCCCGGGAAGCAAACGAAACCGCGTCACAACAGAAGAGGATCATTTGTCGGTCTTAGCAGTCACTTTTTTCTATCAAGCCTGTGGATGTCGTGTCAGCTGCAGCGGTCCAGAGGACATCTATCCGTATTAGCGGGCCGAGACTCTTTATATCTATCTGTGTGTGTGACTGTGTGTCTATTGCGGAAAAGGACTTTTTATCCCCGAAATCCCGGTTCTCCGGTGCTCGTTAGCTGGAGCATTGGCTTGTAGGTAACGAGTGATTCATCACCGAGCCTTAGTCGTGGAGTAGGCCTAGGCTGGGGCTATTGTTCGGTGGATGACAGCGGCACTCAAACGGTGCGTCGGCGACCAACAATGGACTGGAGAGGTTTCAGAACTGGAAACGATTTTAAGAGGGATGCTGCTGGTCTGTTTGCTGTTCGAATAATCAACAGGATGAAAAATTGTGCATAAAAACCACACATTTTACCTGATTGTAACTTATAATCTCTCGATTCAGCTTTAAATAATTGTTTAATATTTGATATTTCTCAATCTTCTATAGGTATCATACTCTAGAGTCACTGACTAAAAGTGCGAAATAATAATAAAAAAAAACTAGTAAAAGCCAATCATAGCTGGATTATACAGGGTGCACCATGTATCCTTCTCTATATTGCTATCTCCTAACGCTAACAGATACAGGGTCGGTTAAACCAGTCCAAAGGATCGCAATTTCGTGGCCATCTCGATTCCGTCGAGACATCAGTGACGGCTCGTCAGGGACGGCAAGGTCGGCCCGGCCGACCCAAACCACTGCACCAGTAAATAACATTATTTTTTAGAAAATAATAAAATAAATTTGATTTTAATTTCTGAGAACTTTGCAATAATACCATTTAATGTTTTTTCTTGCCTAAAAATCTAAGCAAAAAGCAAAAGTGTAGAGCTATAGTGAATATTGAGTGATCCATAAGTTGAAAATTGTAAGGTCGGCTGGCCGATGCTGGGCGCGAGAATGCTGGTTAATCGAAGACCTACGGCACACAAACTGTGTCGCTTCCAACCGCAGAGTTACAGTGCACGGCCGGCGTAGCGTATTCCACACAGGGTCGGCCGAGAGCCTCCTGGCCGTACTTGGGTATATCAATCTATGTATCAATCGGGCGCTCTTCTCTTGGGCGATCCTCGCTGCAATGGGATGGAACATGCGATTCGAACGCATTTTTAATTTTTATTAATCTTTTTTTATGAAAATGCAACTTATTGCAGTAACAGAAACCAAAAAGGTGTTTCTTGCTTGCCAAATTGCTTTTTAGAGATTTATTTAATTAATTCAGTAGACTTATTAGTATTTATTAATTAATTATTTAAGATTAATTTATTTATTTAATCAGTGTGCGAGTTTGTTTACCTATTTTATGCAATTAAAAAAAAAATAACTACGTATTAGAATTCGCAAACTACCGATATTGTCAAGTCAACTGCGCTCTACTACACTTTCATTAATATTGTTTGAATACAAAATAAACCAAAAATACCATTTTACGGAAGAGATTCAATAGATATAAATTCCTAGAACGGAAAATAATAATGAAATCTTCAATGCCTGTACTTCCTTATACCTACCTACCAGCCAGCACCAGTAGCCAGGGCCAGGGTCGGCTAGCCGTACCGCGCGTGTTATCCATATGGTGTCAATGCATGCGCATGCATAGCATAATATTGCATTCATTCATCAGTGACTCAAGCAAAAGCACATTTTTATTTTATTACTTTCTTCGTCATCTATTTTTTCTATTCGACGTTTTTTCCTATTTTTACACATGTATAAGTAAATTTTTAACTTATGGGAATTCGCGTGACCTTGAACCTTAAAAAAATTCGCCTGTATCGCATTTTCCGCGGGGGCCTTTTCCCCGGACCCCCCCCCCCACATATAACGTCGTACATTTTATTTCCACCATTGGCTGGCCGACCCAATTTTTTGAAGCACGAGCCGTCACTGCGAGACATACAAGATATATGTGACCGTTCCTGAAATATCCTGAAAAAACTGAAAAATCGAGATTTCTTATTTTTTTCATATCTTTTTTATTATTGGAGATTAATGAATAATTTTTTGTGGGCTTACATAAGTCGGCAAGAGCTATCCATCTGACATTTCAAAAATTTTCAAAGCCGACTAGATCCCAGAATTTTCATAGTCAACTTTCGTTTTTCTTATAGCCACCATATTGTATTTTTATGTTGTTCGATATAAAAAAAATCATAAAAACAAAAAATTGTTAAACTTCAAAAAATAAATTAAAAATTTTTTCATTCTTCTTTTTTCTTTACAAAAAAAACACATTTTTTGACCAAATTTTATAGATAAATTAAAAAACCATAAAGCAAGCACTATTTCGGCGTATTTTACAAATGTTGACGTTTTTCGACGATTTTTTTTAGGGTTTACTTTGAAAAAAGAAGAATAAAAAATTTTTAAATTTATTTTTTGAAGTTTATTAATTTTTGGTTTCCATTATTTTTTTCATATCGAACGACATAAAAAAATAATATGGCGGCCATAAGAAAAACGAAAGTTGACTGTGAAATCTCTTGGATCTAGAAGGCCTTGAAATTTTTTGAAATGTCAGATGGATAGCTCTTAACGGCTTATGTAAGCCTACAAAAAATTATTTGTTAATTTTCAAAAATAAGAAAGATATGACGAAAATAAGAAATCTCTATTTTTCAGTTTTTTCAGGATATTTCAGGAACGGTCACAGATATCTTGCATGTTTTGACGAATTCGAGATGGCCACAAAACTGCGCATATTTTCTCTAATTTAACCGACCCTGTATCTCTTAGCGTTCAGGAGATAGCAATATAGAGAAGGATACATGGTGCACCCTGTATATAAGGTTCAGAAAATCACGACATGCCGAATCAATAAAATTTTGAAATACCGCATTCATATTATTTGAATATCGTACAAAATAATCCATAAGATAATGACACGAACACCTTTCGAACTGCAAACAAAGTAGCACGATCTCACACTATTGCTGTCTTGTTTTAACTTTTATTTAACTGTCAGTCTATCTTGTTAATAGCGCGAGCAGTCAGTGAGCATGTAATTGAATCGATGATTTGGAAAAGGGAACATGTCCATAAATTGTAATTTTTCAGGTTGTACAAAAAACTAACTTGTGCGATCTTCTAGTAGGTATTACTAATATTTTCGACTTAAAACATATAAAATAAACTCAAAAATCCATATATGGACGTAGAATAAGAACTCATGCAAGGATCAGATAAACGATATTCAGAATGAAAATTTTCTCATATTTTCCACGAGACATTTTCCTTAAGCAATCTTTTTATAGAAATTTGGAAATTTACGATGACTAAACAACGAAATGGTTAAACAACGGATATGTTCCTTTTTTCAAATCACCGATTCAATTGGTGACTTGTGGCACGAGTGGTAATAAAGTGACGTGTTAATTAATAATAATAATAATACCTAATATAATATTTTTAAAGCTGCATGATGATTTTATCATAAAGTCGTAGAGAAAATAGTGTCTTCTTCTCTAGGAGAATGGCTACTATATTCATCTGGAAATCTGGACATTTATTTAGGGACATATTATGAAATATAGAGCTCTACAAGAAAAAAAAAATAGGGGGAATATAGGGAATTGAAATAATCGTAAATTCATAGCTTGAATTCCTGTAGAATGAGATTACTTTAAAAAATCTAAGAAAAATGTTAATTCCTGACATTCCAAATTCGATCCAATAGTCGGCAAAAGGTTTGGAATCGCTGCCGAGATAGAACTTATGCCCAGTTCATCGGCAATATCCCTGATTGCGGGAGTGAAATATCCCCGGCTTAGGCGGTGCATTTTGCCACTCGAGGCCGAGATTTTTTCTGCGGTTGGGGCTTAATTTATTTTGTAACGTAATTTTTACGGGTTTTCGCGTTAATTCATTGTTCTCCGGCTGATTTACGGGTTCGTCTCCCGTCCGGGATCGATATCATGGGATGAGAGAACGCTTCCTAAAGACGGGCCTGGATATTTATACACACCGCCGACCGGGATAATATATCGGCCCTTTGTATAACCGCCTGATTTATTAGGCTCGGCATTATTTATGGCAACGATTGTAATTATTTCCAAAATTCTCTTCCTCTACACTTGGTACCCACTGAGTGTAGGTATATACACATAGATAACGCTGAAATGTATACGTACATTACGTACATTCACATTTACCAATCGTATATTATTTTCCATTGCATCAGTGCGCGATTTTTCTTATCTGAAATTTTAGTACCCAACAAGAATTATTGGAAAAATAATATGTGCGCAGGTTTATAATTTACAAAAAAAAAAAAATTCAAATTTTTTTTGTGCAAAATTTGAAGGTAAAATGTACAGCCTGAGGAAGAGTCTTCAGTCTTGAAATATAAGTAAAGCGATATAAATAATAAATAAGTAGGTATTTATTTATTTAATAAATTATTCCGAGTTAAGCAATATATTTTCCATAATTATTGTGTAAATAGGGCATAAATTTAACGCAACAGAGTTTGTTTCTTAATCTTTAAATCGCATACCGAAAAGAGGGGCAGTTTGAAAAATACTAACGTTGTTTCACATAAATTTTGGTTGGTATTTAAAAATATTTTCTGGCTTGAATAGTTCCCATCTTTTCTAGAATCGTAAAATTTTAATCGATGCTGTAAAAGTCAAAGAGTTGTCTGATTGAAGCTCTACTGTATATCTAATTATAATAAAACCACCAGTTTCTTATGTAGGTAAATAATTTACAATTTGTTTTTGTACAGTAGATTTTCATAATAAGATAATAAAATTCATTTAGTAATATAATATTATGAATCCATTTAGAAATGATCATAAATTTTCCCTGGTTATTCAACTCTTCACTGAATCGATGAATTATTCTTATTTTTATTGATAATATCCGGTTTAATAGCCGCTCCAAGAACATTAAATTTAGTTGTTTTATAGGTATAAGTGTACCATAAAAATATAACAACAGAACTTCTCAAAGTAATCAAAAAATTACGAGATATACTTGGACTTTATTGCCTCTAATGCTCTTAGGACAATTTCCACTTGAAAGCCTTATGAATATATTCCATAAAAACCCTATGTTTACATGTAGCAGCTAGGAGTTGTACGCCTACAAGCAAAAAAATCAATTTGAAACAGCACGTGACAAAAAGAACCCAATAAAATAAATGCCTTACAACTCCAACAATTAATCACATTTCGAGTTTGATAAATCTCCGGCCATTCTCTTATTTGCATGTCATTATAAGCCCTCCGCTGTTTATGTACCCAAAAATACCCAATGATTAATGTACAGCATGTTCCAGTAACGTCTCACACTAAATACCTCCGTATTTATACATCTCTAGTACAAATTCATATCGATTTATAATATTTATAATGAATAATTCAAGAAGAGGCAAGGATTAGCTGACGGGGGACCAGGTTGTTTGTATTTTAATCGTCCACCGATATCGGCCGGGCGTGACAGTAATCCCTGCGATTGTGACGAGGTAATGGGGCCCTAATGGTTCCAGGACCAGTTGAGAGAATGTCGTTTTCTAATCGCTGCGATGTGTGTCCAATTGCTGTCGTCTTATCTCCCCATACACAGCTTCTGCCGTAGTCCTTCACTAATGAGTAAATGAGTCGTGGCTATCTCAGGCCTTATTAATATTCAACACTTCCGTCTCTCGAGTAGAAATTGTCACCAGAAGGATGATTAATCGCCCACGAGATGTCTTATTAAACCAAGAATTATGTTGGGAAAACTCATCTCCTTTTTGGCGTTCACTAGGAACTCCACTCTGCCAGGAATTGATTAAATGGATCAATTATTATTCAAAATAAATACAACGGACATTCCTGCAGCTGCTGGTGAAGAAGTGGAGGAGAAGGTTAATGGCTCTTTTAGACAAAAACAGGTAAATCCAGTTGGATTTCAGGAATAGTTGCCATCACGCATGAATAGACAAAAAATTAGTACAATTTCTTGTGACTTGTGACAGTGAGAATTTATATCCGAGAAAATATTTTCGACCAAATTGCGAAATGGGAGGTACATGACTGATGCGCCTTTTTAAGAACGACTCGGGTATTTCTCTTCGCTTGCGAAAATAACGTGTTCCCTTACATGTTATTGGAAATGATTTTTTTTATTTATGATGCATCTTCACGAAGATGGACCTTTCGTATTCTTATAGTTGCTTGCGTTGTAATAGGTAGAAGGGGTTGGGAGGGGGGAGAGTTGAGCGAAATAGAGCGAAAACTTGAAGGAATATTGTATGGGAAAAACGTGTTCAGACAGTGAAATCCATAATATTCTAATTCGATATACCTATAAGCTCCACGATCCTAAGCGTTTTTTAAGAATCCAAATTAGCAGTCCTTATTAACCAAAGATACCTACTCTTTGTCTGCTTTAAGCATTCACTCTTTAAACAGGGTTTCTGCAAGGTTTCAAAAAGAATTTCACCTGATAATGATCCAGAAATTTCATAGGTCTAAATAGCAAATGTACCTCCCTGCTCTTCCTTATTGTTTATTATAATTTGGAGAAATATGTCTCATCAGTAAGACGCATTACATACAGGTGTCTCCAAAAAGTGCCATACCCACGCTCTACCACAGAATGTCCAAAAAAGCACCCTTTCAAGATACAGTCGTTATTAAAATGGGGTCAAATCGAAAATTGATTAAATGGGAAGGTTCAAAATTTCACCCACTGTTAATATTGTTAACACCATTAAATTCGCAACTTAATTCTGGTTATCTACCCAAATGACATTTTCGTCTAAAGCTAATAATAATATGACAGCAGGTTCAGTATTTTTACGTAATATTCGTACTCTTCAGATTTTCTAATAAAAATATTAGACCAAGCAAAAAGAAAATGTTGTAAGCTATGGTAGTTGAAGACTTCTACTAACCTGGCATACAGTTTTTTGTTCTTCACAATGCTGACAAATCTCTGCCATTTTGTTTAAGCTCTAACAATTCAGGATGACAAATACACATGCACACATGCAGCCATTGTTGATGTCTTAGCAAAACAAACGGCTTGGAACGAATTATTCACACGTACAGAAAACTTCTCACAGAAATATGCCACTTTGGCAATGCAATGCAATGACGAAGAACAACGTTTATTTTCCTCGCTTTTGTGTTAGTTGTAGATTACACCCTACGATTTGTTCCTGGACTTGAAGGATTATGTATAATACTCGAATGCAGATCTTTCCCGACCTAAAATTTTTATGGGAGATATGGTGATTCTAACTGGACCTTTCTGGACCGAAATGCTTACTCAGACCTCATCTGAATAAAGGAGGTGTGTTGTAGGATTCGATGTCTTCAACAAAGGCGGCTCGTTTTTCAGGTTGTTGCCCTTATTATAGAAATAAAATATAGGAACCCAATAAATAATTGAAAATCTTCTGCGCACGCTTGTTTTTTTATGCGTCAAAACATGAGAAATAATGAAAATCTCGTCCAATTTCTCATATTTGGCGGTCTTAAAAAAAGTTCGTTTCGGCAAATGGAAATCATGGATTTATATTGATAGGAATTTTATGCGATTACTCCAAACTTGTTCAGTTACGATTATCGATAGTTGTAAGGAGATTTATAAAGTTTGAAAGCCCGCTTTCGATTCAGCAACATTGTGCGGAGTTCCCGGAACAGTCTCGATGCCTCCTGAATGTGTAATGTCCCACACCGACACCGCGGAGCTTCTCGCGGCGTTCCCGGCCTTATTCCGGGAGCCCTTCATATCGATTGGCCGCCCGCGATGGCAATGACTGACCCACTTCCCGGCCCTTCGCCCTGCTCGCACAATGCCTGCAAAGGGCTTTATTACCGTAATCGCTCGTCCTGCCGGTGACCGACTCCTTGCGCGATTCACTACCGACACGGGATCCCTCCCGTCAGCACACGCACGCATCAGATGGTCTGGATGAAAGGACGGAAATTCGGGAATGAGAACGACCCTGCTCTGAATTCGTGTTCCCGCGTCTGTTTGTATTACAATAAAGCGGATCGCTGTAGAACGATTTGCAAATTGTGTGAGATAAATCTCGTTATTCTTCGGAAACCTGAAATATTTGCAGTTATTATAATTAAATTCGTTTTACACTATTACATAATAACCTCGGGCGTGATCCTGTTCCGGGCTTACAACAGGATCATGCGAGTTTTGTAACACGATCCTGCCCGCAGCTGAAGCCCAACATCGACAATCCGTGGACATATTGGAAGAGGAAGACTAATCTCATGTTTGAAGCTTATAAACGAGCGTCTAGCCACACGAGTCACTGTAAACAGTGAAGAATCAAATTGGTTAAGTAACTGTAAGATCTACTGAAACGCGCTATACTTTAGGGAAAAATAAGTAGAAGAAAAGCTCCCAAGGGAGAAGAGTAATCTCTTCGTATCAACAACAACGGTATAGGAAGAAGAGCCTTCCTGAGATGAGCTGATGTAGCCAACAAAGTTAGAATTTCCTTTATGATCGCCAACGTCTACGGAATGGGTATTAGACACTATATTACTTGGAATTTAAGCCCACTGAACTTATTTATTAGATATATGGAACAAGAAAGAGACACCGTCTTTTTGTTTAATTGCAACTTGAAGGGAATCAAAGATTTACATAAATTTGAATGGTGAGAAAGCACTGGAATAGTATGTATTCATAGCACGCAATAATAGTTATCTTCAAATGAAATTCTTTCTCACAAAGCGAAGAACTTTCTGATGAAAAAAGGGAGAAAACCAATGTACAAACAAAAAAAGTGAAGAAAAAACTGAACGCGCTCCAGACGGCAACAAAGGCCCATCATCAGAGATGTTTGTTTTAGAATTCACAGGTAGATGTGATAGCAACACTGTAGAGAGAGAGATAAAGACGGCCTCAGAGCAGAGGCCCGGCACCGCGGTCACAAAGTAGCTGCGGCGGCGAGATTCCGATCTAAATGCTCCGCATTACCATACAGTCGCTATAAAATACTGAGTCGGCAGATCCCGCCATCCCGGGTCCGGTCGGGGAGTCAGAATGCCTGAGGGAAAACGACCGTCACGTGCCAGAGGCGTGCAAACGAACCGCGAACTAAGGGATTGCGTTGTTGGACAGGGTGTAATCAATCTTTGGACAGCATTACACAAATAAAAGTGCATGCTTATTGGGAGCCAACTAGAGAAGAGAAGAATTTATCTCTTTTTTTAGAGGTTTAAAGCAATATTTCTTTCGGTGGATGAATTGTTTTGTCAGGACATCGCCCATCTCTCTCCCTCTCTCTATCTCTGATTATTCTTTACTTGTACTTATCATTATTTTTACATAGAGCTCCCTATAATATCATAAAGTTTATGGAAATTATTAGAGAATATCAAGCGCAGTCGTAGAAATCTGGGTGGGCTTATGTCATGCGCAAGGCCCGAAAAGTTTATTCACGTTGGGTGCCAACAGGTTACTTTTAATCACTAACTGTAACGGTCACTGTTATTTTTTTGATCACTGTTACTACAGTTTTCTGGTGGAAAATTGCAAAGCTTTTTCAATTAAAGTGTCTTAAGTCACTTTTTAAGGCTCACGAAGGACTTGGCTCAAACTCTTCTTATTATAAATGAAGTAGTTCATTTGTTAAACCAACTTCCGCTTTGATGAGTGAAGTTTTTGTTTTTCTAGTTGGATGAATTTGAAAATTAAATAGTTATATGCTAGAGGTTATATGCTGTTGAGTCTTAACTAAGATGAAACTACTATTTTGCATGTTTATAGATTTTATCACATTTGTTTTGCAGCATTGAAAACTTATAAATTACTTGGATCAATCTATAAAAATATGAACTACTCTGGAACGGGACGTTTTACTGTGATTTAGTCGTAAATAATTTTATTATCTCCAAAGTAAAACTTTTTATGTAACGAGAGTTTGCGTTAGTGATTTCCTTATGATGCGAAAACCGTTCCCTCGGTCGCAAAATCAGATTTAAATACGGATCTAATTCTGTCTAATTTGCAACGTTAACGAGGAAAATTACTAAGGGTCATTATTGTAAAGTTGGGCGCGAATAACGGGGGAGCAACTAAATCCCGATTCTGAATTTATTATCATTAGGCGAAATTTCAAGCTCGGGTAACTTGTTCTGAATAGATCTATTTTGCCACATTGTTTTAATTCTGAGTGGAAATAAATTCGAATTGAATACATTCCAATGAGTCCGGGGAATTGAATTCGCCTCCCGAATCCCCTTTTAATGAGATATTCGGATCGCGTCTTGTAAATGCGGCGGCTTTCGGTGGAGCGCAAAAACTTATGTTTTCTCGCCGAGTTCTATGCTGACTCAGCCCAATCTCATAATCGGGACAAACAACCAACTAAATTACCAATTAAACTCTTTGAAGTTTCCTTATTATTCAGTGCAGTATTATAGATCACTATCGCTTTACCGGTTGTTTAAAAAAAGTCCATTACGACGACCTCTTTCTTCGTAATCGTCCTGAAGAACTAATCATAAATTGCTCCAATAATTTAGTCTACCCTAATAAAACTTTCGAAATTGGTGTATTTTTTCTTGGGGGAATTTTTCATTTACTATTTGGATAGTGATGCTGGTCAAAAATGTAGATGCAGTCTAGTAGTGAATTCGTATTCATGTAAACAAATTCTTACATCCTGATGGCGGCAATCTGTTTACCGATTCGATTAAATAGCAGTGACCCAGGTGCCGGACGATTATTGTACCAGCGCTGGCGAATTCCTACAATTCCTTGATTCCTGTTCGTCTATTAAAAATCCGGGCCTCACAACAAGCTTCCTATGAATACCACTAAATCAATAAAATTCCTATAAAATATGTCTTCGAATCGAAGCTGCAGCAGAACGAATCTTGAAGTGTTAATAAATTACAGACGAACTATGCGAACGAGCGGTGTCTTTTGACGTTAATTTGGAGGTTTTGTCAAAAGCTGTCTTGTTTCGATGTTTACAAATGTTGAAAATTGATTGTAGATTTATCGAAAATAAATTTCATTAGCATGGAAAATTCTGTTATTGGTAAAATATTTACGGTATTTTTATTAAACATGCTTACAAGGTAACATGATATATTCCGACAACTGATGCAATGTAAAGAATGGGAATTAAGATAAATACCTTCATTAATATGCGATTATGAATACTTAAACGTGGTTTTATGATTATTTTTAAAATAATTTAATTATTGTAATAATTTTATGTGATATTTTTATGGAGTTTCATTTCCGCTGTCGATCATTATTTAACAATAATACACCGATTCACTTTTTTTAATCATCA
This sequence comes from Malachius bipustulatus, assembly GCA_910589415.1. Lineage (NCBI taxonomy): Eukaryota > Metazoa > Arthropoda > Insecta > Coleoptera > Melyridae > Malachius > Malachius bipustulatus. The sequence continues at coordinate 31,725,393 of OU342631.1, read as the reverse complement.
TTATACCTAAATGTGTAAACTTGTTATCAAAACTGTAATTTCTTATTACATTTTTTCAGCTTGATCCGGAAAGTAAATGACGTAATTTTCTTAACTGCCAAATACTGTCGCTGTCGCTTATACAATCACTGCGGATGTGGAATCACTGGACGCTGTAACTTTGACAATATCAAATACCAATCTCTAGAGTTCATAAATTTATATTTCTTGACGACTTTTTTCTTTGAAAACTTGTTGTTTCTTGGCGATGTAACAAAAAATCTTGTGTAACACACGTTGCAAAAGGAGTGTTTAAGCACTTTGACGGTTGTCAAACTCGGCCTTCGGCCTCGTTTGACAATTTTCGTCCGTGCTTAAAACACTCCCATTTTGCAACTTGTATCACAAATGGCTATGCATCTCGAGCACGAACTTATGGTGCTTTCGATTGATTTTTTTTTCTTGGATTTGGCCTCGACAAAAAGCTCTCATGCTCAAGCGGCAAAGTTCAATTTCTCGCATGCACTAAATACATAAATAGATATTGTTAGTGTTAATGGGCGACTTAATGACTACATGTTGTACTATTTCTTGGTTTCGCTAAGTGACAGGCTGGTTTGAGAACTCTATACTCGAGAACAATTCAAAGTACATAATATAGTGAATTATTTAGTTGACGATTAGCTCGGGAATCACGGTCGAGATAATTCTAACACCATTAAGTCGATGAAACCTTAGTCCATGGATATAAAAAGCGACGGCTTGGAAAGCAAATCAGTTTTGATATAGTGAAGCGCGGCATCTAAGGTACCTGGTGGTAAATACTGAGTATGAATTATTTTTAAAATTGTGTTTGAAAATGAATATATCGGATAAGTAAATGGTGTTAAGCTAACTGTGAATAAATAATAAAATTAGTCATAATAATTAATTAATTAAGTCTGAAATTACTGTACAGACGAACCTTTTAACGGTAAATTCGTTACAATATAAAATGGAACGAGTGAAGAGGAGTAGTTTTAAAAAGAATATTAATTGAAGATCACTCCTGCATATAAATATACGACAACGCACATAAGATGTGATCCGCGCGATCCGAAAACAGATCTTTGGTGAAATTCGCTTGGATTCTCGATCCCCCCCCTCCCATAGCACAAATTTAGATATTATAGATTACACCCCATAGACTACACACTAGTCTAATTATTTATTTACTTAGTTTTTGTATCAAAGTCCTATCACATTTAATCACAAGACTATAAGCATTTGAAGAGGCTGAGATAAAAAGTTAAAAATAATTCTTTTTGATGTTTTTTTTTTTGTAATCGTATTCAGACTATCCTTTTCCTAGAAAAAAATAGCAAATTTGCTTTATAATAACACACGTAATTGACAAGAAAAAACATGTATTGTTATAAAAAAAAATTGATTGAAATGTGATGAGAGTGTGCCATCGACATTATTATAGAATAATAGGTTAGTTAAAGTAAACGTCACTGTGCACTTCCTAATTCTTTTCTAGGTAATCTCCAGCGATACACACAAAGAAGGAAATTATTTTTATTGGTACCCCAGGCGGTTCCCAGATATAATATCTACCTGCCCTGCCTTCTTTATGTCGTGGGATTATTGAAAGCTTGAGGTTTTCAATTTACGTTCGGGCGCCAATGCCATCTTCTTTCTCCTGTCTCTCTTCTCAGGAATGTTGAATGTTGCCCAGAAAGGGAAATCTACCCGATCATCCATCATTGGGATTCTTAAAGATGCCCTAGGAGGTGACAGATTATTTCCAAGATCACTGTTATGGATATAATGTAGACTATAAAAATTCTCTTCAATGCGCTGTTACGAAAATTGAGACGAATATCAGAAAGTCAATGATTGAGGATTCAGGCACAAACAAGATCTATATCGAAACCGCGAAACTGCTCGAAATGAAAACTTGAGTTGGGTTTTAAGACGAAATTAGATGAAGAAATGTTACCTTGAGTAAAACTGTATATAGGTGCCTATATGTTGCTATAATCAATCATGTTACCTGTCACCTGTCAGATCTTGACTCTACCGGACGAGCCTATGAAACAAGCATTGGATATTTATACAATAATCGGTTATATCAAGCGGAAAATTTCCCTTTTGCTTTTATCATCATTCATTTCAACACTGGTCGTTTGAAACTAAAAGTAACCTGGATTAAAATTTTATTTTCTGCAGGGACCACCTTTGAGTGTAAGATCGATCTTAAGAGGACATTTTTAACAACTGTGTTAAGTGTTATTAACTTTTAAGACAAAGTGGATGCTCTAAAAATACGAAGCTAGCTAAGTGACCGCAGACCGTAAATCATTTTATATAAAGACCAAGATGAAAGAAAGTATACCGACGGCGAAGTCATAATTTACAGACAAACTAGCTACCGAATGTCATTTACTAGTATTCGCTCTTCAAATCAATTATCTAGATAAAATAGACCGAAATTTATTATGGACAGTGAATTAAGCCTGAAAACAATAAATATTTCCTCGTTTCAAGTTTTAACAAGCGACCTGACGAAACAGCTGTCATTTGGGTCACGGTATCCTTTCCATTGACCAAATTAATAAGAAAACAAGCCACAAATATGCGCCAGTAGTTTAAATTTAACGAGATATATCATTTATAATGCCCGGTCCCCATAATAATAAGCTTTGAAAATTGGTCACATAGTTGGATCGAATTCTTCGTTTAATGACAAGAATTTTTAATGTTCAACATACCTACCTACTCACCTGGATTATTTTGTGTAATAGCGTCATTATTATTATTACAAAACACCATAAAGATTTTTTATCAAACAATTATTTATCAAGAAAAACCTTGATATACCTACGGGCTTTTTTTGAACTCTTCGCCCATACTTTTTTTGTAGCTTGAGTACCTCTACTCATAATTCAACAAACGGGAGGGAGGTTTTGAGAATTATATTATGTATACCATTGCAATAATAATTAGCGACGGTGACTTTGTTTGACTTTGCTAAGTATGACATATTTTCTTGTCGGTATAATTATTTGGCAACATCTGGAAAATGTGGTCGGTTTTTTTTTTAATAATTAAGGTACATGTAATAACGTGGATAAGAACGAAATAGTTAATGTAATTATTGAAATTTTTTTTATGAGAAGGTGGTGGGAGACTTAAAGGTTGCAAGGCGGAAAATGCAATCAATTATGCAAGCAAAGCGGGGAAACGGGTTTTGTGCGGATGTCAATTTCTTGGTCAATGATAAGTCTAAAACCAAAAATTCGACTTTCTACCCTCTGTCGAAAAGCCGTTATTTTGGTTTCAGAGGATGAATTTGTTTTTTAGGCATTTTACGACGTTAATTAAGTTTTTATCAAAAAAGGTGTACCTATATAACTTAGTTTACGGAGAAAAAATTTCCTTCAAGTTTACACCAATGAAATTTTAATTTTTCATATTTGCAATAGTTAATTAACTAAAGGTAATTAATTGAGGAAAAGGGCGGTTTGAAAAATCCTTAATTTTGGAATGAATGTCTGATCTGAAAATCATCTTGTTGGAACAAAAGTTGGAGCGCTTGAAATTATGAAATTGCGAATATTTTCATATAATAATAGCTGATCGATCCGACTAATGATTTTACGCAGTATAGCGCGTCAAAGTCATTAAGCCTGGCGATTCTGCTTAAAAAATTAATTGGGAAATCAAGGATTCGCATAATCCCAACCACGAAGCTGTGGCATTATCGAGGAGAAAAATTCTTAGCCCAACTCGGTATCGCCCAAAAATCTGAGGAAGATACAATGGAAGTAGGTACTGTATAACTCTCCTGCAAACCAACTTTGATTTTTCTTGATTTTTTTTAATAAACGAAAGTATACGAACACTGCAAATTAATTTTTTGTGTTTTTTTATGAGTATCCCCGAAATTTTGCCACCAACTCCACCCATAAAAATGAAAATTTATCGCTCCTGCAATTGCTTTCAGATTTATCCGGAAACACTGGATTTTTTAATGCAATTAGTTTAGAGAGAAAGAGACGGGTTTATAAAAAAATTGCATGTTTAAGGAGTTCCAAACTATAAAAAAATTAATAATTGATACCTTCTTCACCACAAATTAAGATTTTTTTTGGATGAAAAGAATTACAATCAGAGCTTCATTGGTACTATTACTAATTACTATCTGAATATTAATAAACATTACTAATTAATTAATAATAAGTCTACTAACATTTAAGAGTAAATTTGGATCGTCTCAAGAAATTCCTTCATAGTTAATAAACCTACTCTATTAAATTTGCCCTAAATTTAATTTAATTGGGCACTCCAGACCTATATTTTCTTTACAAAAGGAAACTAACATCTAGAAACAAATCATTACCCCACGTTGTGATTTTGCATAACATTTTATATACAAAAAAAGTCAAAATTCGCTTCACCGGTTGAAAGAACTCATTTTAAAATTTAAAAATCTTCTTTGTGTAGCAAACGCACATTCCCGTTAGAAGAGAATGTGGGCAGCAGCTCCAGCAAAAATTCCAGCGAGTATGAAGTTATCGGCCCGAGCGTAGCGAGGGACGGACTCATACGAACTTAAGTGGGCTTCGGTATGGCCGAGATATACACGGTATTTTTTATCGCGAACGCGTTAGAACACTGAAAACTTGAATGTACGTTCCTAGGTTAGATAGAAAATCGTGTTATCGGTCTCGGAAGCTGTCAACTGCATTTTTGTACTTAGAGCTCTGGAGTTTTCACCTACAGTTATCAGTACTAATAACAACTACTGCGTGACAATTTGTCAGCACTAGGGCGAGAAAGTCGTCGCTACCGGACTGGAAAAATTTGTACACTTTGAAGCGAACCGCTACTGTAGTACATCGTACTGCAATAGCCTACATTCGATCGACTGTTTTCTATCGAAAAACCCACTTTCTGAGACGAAACGCTAAACAATACAAGACTTTGTACGAAGAATTAATGCGGAAGCTCGTAATTAAACGCACTAAGGGCAATGAAATTGGTAACAAGACTGACAACAACATCAAGTATGTATAATAAAAGTTGAAATACGATAAAGTTCTAATTGAAGAAGATGATTTGACATCAATTACTGCCCCATTCAAATTTCTAGACAAGCATCCTCTCTTCGAGATCAGAGATGTGAAGTTCCGCTCTGCTCATTGCCTTCACGTTGTCCTGGAAAATAAAAATTAAATACCCGTCCCAGATTGCAATGCATGTGTCAAATAATGAATTATTCTATCACGACGCAATATTTTTAAGACATAAAAATCTAATCAATTTATATGTTGTTATGCATATAAGTACCTAATCAGTCGTCCCTTTGTAGCTTCGCTTTTATTATAGATTATTGCTTTTGCAATCATTGAATAGTTGGATTGAGAGTGTATGCATGTCGGAGCTCGGGGCAAAGATCAAACGGTCTCTCGAATCAGAGTGGCTTTTGAAAATACTAACTCTGAGTTTAGTTGGCGTTGATGGCCGCCGTTACAGTAAATTTATAGAAACACATTTCACTAAAATTGAAATTACCCAAGGGTCTTGGTCTGGGTATTCCGATGTCTGATCTGATGCGAGTCCAACAGATCGAGCGTCGTAGAAGGGTTCGAAATAAGTGCTCCGACAAGGAAAACGAGAGAACGGCTTTAGTGATAAGTTATAGGTCCGAATGCGAGCCGTAAAGAAAGGAGAACATTCTAATTATCTAATTAACGAAACTGACGCTTTCCCAGTTCTGCTGTGATGATTTCATCCAGGCCAATCAAGGCGGAAATCGTTTCATTAGGGCTTATATATTATTTTGTCTGGCATTGTTTAGTGTAAATCTTTGAAATTGGGGGCGACAATTTAATTTGGTCGACTCGGAGAGGTGAAATAACCCTACTCGGGTAGGGCTTAATGAATTACAAACAAGCTCTCTGTCCCTGCTTTTATATTTTCGCTTCTCTCGTATCTAATAACACACAAAGAGTCGTTGAGAACAGTTAGTATCAAGTGGTGAGAGTATATGAAACGCGGTGGTTACTGGATGATGATTTTAATGCGAAAAAGATAATATTTCCACTGGTGTATTAAATTACTTACATTTTTGTTGTTTCTACTTCGAATTTCCTTTTTATTAAAAAACAAATAATTATCAATGACAGAAACACAAGCTGAAGCTCGCTTTAAATTTCATACTACTTATTTCTGTAAAAAATCATGATTCTGACATGTTAATAATGAGTATTTTTTTTTTCATATTTTAGGTAGGTACCTACATAAATATTAAACACACCTAAATTATTCTTTTGTGTTTTTCTACTGAACAGAAAATTTTACCAAACAAATGAATTTGATTGGAATTGTTTTCAAATTAAAGGTGAACAACCGGAATATTAACACCAATTTATTGTGTAATGTGAATTTTTTCTACACTTCTTTCTATCTAACAACCGGGCCAGATTGAGGCAAAAGGGGACGGAATTGCCTTAGGGTCTTCCCGCAAATTACTACACCCATGCGATGTAAAAATATCATTTTTCTTCAAACGTCAGTAAATCAGACATTACTCGACTCAGTAGCCGGTCTCAAAGTTTCACTTTTCCTCCGCCGGAGCTAAAGTGGTGCCATAGCAACATCAACATACAAACACATACATACCTGTATTAAGAATCAACTATTGAAATTTTATTAATGTAGGCCCGTATATTCATCAATAAAATTCAACCTAAGATATGAAAACTCTCTAGTTTATTATTATCTAATAAGGTTAAAAGGAATTTGGTATTAATCAAACATAATCTTTGGAAAATCTACACCGAAACGAAGTAATTCTGTGAAACGTCATAATTATACCCGAAGCCGGACGGTCGACAGTCGGCTTCAGTCGAGTCGAGCTCGTGCTCGGCTCAGTCGGTTCAAACGTCAGAAAAAAGTTGGGTTATTGCGAGGTAAACAAAAATAATTATTATTCCGTATTGAAGTTTGAATATTGAACACAAGGATAATAATTATAACCATATACCTAGGTACATAAAGGATTCCAACATCTTATATTTTTATTATTAGGTAGGTATTAGTGTACAGTTATTGGTACCTACCTACAATGACCTACATATTTAACATTCAACTTCTGACTGACTGGCATCATCATTAACAGAAAATGAAAAAATTGACCAAGCAGGGTCTAGCAAGAGGTAGGTAGATGTTATCATTAATTTTATAACTTACTTACAAACTTTTATAACGTTTTTAATTTTGATTTTGCGATGCTTAGTAGTTTAGTTACATAATTATTATTTTATTATTTTTCTTTAATAATTTCAATAATAATTTCTCGATGTTCACTGACGTTGATGACAGTGTCAATTTGACAGCGCCGCGTTTCTATAGAAGCAGCCCATACTCCATACTCACCTACTTATACCAGTCCAAACCTTTTGAAAATTCGCTTTCCTTCAATTAAAAATGATGTTCTTGCTTAAATTTGCCCACGTTTGAAGAAAAAATAGTATATTTTATTTGGAGGAAAAGTGACTTTTCATGGCTTGCTCTCTATTATCAGCCTCACTTCGTTCGGCTGATAAACACGAGCGCGCCATGAAAAGTGTCACTTTCCCTCCGTATAAAATAATATACTATTTCTTTACCTCTATAGAAAGAGTGACTGGGTAACCTGCTGCATAGGTAGCGTTTGAAATGTTGACTTGTCTGTCATGGACGTCTCTTTTGAATCCCTACCCTGAATCTTAATTTGAATTTGAGGTTATCCCGCCCTGAATCTTAGAGATTATTTGAACTGCATGACTGAAATTTCTCCCACCCCAAATCTATAGCTTCAAATTTGTTGAACAAAATGACCTGCGTGATTCTAACCTCTTTAATTCTACAAAAATACTTGAGTTAGCCAATTATTTGGAGAAAGGATATATTATCAAAACAACAATTATATTGGTTTGAAAAAATTAACTTACCTAACTTGGATATTAACGAGTGTGCCAGATTCGAAAGAGAGAACAGCTAGGAAAGAATATGGCGAAGAAAACTTAGCTGCGCGTGTAACGAAACGGATAACAATTAAGCGTTGGCTTGGGCGTTGAAGGCTGAAAACTAAATATCTTGTATTATGGTATAAAAGTTTGGAAATGAAACTGTTTTCGAAAACCATCAGACAGTCGCTAACCCATATAAAAAACGCGGAATTAAAAGGCTGCAAAAAAGGAAAATGAAAGAAAAAAACATTGACACTAATATAAAGATTGACAGTGTAATAAAAACTAAAATAATATTAACAATTCCGAAAAACCATGGAAACTTATGGAAAATTGTGGAAAATCAAGCCAGGAAGACATTAGCAAAAACACGAAGCATAAAATTATATTCCAATTATTCTTATTAATGCGCAAAGCCCACTAGCGCATAGGTGTATGTGTATGTGATACCAAGGTATAGGAAAATGAGGTACGAATGTGAAATAGGATGTAATGAAAATACAGGAAGAGGTTAAGAATTAGTCTTTTAAACGTGGTCTATGAATTTTTGAATTGTTTTAATAATTATTTTCTGCTTTTTACTATTGTATCCCCTGTAGGTAGGGCTTTACCGACGCGCTCTCTCATTGGTGCTCGGAATCTTAAAAAAAAATTTTGTCTCTCTAAAGTTTCAATTCGCTATAGTTAGTTAAAATCGATTGCAATATTTGGACCGCAGACAGACAGTCACACAGAGAAGAAGGCGAGTTAATAAAAACGTGCGGTAAAAACGTGGAAACACGTGGAATAACATTTGGAACAACGAAACTGTAAATAATTCTGAATCCTGTAAACTCTTCATGTTATTTTCTCGTTAACGCAGTAAAGCGATAATTTTTTAGATAATTTGTTTATAGAAAACGATATAATTTTAATGCAAAAAATACATGTTTCTGAATATCTAGAGCCTCACATTATACTATGCAGACGTATAATCGTCAAGTAATTAATTAGTTACATCGTCGTATAAGTAAAAATATAATTATAGTACCTAATTAATTAAATTTACTAGAACTGTATAATTATTATTCATCATCGTGTGCACTTCTTCCTATGCCATCATACACCTGGCACCTGCATCATTTATTTATTTGAACACAAGAATTTTACAATTATTATAGGGGTAAGAGATCCATCAATATTCTCAATATTATATTATAGATCATTTTTATAATTCACCCAACTTGAGAAAACGTCATTAGTTTATTCTTTCATAGGTAGGCGAGGGCGAGTTTAGTTCAACAACAACTCATCGAATAACCAAATCGAAGTCTTATTATTAAAGGAAAGGAAAGCCGAATTCTCTCAGAAATTCCCATAAAAGACTGGATTCTTGCGTGCATCCATAGGGATGTTTTATTCATACGTCACGGGATCTCGATGGATCTCTTATTGCGGAACTTTATCATGTGGAAATTTATTGCATTTATAGTGTTTTATTGCTGCTCGATTCGGTATCGAAGCTTCTCCATCAATCGATACGGATTCCTATTGAATATTTATTTATTCCCTAAACAGAAATTGGGACAATTAAATTAAGTATATTGGTACAAATTACCGGCCAGTCTGCACTGTTATTATTTATTTGGGCGAGCAGTTTCAACATTAATTGAAAATATGCGATCGACATGGGAGATTTTCGCGTATCAGTAATTATGTAAAGCATTCCTCTTGCTCCGTTGTCCAATAACGAAAAAAGAATCACAACACATGCACGATGTATCATTAATGTATTATCCAACTGTTAAGATGCCTCCAACCGTTCAGATTTATACGGACTTCACTCTATAATTAAAGACTTATCTTGGGGCTCTGTACATATGTCATAACAGTTATAGATTTAAATAAATATTCATAATGTACAGGAACGTATTCAGAAACAATTACGTCTTGTTCTGTCTGGTGTATAGTCGCTATAATAGCGCTAGTGCGATTTGTCGGTGCTTTTTTCTGTTCTAATGAGATCATAATTTATAGGTAACTTAAAAAATATAAAAATAAATATCTCTGACTAGACATGTACCTATTGATAGAGCAGAAAAAAATTTAACTTTATTAGTCTATTTTTTCCCTCTTCGACAAGATCTGATTTGGCGAAGTCCGTCAGCTCGATTTTTTTGTGCAAGGTCTGGTCAATCCAAAAGTTCGACCTTTCTTGAGCCTGTCAAATCAGACTTGCAAAATAAAATTAATTTCGAGCTGACCGGACTTGGCATTAATCAAATATTTGAGCTGACCTGACTTTGCAAAATTAGAATGTAAAAGCAAACCGGACTTTGCAAAAAAAAAACGAGCTGACCGGACTTCGCAAAAATAGAATTTTACAGCTAACCAGACCTTGTCCTGTCTACACTTCACGAACTTTGCAATTCACGAGCCGCTACTGGGTATTATTGGTCATAATTATTATTAATGAACTTACAAATGAAACAATGACATGAAAACTTGATTTAATAATGAAGCAAATATTCCTAATTTTTACCCTTAATAAGACGCTTAAATAAAGATCATTAGATCGAAGCTCGATTTTACTGTTTTCGAACTATCCGCATGGTCGATGGCCGTCGATATTAAAAGGAAGTTAAATAAACGAGAGATACACCCTAAAAAGTGAACCTACCATAAATGAGCGCATAATTCGGGTTGCCAATAATGACCGCTATTTTCTTGAAAAATAGATTCGAAACTACTACAGGTAATGTTAAAAGTAAATACAAAATGAACTGGAACAGTTTTCCATGCGAAGTGGAAAAAATTGTTACAAATTCTATTTTGATGTACCTACATATTTGTAATGAAGCAAACGTTGCACTGTTTATAATAATTCATCAGGGATATATTTCGCCAGGTACGGTCCTGGCGAATGTGAATATTGAAGAAGGTCCTATTAAATACGCCCATTTTTTCTCGGATATTTCATCAAAGAGCGAACAAATGATGCTATCAAGTGATAATATACTGTGCTGGAACGCCTACAATTGTTACAGTCAGCTGCCCCGAAAGCCTCAGGTTGAGTTATTTGAATACGGCGAAACTTCGTTTCAGTTTCATTCTAATAAATCTACCGGGAACAGGGCCTACTCGAATTTTTGGTGGAAAATAGTAAAAAGACGCGCGGAATTTTAACTGAATGATTACCCTCTCTGATATATCAAAGAGAATGGGGAATTTAATGAGAGAAACCACTTGTACGAGTATTTGTGCCTCATCTGGCCTGTCTTGTTTATGGGAAATTTCGAAGAGGCTTTCAACTTTTCCACTTGATCCCGCGGAAGAAGGGGAAACTCAGGTAACAAAGGGCACGGCGAAGCCAACGGCTTGAACCTACTTCAGTCACTCCTCCACTGTTGTCAGGTCTATATCGCTTTTCCACCAGCAAATTATTTTATGTCAATTCGTGCTGAAAACTGGTTCATCTGGTGAATATTTAAATTATTTCCTTTATTAATGACGACCGGTAATTAAGAGGGCTTTGAAGAGGCCCGTTTTAATGATTCCAATAAAAAATGCGTTAATAATTCTATTGAAACTCCAAGGAAACTCGCTAGCCACTTTTTTCTTTTATGGAAACTATTAATTGAAGGATTAATTAATTTTTTACAGTTCAAAGTACTTAATGAAGTAATAATCTATGTACTTAGAGTTAATTTTTTTAATTGATCAATCTTGTAGTATTTTCCAACTATAAATTACGCTACAGGGACGAATCAGAGGAAAAAAAATTCTATTATTTTGTTACCACTTTTTTTTACTGAGGTTAACAATTATTATTTTATTTCCTATTGATCCAAGATGATAAATTTCTTACTTGCTAACTCCTGGTATTTGTGGTTCAATGTTGAAAGGTATCAAGTTATGATCAGTGATTTCAATTCCATAATTGTTTTAATTATTTTCTTACGATGCATTATCTTAAATCGCTTAAACATAGAGTAAGTTTATTTACAAAAATTACCTAGTTAGCAGAATTACTTACTGTTAGACGAAGTGTTAGGATACTTTTTTCTGCATATTTCACAAATATTAATTTTTTTCATCCGATACCGTAGTACTCGTTGCATGGTAAATGATCTGTTCCTTCATGCTTACTAAAATCCAGTTAGCACAGGAACCAAAACCAACAGACCAATGAACACGTTGTCTGTTTCTTGACTGAGCATCCACTGCTGCAGGTGGATGAATTTTTGGATCCAAATATAACCCGCCGATGATGAGAAATGTTTCACAATCTATTCCGTTTCATAAACCAAACAATCGTACCTGAGAAAAAATAAAAATAAATGAATAAAAAAATCATTAGCTTTTTCCTCATCTATAATATAGAAGTCTTCGCCGATTACATAAGGAGTATAGACCTGGCATCACTGTGTAAATTATATGGCAGTTATGGCACCCAGTAAGGGCCACGAGTCGCACGAAGTGCCTCTGCGGACGTCCACACATTGATTTTATCAAATAAAAGCTTTTCGTTGTCGGCCAACACTATTCCAGGCCTAAAAATCGACTCATGATCAAAAATGTCGGTTCGCCGGTAAAATTTTAATTGCTCCGATATCACAGGTATTTGTGTTATGCGAAAGTCGTGTTTCAATGTGTCCACACATAATGTAATTTTCAACAAATCAGGACACGGGGCGTAAATTTCTATTTATGAAATCGATGATTCGAGTCCCGTGTTCTCAGGCCTCATAAAATATTCTGTTGACATTTTGTCGAACAGAAAAATTTTATGGCGAATTAAATACAAATTTTTACTGCCGAGTGGATGAAAATATTTTCATAAATTAGAAAAGACATAAACGTAGTTTTATATTATCTAAAGACACAAATTTCTATGTAATTTTTTATTTACATCCAGGTGACAAGGTGTCGCCTGTCACCTTTAGAAACGTATTTAGATAGCAAGTGACGTCCGCGGCAGTTAATGAAAACGGTAAAAATTCTTACGGTCTTCGGAATAAATTAAAGCTAGTTTACAAAAGTTACCGAGATCTTTAATTCCACTTTTTATTACACCAATTATTTCCTGTCATCAAACTTAACAACATAGAAATTTTTATTCTAGGAACCATCAGGTACACCTTCATTCATTATTTCAGCATTTTTTGAATTAAGTCTGAGGTTTTATACACTTCCGTGAATAACTAATGGAATTTTTCAGTTTACGAGCGTATAAAAAATTTCGCTGGCTTATTGCATCGGGTAATAAGTAGAAAAATAAAATATGCCATGACCCCGTTTTGCATGTATATGTGTATGTCGGAAATGGCATAACGCATTGACATACAACATTACCAACAATTTAAACAGCAGTTGTCTCTCTCGCCGGGTAACAACTCAAAGGTATTGTGAGTTTTCGCAATTAACACTAATCCCCAGGGGTGTGTTATTTAAATTTTTGTGGTCAAATTTAATTCTAAGTATGCCCCGGGGATCCGATCCGACCTTTTTCTACAGCGTCCCTCAATTTGTGTCTAAATTACTAACCTGCGTTAAGTTGACGTGAACGAGAGCTATAAGTCGCTAATGCATGTCATAAAATCGGAATGAAACTGACATTTTGTTACCGAATTGAGTATAAATTATGGCTACATACAGCCTGATTAAATGGGACACGCACGCGATCTCGACTTGTAATACAGAACATATAAGAACAAGGGACAGGTTACGGAGACATTGATGTTCCTTTGTTATTTAAAGTTTAATTTTATTCATGAACCTGCTTGAGCTAAACGATATAGGTACGTTACCCAAATATAAAAGTAACTGTTACGAAAAAGAGTTACCTGATGATGATATAAATGCTCTCTTATTACTTCTTGATGTCATTTGACGTTACTGACTGTCAAATTTTTCATTTTTACAAAAGCTAATTTGTTTTGTAAAAAGTTTTTCTCCATTCTAGTCATTCAATTATTAATTCTTTTAACAAAATAAGTATATGTTTGTAAAAACTTTCAAAAATCCAAAAATAATTAAATCTGATTTTAAAATCTTAGAGCTTCGTCTGCGGCCCAAGAATGCAATAATTTTTTTAAGAGTAGAGAAAACTATTCTTCAACTGGGCGATGATTTTTTATGCCTAATGAATGTTTAATTTTAACACATTCCAGTGAATGAAATATTTGGTTGTAAAAATTAGTGGAAGCGTTGAAATATTTGAACAGTCTTATAAAGTTACCTTTTGGCTATTAAATTTAACAATGAACATAAATTTATACATTAACAGCCTCTTGACAGAAATATACTTTACATTGTCATGTCACTTTCACTATTAACTCGTGTTATGCTTTGTATAAACGACGAGTTAACAAACTAAGAACTTCCATTATCTCATATTATACAACATCAGATATCCATTTTCTGTAACAAAATATTACCGTTTAGTATATTCTTATAATCAATAGAAATGTTATACAATAGTTCTACACTGTTAACAGGCATTATTTATTAATTTTCTTTTCTTTTGTTCCAGGTGAGTTAGTTCAAGCAATCACACATCTCAACATTCCATAGCAATTTACCCAATATAATAGTGCAAATATCGATATCTTTATACGTAAGTAAAATATTCTGTGAAATGTATTTGAAGACAAGAAAATTCCATGGAAACATCAAAGAACTGAAACAAAAGTTATTGAATTTCAGAATATGATGCAAGAATGCGATAAAAAAAATGTTTACATGAACGACGAGTGCAATCGAAATCGAGAATAAATATGCTTCGAACAAGCATTTTTATCGCGATTTCGGAGAACGTGTGTTGATATTTCGTTGGAGTGAAGAGTCGTCTACTTTCGGAACAAGTTGAATATTTCATACAGGAAAGCCTGCATGGATTGACAGGAAATTGAAATTTGAAATAGCTTTTACATATTACATACTTAATCAAACTTATTACCGACAACTCGGTTGTTTTTAGGGAGGTTACGTAAACTTCAGGAACACTCCATTAGGTTTAAAGTTGTCTTCAAAATCTTGAAATATGAATCGGCTTAATCGGAGTCACTTATTTTATATTGCTCGAAAATGATTTCTAAATGTATTCGGAATTCATGGATCTAAAGACACTATAGTGAGATTCCATATCATAGAATCTCAAGAATTTATCTATTATAACATATACAGGTTATAACTTTTTGTTTGGTAACTGATGCGGACAGTCAAAATCGAACGCCATGTGTATAAAATCCTATTTTAAGTACAACACAAATAATAATTTTCAACAAGATCAGGCATTGTTTATGAAATATTTCCAAAAATGTAAAACACGCTGCTTGTGAAAATGTATTTTTTTGATAACTGGACACCCAGCAAAATCGAACTGGATCTATGCCTATCAAATCATATTTTAAGCATAAAAGAAGAAATAACTTTTTTCAAAATCCAGGCCCCGTTTAGGAAATATTTCCAAAAATGTAAAACTAAGGGTCGATTCTACACATGACGTTGTATTTTGGCTGCCAGTTACCAAACACCCTGTATATTTTAAGCAATTATTATTATTGCGATAGGAATTGTGTCTGAATAAACATTAGATGTTTATACAGATGTCCCTGAAATGACTTTAGAGCTCACTACCAAAAGTTTCTCGGGTGAAACTTGTTGTTGCTTCATTTGGCCACTAGGAGATGTCAAAGTGTCAATTCTAAATTGTTATTTGATTATAAAAGCTAAACCACTGAAGCGCTTTTGATGAAATTTGGTACGAAGTGTGGTTTTATGGGATAAAAAGTGCAATACTAAAATTACTCATGACGTTAATTCAGTGGCGTAGAACGCGTAGATCATGGTTTTTTTGGTTTCACATCCTTTGAACTTCTACGCCAATGGAATTACATATTTTTATGTAGGTATTGAGCGTACAGATTAATCGACTCAATTTCTACAAAAAATGTGCTCTTTATAAAAGTCGGGTAGTCTGATCGCTCAGAATATAATCGCAATTGAATGGTAATTTTTATAGGAAATTTCTTATTTTTCATATGATGTTCTGAATTTACGTAAAATACTAAAATTAATTTACATTTCAACATTTAAATGCGGTTTTGAATGTTTAAATGCAATATTGAATGTTAAAAATGTTGAAAGGTAAATTGATTTTTCTAATTTTATGTAAATTCAGAAAATCCCATGAAAAAAATAACAAAATTCCTATAAATTCAATTGCGACTATCTTCTGAACGATAAGACTAAGCGACTTTTATAAAGAGTACCTACCTTTTTTGTAGAAAATGAGTCGATTAATGTACGCTCGATATTTAAAAATATTTGATTCCAGTATAGGGTAGAAAAGTTTAAAGTTTGTGAAACCTAAAAAACCCATGATCTACGCCAATGAATCAACGTGATGAGCAACTTTAGTATTGCACTTTTGGCCCCATCAAACGACAACGTCATACCAAATTTCATCAAAATCGCTTCATCAGTTTGGTTTTTATAATCAAATAACAATTTCAAAATTGTCATTTTGGCACATCCTATAGTGGTCAAATCTAAGATTAAGATTAATAATCTAAAACTAAGATTTCTCCCAAGATAAGTTGACCTTAATCGACTTAGTTTCACCCGAGGAACATTTGGTAAAGAGCTGTAAAGTAATTTCAAGGACACTCTGTATACTTATAATATTTACAAGGAATGTTATTGTCAGCAAAAACAGTGATTAGTTTGTCGCTCTTCCTGTCAATAAACATGACATTTACCGCTTATATTAAACTATTTGAATTACTATTCAACCCTTACTAGTTATCAAATTGAGATCAAGTAAGCTAGTTTCATCGGTCACATATAACCATCGATCACATGGTTATTCAGCCAGTTGCGGTTGATTATCACATTGCGATCCTGTCGTCTCCCAAGTTTATCACATTCTGTGCTGGGAACCCGAGTCGAGAATAATAATTGTAGATAAGGGTCGAGATTTATGTAAAATAATAAACTCATAATATTAAAATTAACACATTCGTATGAAGAAGTGAAAAGAAGAAATTACATATAGCTGTGGAAGAAAATTAACAATATTATTTAAGACCTGGAGAAAAAATGTTGCAACAAATATCCGGGAAGCTAACCTAAGACATCCTCATCGTGTCCCCTCCCCCGGGAAATCAACAAATAGCGTTTTACAATATAAAACTCCCGATGAACGTTATTATGTTAAAGGAAAACTCTAAGTAAACCCTATAATTTTCGAAGTGATGAAAATCTTGCACGGCTTGTGCAAGAGTTGGTGATTGTAACAGGATTAGATAAACTACCCTGTCCTCATACATATAGCCGGATCTAAAGATCAGATCTTCAAGGACTTACTGGAACGACCTCTTACGTTCAAAAAAATATCGTCGAACTCACTGTTACAGGATTTCTTGTAGGTCATGAGAAATATCTCTTGGGGCAGATAAAGGGATAGCACTTACACAGAGGACTAAGAAAACGTGGATACTTCAATACTTTCAAAAAACTACATATCAAATGGGTTATATAGACCCATCAAGAAGGGCCAGGGCCAAGAAGGAAACGAATATCGTAAATTGAGAGTAAGAAACGAGACTTTCAGGATAAAGTTATGTAGTAATGAAGCTTAAAGAGCTTCAAATTTTGTATGGCTGACTGCTGTCTAATAGAGATTGTGGTATTTTTTTATATCAATAGTAAAAATTCTGTTTACATGATTTATGCAAAAAAAATCAAATCAAGTCAAAACAGTCTGACAATACTGCGGTAATTATCCTTAGCTGAATGCAGACAAACTCCTGAACAAAATGTAAAAAAGGGTACAAAATTCATCAGTTTTAAACAAATTTTCATGTAGCCTTTTGGAAATTTCATTGACTATAAGGCCACCAAGGTTGACAGTCATAGGAAGTTACCATGCATCTTACGAAGCTTTGAACTAACAAATTTTGTACCATTATCATAAACAAGTTATTGAGGAACACCGCACATCAAAAATACATCCTCTTCAAAATATTTAAAAATGGACTTTGATGTAGCAGCTTTTAAAGGAATTAGAAGTGAATATTTAGTGAACATAACAGAGACAACAAGAACGAATCAATATTTATTTTTATTATTTGGAAAGAACCCATTAGATCACCCATTAAACACAAAGAGAAACATACTGACATGCGATAGTTTACACGACCCAAGGTTTTCATAATGAATGAAACGAGCTATAATTCTAGCTCAGAAATAATGGTCAGCAATTCTTTTCAAAGTTTTAAGGCAACCTAAACGGTGACTTAGGAACAACCAGTTGCCCGCGTAAGCCTCATCTGGGGTCGGTTAGCAGAGCAGCGGATCATAGCGTGTTCGGGACTAAGTCGTTAGGACTAGCCACCCTTTGGGTTCGAATCCCAGTCTCGCCATGTAAGGATGGCTAAGTTCCAAAAGTCTGTGACTGCATGATGAGCTTTCCAATGCCAAAATAACATTTACATACAAAAGTGGTTACAAATCATGTAGGTACGAAAAATATGTGCAAAAAAACTTAGTTTTCTAAAGTCATTGACGGAGTATCTTTTTCAAAATTTTTATATTTACGAACGTTTCAACAACGAGATATTTTTTTTGTTATGCTTTATCTAACCAAATAGAAGACTAAATTTTATTTCATGCGAATAAAGTCTAATAATATTTTTCTCTCCACAAAAGTTCTCCTACATGGTAAAAGAAGTAATAAAGAAAACTCCTACTTTTTGTATTCAATGGAGATAACCTCGTGTAGGTATAGGCTATCGGCCTCGGAAAGATCGCGCTTTATAAAGTCCAACTTGATTACAAAGACTGTTATTTATTGCCACGATTAAAAGCCCTGTTATAATAATAGGCTGTACTCGTATAAACATTTGTTTATGGGAAAATAAATACAGTCCACGTCGGATTGACAATTATTGCTCGACGCATACGTGGACCCGGCTTAATCGGCTTTGTGTAAACAGACTTGTCTAGTTTAGGATAATGAATTATTACTTTGCCTGAATACAACCGTAATCTAGTCCTGGAATCTTCAATCCACGAAATACGACCTTCCAATTAAGGTACCTGCACACATATACACGGCGTACGAGCTCGAATGCCAAAAAAGACCGGTCCTAATCCAATACCTTTACACTTGAACCTTGCGATGTATCTTGTTTTTTTAGATAAACGCATTAGCCGGCTTTTAATCAAATATTTAAATACTTAATTGCAAAATTCAATTTTACTGTAGGAGCTTTTTTTCCATCTTCCAATAATCTCACCACCCTGTGAAAAAATGCATACTTTAGTCAAATTGTCAGTTAAAAAAAATTTATGACATATATTATTCAGACCAACAAAATATTGAAAATCCCAGGAAGGTGAATTTAAAAGTTGTGTCAGTTTTTGTAAGCTAATTATTATAGAGTGAGCTGCGGTCACGATGGCCGTCGGTTTCCTGTCACCTGAAAAAGATCAATGTAGTTCATGCTTCTAGTGTCGCTGCAATGACGGGAAGTGGTTGAAATTTCGTGACCGTTCCGTTAAAAGTTTAATATTATCTATAACCCAGGATCAATTTCGAATAACGTTGAGAAATGAACCCCTATATGGTTGAATGTATCATTATTGTTAAAAATACTGCAGATTATAACTTTATTCCATGCATAACAATTTATTGGAACAGATCTGACGTAGCTTGACAATAATAAGGTCCTTCTAAATTCTTCTAAAAATTGTCCCTATTTAGGGTTTAGTGGCTGCTTAAATTTTACGTCCGAAACAATCCAAGCCAAAATTGCTTTTATGAGACACCATTTTCCCCAGTTACATTGTAACGGGAAATAAATATTTTTCTTTTTCGATCATAACCTTTAATATGTGGATTAAATTTGACTAAACTATACTATAATGGTTTTAATTATGATACAAATTTTCATACAGCTCTAGCAAACTGACCAATCCAATAATGTGCAGTTACCTAATCGGGTTTCTATATATGGATGTCAAAGACGTTGCGAAGTTTGACTTCATTCAGAGTGTGCGTTTAGAAACTATAATGGTTTCGTAGAAAAAATAATGTATGCAACTCGCATATAATCACAATTTTTGATCACTTAATCTAATTTTAAAGTCAGAATTTAATTATTGTTGAATTAAAACATTTTGCCAAGTGGATTATTCGGAAATAAATATTTTGACGAAATCTCAAGCCGGGAATTAATTCAAAGCCGTGGCAATTAGGCAATTTCCCGTGCGTGTCAGGAGCGGATGCGTCCTGATTTAGTCCCTTCTTCAAGTAAAGGGAACGTGGATAATGTGTGACGTGATAAATAACTTGTCATTGGCGCTGAATAAATTACCCACCAAGACAAAAGGTCTGTAATTAAACGATTTACTGTGAGTAGGTTATCTACCGGATAAGACAAAGCCCTTGAATGGGGCATACCTGACACAGATCTGTCCTTAGAAAGGGTTGTTTTCACTTCCCTGATAATGAAGACATTAAAATCAACTTGTACGTCATAGTGAGGCCCGTCCATTACAGGATTTTTCTATTATTATTATATTCTCATTGGTGATTTTTCGTCCCTTAAAAACCCCTTTATTATTCAAATCGATTTTTGTCTAATAATACGATTTCCTTCATCAATCAGCAGGTTAATTGTGTATAAGTTTAATGCTAATGCGACTTTTGGAAGTTTTAAGTGCGGTATAGTGCCTGGCCTATTTACTTTACCTAATCGGAATGTAAAATCCATTCGGACACCTTTTGTAGGTAAATGGAGCAGCCTGCTTGGAGGGCTGATAATCTATTTCTACCTAAATTGTGTTTTTATTTACCTACACACCCCTTGTTAGGCCATATAGGCCAGATAGGGATTTAGGACTGTCCTTAATTAAACTCTAACACAGGACAATAATAAACATTATACTATAGGGCTTTAAACCATTCAGAGGGATCTTGATAATTAAAATGGAGAGGATGTTTCCTATCAAATTTCCTATCAATTTGATCTTTGCTCTATGTGCTTAAATTGGCTATTTTTTTATGTCCAAGTTATATTTTTAGAACTACTATTAAAGAAAAAGTTACTACATATTATGTAGTTACTTTAACTCTAAGTGGGCGATAAGAATAATTGAAGCAAGGGTCACAGCTGATAGCTGAAGTAAAATCACTCCGGTAGTTCGAGCTCAAGTAGCTTAAGCGTGTGAAGCGAGTAGTTCCAATCTTGAAAATTTCAAATCGACATGCTCCTTTTTGTCTAATCAAAATTATTTTTTACTGTGTGTTAGTGTTAGAACTTTTTTGAAGAAATGTTTTCTGCAGAGTACCTATTAATAGTTAATAGCTATCTGGCTTTAATAACGAGAGAACTGATGACATAAATTTACTTGCCTTCAAAAACCGAAAGTGTCATTTTATTATGGGGACTATCATAATGTGTCGGTCATAACGGGTACGTGCTGAATTAGGATTTTCAGCAT
Organism: Malachius bipustulatus; assembly: GCA_910589415.1. Lineage (NCBI taxonomy): Eukaryota > Metazoa > Arthropoda > Insecta > Coleoptera > Melyridae > Malachius > Malachius bipustulatus. The sequence continues at coordinate 31,703,917 of OU342631.1, read as the reverse complement.
AACTATTCACACCAATTAACCAAATTAAATCCTTTGATAGATTATAATAACGCATAGTTCGGTGGGATACTGCCTGATTATGTATTCAAAACTAGACGTTGATTGATTTATCTGCATAATTATATTATCGATTGTCGTCGAGCAGGATCCCCGCCGCAAACTAAGAAACTCCTATAAATAATCTATCAAAAATGCAAATTACCACAGCCATCAAGTTTTCCCTGCTTTTACCCCCACTGATTTATACCCGGACAGGGAATCAGAAAACGGGTTGTCATATTTATTATTAAAACAGTTCAAGTTGACTTGGAAGTTGAGCTGCGAGCTACCAAATCACGGAAACTGAATGAAATTGATTCAGTACTTTTAAATAATAATTATCGTTAGGTTGGCATGATTGGGTACTGACGTGGGGCAATTTGGGTAAAATAGCCCTTCTAATTAGGCCAAATCTATTATCCTGATAAATATTTAAAACTATTTTAAGCTACCTAGTCATCTTTGAGATGTATTTCTGGGATTATAAATAAAGTTTCACATTTAAATATTTGAATTCAACAACTTTCTTTCATATACCTTAACAATATACTTTCTCTGAAAACTGTACGTAGAAAGGTATAAAAGGTTTTATTAGATAAAATTTGTATTAAGAAAAAACGATAAAATCAATTATTTGCAGGAGTTATTACGTTTGTGCCTAACTAAATTATATATTATGAGCCTTTAAATACAATGTAAACTTGGTTTGACGTTAAGTTATTCAAACTGAATATCCTTCGTAATAACTACCTTGTTCTCGTACCAAATGAGAAGCGATTACGCAGGAAATGGTCGTCAAATAACAAAATTACACTGAAAAAGTGACTATATTTACAAAACTTGCTTACTCATCGAGCGAGAAAACAAGCAAAATAAACCCAAATCAGATAATAGACATGCTGGTTATTCGTTCTGTCATTCGTTAAAATTACAAAGATTTAGCACCACGCTCTGTAATTTAAATAATTATATTAAATTTCTATGTAAATGCGTATAATTTGGGGTTTTATCAGCGATCTGGGCTTAACGAAAGCGCCTCCGTACTACGACCGCCCGAACAGGTTTCCTCTAATTGATTATTTAAGAAAAAGGCCTTAATTAAATTCCATACGGATACCTATTAGTTGTTTACAGTCGCGGAATAAGCCTGCTCCCTGTTCGGGATGGCGCATATAAATCCTGGCTTCTGGTATCTCGGACATCTGCTCTTCGGGGACAGGACTATGCGGTGGCTTCTTGTCTCTAATTAACAATCGGAGGGTCATTAAATCTACCGATCGTCACCTCATGCGATCACACGATAATCTCGCGTGCAGATATCTTTCCCTCGAGGCATCCTATACAGCAGGATGGCAATAACGTTCAAGAATTTCGAATTGTCTTTGATATTTTGGAGGCGTAGTAATATTCATGAAATTTGTGAGAATACCATAATTTAGATAAAGTTTAGGGAAATATTTTATAATGTTCACATTTCATCTAGGTACTAGAAGTTGCTGCATGTATAATACCGCAAGCAATAGGTATATTGTTATTTTTAAGGTACCTAGTTATTTTTATTATTATTTCAAGCCCAGGTAGACACGTGATTATAACGTCATATTTTGGTCATAATTGGCCGCTGACTTCAGCAACGTACAAGTGACGTCGAAAACACGTCGTTTAAGTACCTAATATCTCACGTAGGTATACGTAATTAAAGACAAGCAATAGGAAATGTCAAAAAAACGTCTAGATGAAGACTTCTATAGTTATTGTTCATTCCAGGGGTATATTTTTATTATCACATCCCAGGTATCAGAGATATACGTAATGACATAATGTGATTATAACGTCATATTTTCATGATAAATTATTCCTGACGTCTGTATAACCTATAAGAGACGTCGAAAACACGTCGTTCAGTACTTGATATCTCCACTAATTAAAGATAACCAATAGGAGACCTCCAGTTTAGGACGCCTCCGTATGTAACGTGTTTTTATAACGTGCTATAACTCTGAAACTTGGTATAGGTACGAAATTCGGGAAACTTTTTTTTAACGCCCAAACAAGTCTTTGAGCATTAATCAAAAATAAATAATAAATTTGAGCAAATCGAGCAGCTGAAACCAGAGCTACAATAATTCTTTGTTCACGGAATTAAAGAAATTGCTGCCTTTTTTAGGTTAATATTACTTACGTCTTTAATTTGGTAGTTTTTGCGTTGTTTTCTGACGTCATTTTGGTGTCAATAAATGACCTCTTTATTATTTGATCTGCATTTCGTCGTCATTACGACATCTTCTCTAGTCATTAAATTTCACCGAACACCAAAAAATGACGTCATATTATCGTTGCTTTGCTACCTAGTATCTATATAATTATTTTTCGCGTGCCAACAGTAATGACAACAAAAATGATGATAAAAGCAGATCATGGAGAGTCCTATTATATCCTGCAGCAAATCAAAAGTTTCAGTAATAAAACCCATTTTTATGACTCGATAAATAGACGTAGAAAATCTAAATTTCAATTAATTCCGTACCGATAAAGGTTAAACCATGCTTGAAAGTGATGTTATTAAAAATAAATATCCGAACTATTCCGGTTAAATTAACCATGTAATTGGCAATTATCTGGAGCAGTTTGAAATTCAGGAAATGATTATTCCGCGTAGTCAATAATGAAGACAAATCGTTGGAGAATCTTATTCGTTTTACTAAAACTAAAAGTTTTAAAGTTGAATTAAAAGAAAAGTGTAAGAGTAAACGTATAACGAACGTATCGATAGAAAAATTAATCAAATGGGACAAGAGAAACGAAACGAAACTAAAGATTCTTCCACTAAATGTTTTACCACGAGTACGAGTATGTAGTTAATCTGGGGCTGTTAAGGACGACGTATTAGATACGTAATTAAATGGGTAACTGATTACTTGAAAGATCAGAATCGACGTAGAATATACAAGTAGATAGCTCTAGATAGATAGATAGATCGAGAAGAGATTTACTTCGAAATAGATACCCATTCTAGGACCATTTCGATTAAACACGCCTAAGAATGATTGTCTAATTATTTAGCGATGGATTTATGAGATATTTTAAAAGTATTCATATATTAATTTCTTTTTTCAAAAGGAGTAAATTTTAAAGACGACCACTTAGTAGAAAGGTAGTGTTTTTAAGAAGCAGAGTTGTGTTGCTTTTAGATGTGAACAGACCTTGATCCCGGAACCCTTTCCTAGGACGGTAAATTCTCGATATTTATTAAAGCCAGCTTTGATGTATTATATCATTTAGTTAATTTACTTGTTGGGGCGCACAAATGGAAACGGGTATGCTAAATATATCCACTCCGGCAGGCTTAATTGTATCTGAATTCTCCTTCCCCTTTTCTTCTTCGGTGACGTTTAGCCCTAGGGAGCTCCGGAACGAAAGAACTGATTAAGGAACACACCGAAGCAGAATTCGCATTCTCTGCGCCGGATTCACGGGACATAAAATAACATTCAATCCTCTTATATCCTCAATATATTCATGCTACCTGACTGCTTATAATACAGTCACAAAAAAATGAAAGGAAAACTGCTCTCACAAAGGAACCTTCTCACTTCAGCTCCGTTCCTGCTTGTTGTACAGTACCTCTAATTAATTAGGTTTTACTTTATTAGAAATTTTCCAGTAAAACGTCTATGAAATTCTAATTCTGCTTGTAAGACTCTGTTATTGATGTTGATCGACTCGATAAACGTATTTATTAAGTAAATAAAAAAAAAGTGTATTATTAAAAAAATTATTAACAAAAGAAAGCTCAAATATTACAAGATCGAAGAAAAAAAACAAGCAAAGAACTATACCTACTTAATTAATTTATTTCATCCTTCAAGATATAAACATGAACTTAAAGTCACCCCACAAAAAAGTAAGAAATAGTTTATACATATTTTTTTACAGTAATGAGCCTTCTCCACACATATTACGTTGAAATGTCATCAAAAGGGAGCCACAAAGACTTAGGCCAGATACTTTTTTACCAAATGTCTTCAAAGATATTATTAGAGAGGCACCTTTTACAGTCGACTTTTCGATAGATACAGAGTAGCCGGAATCAAACCATCAAAATTGATGTTTTTTTTTTTCAACTTTGATTACAATCAAAGTTGAAATCAAAAAATCAACTGCTGCGCTTACGCTGCCGGGCGAACAGATTCATTCCATCTCGGCTGCTGATCCGAAATCTTTTCATTTTTACAATTAACGGGGATTCAATGACAGTTGGATTTTTTTCAGATTCTTATTAAGCATGAAATTGTGCAACTTTTCTCTAATTTAATCAACCCTATGTATCTTCCACCTGTATAGAAAATTGGTTTATTATATACCTGACTTTACATTTGGTGAATATAATTTTCTGAATATTCCCTGAAGTTTATCCTTCAAAATTTTCAAAATACCTAATGATTTGTATTGTAATGTTGAAGTTTAGATAAAGGCCACTTTATTGATTATGAAAATTTTATTTATTTTATTTGATTATGAAAACATAAATTTTATAAAGGCCACTTTCTCCGGATGTAAATTAATATGTAAAAAAGTACAAATTATGGCAAATAAATTTTTCCAAAAAGTATAAAAAAGATTCTCCCATATCGTGCGATTCCACGTATATCTCTTATTAGCCAACATTTGTACAAGCACCACAACTTCATTTTGATATGTTATTTATTCAGCCTTTTAAAAAAATCACAATAATTACCGTTGAAAAATGCATAAAAAAAATCATTCCATAGAACCAATGCGGCCACTATAGAGACTACAGAGGCTAAACTTAATACGTCATAGTCAGAGACGTTCGAGCTTTATATAAAAGCGTCTAATAATAATTATTTTAGAGACTTTACAGCTCCCCGAAGAAGTAATCTTTGAATAAATAATAAATTTCATAACTCAAGTTTCGGGGGATTTTATTTGCTTTTTATTTCTGGAAACTATTCTGCGTTAATTAAGTTAATAAATAACTCAAACTATCCAGCTTGAAAGAGAAGTTCCGAGGGAAGTAAAATTGCATTCATTTAAAGTAAAGTTTCGATCTCGCAATTATTAAACGTTTTCTCTTCTCTGACTTTTATCATGAAAGTAATAATTCAAACCGGTCGCTATTTAATTGCTAAATAATAAGAAGGAGCCGGAAAACCGGCTGCAGAACGAGACCATTTGATTAATTAATTTTAATTTGGAGCTATATGAGGCGGAAAACACTGAGCACACAAACCAGAACGAAAAATCGGGAGCGAAATTTCCATATAAAACGAAACGCTACAAAAACAAAGTTACCTAGTGAGTGGGTTGGTTTCTACGAGGAAAATCTTCGTCAGTAGAATTTTTAATCGGTCATGAGCGTTACGTCACCGATGCTCGGATTAGGGAAAATAAAGCAAGAAGAGGCGAACGTGTAATATGTATAATATATCGCTCTGGCCGGGATGGCTAAAAAACAAGGATAGAACATAAATTGAGTTTAATATCGGGGGCCGAATAACACATGTTGTCGAAGTAACCGACACTGCTACCGTTCAGAATCCGGACCCCGTCATAAAAAACTGGACCGGATCATCGCGCCGGACCGGAATGACCAGAAGCTCCATTTAATAAATGACATTTCACAGTCGATCCGGCGGCCCGGACCAAAGGTGCGCGCCTCTCCAAGAGGCCGGAGCAGGAATTTTTTTATTACAAAGCGAAATGGAGTCCCCGGAATTCTTTCTTGGTCGCAAACTTTACGCAGATAGGGATTCGACGACAACGACCGAGGAGAGGTGAGAGGGACTTGAAAGACTCTGAAAGAGAACGCGATTTTAACCTGGTTTGCTGGGATTTTCTTCAGGATCGCGAATCACGAATTACGAATTACGCAGAGGTGCACGAAAATTTTAATTTTAGGACGCTGAAAATGCCGGAGTTCCACAACATCAATCGGGAGAACGACGACTATCGATTTTAGAATTACTTACTTCCTGATGGGATCTTCGCTTGCATTGGTGATAATTTAGACCTAAACAAATATTAACTGAATTGCGTCAAAACAAACGGAAAATGATGTGTGTTCAATGTATCTTTTACACTCCCATTCCCATATGATACTTACCAACTAGAACTAGACTATATAATATCAGAGAAATGACTAACACGTAAATATTAGATAAGATATTTAATATTTATAGAATTCATTGTTACACGTTTAACAATGAACTTTCTATACCTAATAAAAATAAACCAAAGAAATTGTATCTGTTTGAACTATTCTATATAGTACCTCTGATTATTAGAAATATTGTTTCTTTCATGATCTAGGTATAGGTATCTAAAATGCATCATTTAACTTTGAACACGTCTTTGTAAATAGTCTCCGTATATAGTTGTTAAGAAGTTCACCTAAAATTACTTGACGTAGGTTTTTTTTTTCATAAAAAAAATGTACGGAAAGAAACGGGATCCTATACACGAGGCTACTCGGCAGTACCCGCCTAGAGGTGTGTGCTGGGCCCCATTTCCGAAGTCATGTCGCGGGAGGCTACCCTTTTGGGTGTTTAACCGGACCTCCCTGTGGTTAAAGGTAGCTACCAATCAAAATTAATGCAAAAAACTGCTTCACCAATAAATAAATAAATAAATAATTCAGTAGATATTTTCAAGCGCTGAAAATTAAAAAAATAAATGTCTGTCTCAACAAATTTGAAGATTGTGCATGGTCGAATATCTTGTGCTATTTTTTAATATTCCTGCATTATAATCGCAACTTGAGTTATTAATTGAAAAAATATTTTGGTGTCCTATAATAAATTTGACTTTTATGCTAAATCCTGTGGGTTATTGCTGAAACGCACAATGCAATATAAAGCCCTGATTGCGCACGCTTTTTTTTTGTAAAAAAATCATCTTTTACAAATAAAATTATAAAATTTTGATTAAATATCTCTGTAATAATAAACTCATTGCAATCGACCGTGTGTGGCTGATGTTGTTATCCACAAAACTTACAATTTTCTCACCGAAATGTATAACTTCAAGGTAGATAAATTCGCACTCTAGGTACCTACGGATCCATCTGGTGTCGGTTGTTAAAGACGTGAAGACTTATAACAGCTCTAATACCCGTCCTGCTTTAGACTGCAATATTGGATGCGCTCCATAAACAGGGTTACATTGCGCGCGGAGCTGGCCAATTTCCCGTTGCAGGACACGTAGGATATGTGGATCTCCTCCACAACAAGATTACAGAGACGCTCCTCGACTGCACCGTAACGTTCTTGCAAAAACTGGGGAGGAGAAAAAGAGACAGGGACTAATTAGTTGCGGAAACTTACCAGCATTGCAATTCCCACAATGTTATATGTGTGGTACGTGGACTGTTTCCCATGACCTATCTCTTGGATCCGAGATGATAGTGTCTTTAGATTTTTACAAACAGTCATTTATCTTGTTTTTAGTGGAAATGAAATTGGTTATGCATTTCCAAATTGTAGGTATAAGATACAAATAATTTTTTTTATTCAGAAATTAATGATATTTCTTCTTATTATAAGTTCCTGTAGGAATTAACAATTATTATCAAATGATTGCTACAAATCTCAAATATTTTTTTCAGTTTTTAATTAAAAGTTACTTCCAAAATTAAATATTAAGGTTAAAGAGCACGGTACACTGGTTAATATTAAACAAAATTCTATCACCGCAATATCGGTAAACACTGAATTAACACTTAAATTAAAATGGCATCGATTTGGCTCACGCTCACCCCACAAGTGTATCACGAGAAAGACTCCAACCAGAACTTCTTATTGCAATCTCCAAGAACAAGCTCTCGCTTCTTTGTTTCTCGGTGTCCTTCTTAGACTTCTCTACCAAGTTCTTATCTCCCGGTGGCGGCCATCTACTCCGCCCCACCCACCGGGAACATGCAAGAACTCTAATTACTTACGTTGGTGTTCGGGCATAATCGTGCCCGTGCTAAAAACTCCGACAAGTTACGACCCGGCCGCAAATTGAACCATTTTTACTCGAAGAGGGAGGAAATTTAATTATTTAATGATGACTCTAGCTTTTTCAGGGCCGGTCTCTAAAAAGGCACCATGCACATCGTTGTATCCGCTCATTAAGCGACTCGTGTGTTCATTTGTTAATGCGTAGATTGTTAATATTGGATGGTTCTTAATTATAATTAAAATTGTTATATGAGGAATTCGTTAAGATTAATTATTGGTCTCATAGTTTTGATTAACATAATGGTGGTTTGATAGCACGGAGTCATTAAAATTAATTGTCTCCAATATATTATAATCTAGTGATTTTCTATAATACTACTTATAACGAACATTTTTTAATCCCCAGAAATGTCTGAAAAATCACAGCTATGTGTTTGCTCTAAGGTTAAAATTTACATTTTCCCCTCCCATTTCAAGCACAACAACATCGTTTTCAAGGATGGGGAAATAAGGATCGCAATTAATTAAAATTCCCTCCACTTTCCTGACCAGAATGGTCCTGAATAGTGGGAGAGCGTCGCCTATAAAAACTCGTCTTTTCCTAGTAAATTACTAGGACAAAAGGGATATTGCCATTGTTAATGAAACAAAGAGTCGCCTCTTTGCCTATTTGATGATGCGGGCGCATTGTGGAGGCCGTTCCAGCACCTTTCCTCAGACAACCGCGATGAACATAAAGACTGCGGAACGACGCCATAAACGCAGACACCGCTCTCTTATGCTTGTCGCTTGTCTATGTCTATGGTCTGGCAGTGAAGTGTGCCAACTGTTTAGTGGCAAAAACGCGCACCAATTTAGAACGGCCTCGCCATATGGCGTGTACGTTTCGTCAGGGTGCTAATTAATATCTTCATAATTACGCGAAGAGTATGGTGGGAAAACCCAGTAGCGTGAATGCGACAAATTCATTTATACACAACAAATTTCACTCACATACGCCCTCATGCTTGGTGTCATATTTTTGAGGGTGATCAGATCATTTAGAGGACGAAATTCGATACGTCTCTTAGCCTTTCTACAAGAATAAGAATTGATCATTATTATGCTTTCATAAAAATTACTCGCCTAATTTTAAAGCATGCATGGTACTTACTCCGGAGCAATTTTTTCCGTTCGTGATTATTGATTTATGAACACATTTTTTACTCAAGTAATCGATCATAAAGAAAAAGAGTTTAAATGACCATTGCGTTAAAACAAAGAAGTAAAAATTGGAGTTCTTATTGAAGTAATTGAGGGTATAGGTATAAATTGGGTATAGCGAATGTTCCAAAAGGGACAGTCAGCAGTAAAAAGACCTCCATCAATCCAAGAACAACGTATAGTAAAGTCGAGAGGACTAAACCAATCTAACTCTTTAAGATAAATCAACTAAGTTCTCTGAAGGTATTATCAATTGGTTTTCTTCCTTTAATTTGGTAACGAACATAAATTTAAAGGAATTATTACTCTACTGCGAACTGGCTATTATTTTCTTCCCATATTTTACTACTTTAGGTTCTTGGTATATTATAAGAAAATGATTGGAACCTGACAAATATATAACTACCCTTCTCTTTTCCATTAAAACACACTCCCAGACCCCACTCTAAATAATTTTCACTTGTGGAAGGAAGAGACAAATGATATTTCGTTATTCAAAGCCTGGATAGCCGAACCGGGGAGGCCTAAAACAACCAGATATTTCCCATCTTTGAGAGTGACATTTCAGCTACGCTCTGCTTCCCGTTTCGTGTCCGTTTATCTCTTCTAGACATAATTAAAAGCCTGGAATTCCAGCTAAAGAGTTTGAATTAGGTGTCCGCGACATAGACCTGGTTCGGACAGTGCATTCTCTGTGTTTACGAGTGGCGGCCGGTTCGTAGATGGAGATAAGGCCGGTTGTGACATCGGTTTTCTAGCCCGGTGGTAATCGCGACAAGCAGTGCCCCCCTAATCAACTCATTTGAGTGCGAGAGCTAGGTGGCCTCGGGTCGCCGTGTCAATTATACCTGCTCGAGAATCGGGCCGAGCGATACAAGAACGGTCAATGAAGGAAGGATAAAAGAGCAAAGAGCCATTCCAGCTGAAGTTTTCAGATCAATATTACCTTGATATTATATGGTAGAATTATTGATACTAAATAAGTTATGTTGACTTATGGAAGACGCAGTCAAGCTGATAGTGTGACTTAAAAACGAGACAGTTGAAGGGTGACAAAGGGTAATGTCTTCTGCTGAAATAGTCAGCTGAAAATTTGACATCAAATAGGTGTATAAATCAAACTTGCACCGGTAAGGCCAAATTTTCCACGTCGCTTACCGAGAAAAAAAGCTTTATCAAACCGTATATGAATTGAGGGCGTCTCGTAAAAGTTCAAGATATATACAGGGTGTAAAATTCACACATTTTAAAGTTTGTATTATAACTTCCACCACCATTTGAACATCCTTGCCCGATTGCCACCATGCACACGTATATCAGTGTCAAGGTAGTTGTAAATAAGGGAGCGAGCGACACTCCTTAGACCGCACACGTATCCAGATCTTTTCCCCCGATATGCCTGCCCCAGAAGGTGAACTCCAACTGTTTACTTTCAAATGCGTCCAAGTCAGATGGTAAGAAACGGCAAGGATTCACCAAGATGGACAAGCACCTTCACCAAAGCGGCTTGTTAATTGGAGCGCCGTCAATTGTTGCGGTAGACAGGCGACTGTCATCTATATATGGGAAAATTTATTTTACTTTACCTGGATTTATCGCCAGTCTACGACTTAATTATCGGAAAGTTCTGGATCTGCTAGATGGAATCGGCGTGCATGCCGTTTTTGCCGCAAATACCTTAGATATGATCTGGGATTTATGTATAAGCGTCGAACAATGGATATCTTTATGGTAATGTCAGGCAGTAAAAGATGTCGCCTTAATATACGATTATGGAAATGCGAGAATGGAGTTTTTCTTTATTATTACGGCCATTCGTAATTATTATGGGTATGGGTAATCGTTGATAATATAAGAGAGCTCGTAAAAAAAGCGTTGTTTGAATATCTGGTTTTATATTCATATGATTAAATGGTTCGCAAAGCTCGACTATCAAAGTCTCGGAACTAGGCATAAACATTTTATTAAGCTTTATTTGAATTATGGCGACCAAAAAATTTTAGCAACGTTCACCGTCGTCCAGATTTCTAACTTCAGATTATTTTTTAGTGTAGTCTTATAAATAGCTATTTCTTGCGGTCTTCGTTTATACAAAATTGTATTTTTCAACCCTTTCATTTCGTCCAGAACATTTGTTGAAAAAAATTCGTAAAATCGAAAGGAGCTTTTCAATTTTTTTATAGCAAGATATTTTTTACTCGTGTTAAACTGGCACATTTTTGATCGAAAAAAAAAAAACTATAGATCTAACACAGTTGGCTTCTAGTATGCTTCTACACATCAGTTGAATAAAAGAAAACTGTGTCAGGTTTGAATGTACAAATGCTTCGAAACAACTAAAGTAATGCTTACCGATATATAAAATAAATCGAGAACTATATTTTATGACAACCACGTACGTAATCCACTACTGAATTGCTTGCACTTGCACAGTCCTAGCTTTTTAAAAATTTATCACTACCAGTCGCTTTCCTCGCGCTTATATACCCAGTTCCTAATGGTTCCCATATACTGTTACTATATTCCGTCTTGAATTTTCGATATTTGAAAGTAAAGAAAGTGCTTTTTTTTCAGGATCGACATGTGAAAAATTCACCAGGTAGTACTATCGACAGAGAGCCTGAAATCGATCCAAGTCAAGATTACCAATTGCTCTTAGGATACGAGAATAACACACATACAGTATTACGATTTCGAAGAAGACTGGATACTTGCGATCACCATGATATACCAATTACGGTAAGAGATGTATTTTTATTCTATTATGAGGTCAAATTTTTTAACAATAATGAGAATTTATAAATATGTTTCACGATGACATGATCTTTATAAAAAAACTCACCGATAATTTCAGTATTTATACATTTTTTCACAAACAATTTTTTTAATATTTATATTTGATAAGCAATTTGTTTCAAATTTACCGTGTCGTTTTTTTTTCCTTAAGTATTATAAAGTTTCATAACAAGCAAAGCCAATTAACGTCTTGCCAGCTTGTTTTATAAAGCCATCATGTCTTCGTCCTTATTGGAAGTATACCTAACGTGCTTTTCTCAAAATAAAAGAGTCCCTATTGACTGATAATTACCGTTTTATACTATACAGAGGTCTTTCGATCGCGGGGTCGTTTATATTACGAAAGTCGGTTGCGTTGAAAGTTCGAAAGTATTTTGCATTTATATTAAAGACATGTATGCAAAGATTTATCTGAAATCTATTTACCAAACCCCACGTTTCAGCGTCTTAAAATAAACAAATAAAAATAACACATTCGAGGGAAATATGATTGATTGCACGAAGCTGGCAAAGTTTATTATTTCATACATTCCGAAAAGGAAGTTTTCCATGGAAAAGCTGCCACCGTAATTCCCCAGCTATTGAAATAAAGTAGTAAGTTTCTCCCACTCGAAAAGATTTGCTTGCCTGCTTCGCATCGATAAATTAAATATAAAATGCTGCGTTGAAGGTTTTAACTTCATTTGCCCTTTGTTGCAACCACGTCAGCTCGCGTACACTTCCTTCCCTTTTGTACGGTTTCATGAAAATAAAGCCCCCGCTCTAATTTAATCATGTTATAGACGACTTGAAGGAGTTTTTAACTAAGAACAACCCGTGAACTAGCATTCCGCCATATCGGTAAAACGAATTGAAGCTAAAAAGGATAAAACTGCAGCGATGTAGCAATTGCAACTACAACTTCCAGGTGCTTTATTTTATTTTACTCCCAACAATATTTTGCCCTAGGTGTTACCTACGTGATATATTTGCTGTTAGAACTCTTAACTAAAAGTTTAAACCTCCTGTAGAAGTTCCCTTAGTAATTGACTCCGACTATGAAGACTCGTTATTATTATTTTTTCTTGTTGGGATTTTATGTTATCCACTTACATAGCACTGAAGTTTAAATTAAAGTATAAAGTTATACTTTAATTAGTGCCAGGTACCTATTAGATCTTTTATAACTATAAGTAAGTATAGGTACATACTTTAAAAACTCTTCATGTTATATTTAATCTTAACTCTGTTTGTAAAATAAAATTTTCAGGGCAACTTTTTCCTAATTAGCAATCGATTAGAATTTTTAATGCTTACAAGCATAGCATAACAAGTAGCTGTTACGAGTATCATATCGTAAACTTTATCAAACTCCATAATGAGATGTAAAGCCCTTCTTTATGTATAATATTTTCAAGTCCAATTACGATATAATTAAGTTAAATCAAGTATTTTTTACAAGTTCGCGGGAGATCGGATTTATAATTATACGAAAATCATTCAAGGCCAAGTCACGCGTTCGTCAAGTTTTTTTTACGACGTTCTTCTCGGATTATCTTCAAAGGAGTGACACAATATCAATAAGGACACTGTCGCGGGCCCGTAATTGCTAAAAAGAACAACCGGAGGCCCGCGTTTTGAAGCGATGTTAATCTGATTTGGAAGTGGAGAGCAAAGCTTCCAGAAGCATTGTCTCTGCAGGATTTTGCATGCGATTGAATACAAGCAGGGGATATCTGACGTCGCAGTGACGCCGTGGCCTTATACGAAGACAGATAAAGTGACTTTTAACTGCTTAATGTACTCACGTGACGAATACATTCGTCACTCTTTGTATCCTTTGCTTATCTCAAATCGACTAAGCCAGTTGACGGTTTGTATTGTTGCGTTTTGCTTCTGTTTCCTTCCACGCCAAGAAAGAATGAAAGATTAAGTTCCGTGGTAGACCTACCTAGTAAATCATATCAAAGAATAGGTATCCTCCAGTTTGCATTACATTAAATTGGTGTTGTTTTCAACTATTAAGTAGTTAGAATTATTTTAAGATTTTATCATATAAAACTCTTTTTGTTTTTTTTTTTCTCTTGAGTGAGTAAAAACTTAAATAATCCCCCAATTAAATTAAGAACTCTCTAGTTATCTTACATAATCTCTAAATTTAGTATTCGGTTTATTAATCCCTGTTGGTCTTGAATATGGTGATTCTGATGACCCACTTGGTGAGCTCGCAGATTTTGGAGAAGAAATAACTTGCACATGTGAATGTGTATAGCTATACTGTGTCTTTTTTCTTGCATTTTTCCCTCCTTTGGGAGACAATGGGTGTTCAATTGTCGGAATTTGTGTTTCTAAAAAAACAAAAACTCATTAATATTATTTATTCTTCAGCGCGACTTAAAGTTCTTTCCATGTGGCAGTGGCGGAGATTTTAGGGTTACTGCTTGAAATTTTTTCCATGAAATGGCCCTAAAAAATTAATCTGAATACGTGGGAACCCAATCCTTCTGGAACGGATTCTCCTTAAGAAAGAGCCACCAATATTACTTCTTTTGCCAACGATTTCATTTTTACGATTCCTCAATATGTGAAGAGTGAATTATGTTTAATTATTGCTGATCAAAGACGGAATAAGAATCCTATTGCCAAAAAATATACAAATATTTTCTATCGGAAGATTGTCTTTAAACTTATTGAATATATCCAAACAATTCTGTGCCCTTGGGCAACTAAAAATAATGTGCCCCTTTTTATGAGAAAATACACAACATGGATAGCTGAAGTTAGGCTAGGCATATTAGAATTCTCGGGGGAAAGTTTCGCTATATAGTCTTGATTTTCTCACCCTGTAGGTTTTTTTTTGGGTCGCAGAACACGAATTTGAAGTTTGGGCGCAATTTTTCTTTTTTTAAATTTTGCCTAAATTTTGGCACTTCTGGTACTTTCAAAACTTTTTTAAGGTTTTTTGGTAGACTTTCCACAAACTTCAATTCCTCTTGTATGGTGCTGAAGTCTTTTCAGACCTACTCATTGCGTGAAGAAACATGAAGTGTTCTTTGATGGTTTTGTTTTACAGAGCGTGCACAGGAGAGTAGGCGGTTGGAGGAACGTTTCCTTTTCCCGATTTCATGGAGAATATGTTTTATCGCTCCCAAAGACCCGTGAGGTTGACCAACAGGTCGATGTCATCTATAACTAAGTGTACAAAAACCGTCTTATATGATAAATGTAGGAAATTTTGTCTCCTTTAATTTTGGGCTTGTCGAAAAAACGCTTCCTTTCCGAGATGTAGGCCAAAAATTGAAAAAAAGTAAAAAAAAAAATGGACGAAAAGGCCCAAAAAATAAATTTACGGCCAAATTTTTGCCTGAAAACTTTAAATTCGTTTAAACATCGGGGGTGAGACAATCAAAACTATAGACTATAGCAAAACTTTCTTCTGAGCCCCCATTTTTGCTCTAAAATCCCTAGCCTAGACCTATAATAATAAAATATTTAATAAATAATTGAATACCTACTTAATAGAAAAAAAATAACACACTAAAAATTGCCGCACCCAAAAGGTTTGCGCCATGGGGACTGTGGATAACTAGAACCATAGAAGGGCTAGAAAAAGTGTAAGAATTGTACAGTCATTTTATAAGCAACAATCACACTAAACATAACATAAAATTCATCCAAAAACAAAAACAAAAATTCATACAAAATTGCAGAAAAAACTTTTTTCGTGTTTTCGCCTCTTCAACTTATAAAAATTCGAGTCAATTATTGTCCTTGAAAATGGAAAGATTTTGAATTATAATTTACGTCCATAAAATGCTTGCACCCCTGGGCTATAGCTCTATTAGCCCAATGGTTTAGGCGGCCCTGTACAAACATCGGTTATTTTTTATATCATTCCAAATATCTTCCCTTACTTTTTGAAAAATCTGCTGCAACACGGCATCTCTTTCTATTTCCCTCTTAATCATTTTTATCAACGATATAAAACTCTTATTCTCTTTTACAAAAAAAAATAAATAATTCTCAAGCACCCTTATTATTCTATGTCTGCTTGTGTATACATCTTTGCGCTGGAATATAGGTATAAGTCTGCGTAACTTTTAACTTTCAAAATATTCCATTCAACATTTTCATTTTTTGAAAACGTTTGCATGTTAAAAATTCTCGTATTGAATAAAATCTTACCCAATATCATTAGAAATAATAACGTTTGGGTTGATGGTATTCTAGGAGATAACAAAAATTTAAAAGATTTCAAAAAATGAAAATGTTTCATCACAAAAAACTGAGGTATCACGTCGTGAAAAGGGTTGAAACTATTTATTGAAAATGTCAAGTTAAGATTCAATTTTCACATCCAATCGCGCATATAAAACGTCTTAATAATAAGCGTCACGAACGTTAAGGACTACCTATACCAATTTTGCGTTAGTAACTAAAGTCTCATTTTTATAATGTTTGAAATTCGGTGTCAACGTTGAAACGTTTTATAGTGAAATATTTTTATAAATAAATAGAGTTGAGCTGAAATACTCGATTCTCCTCTGTCAGTTTTAGTGTATTTTATACTTCACTTTCACATCAATAAATCTTAACGATTCATGAAAAAGTTTTACGAGCAATTTGAGGGGAATCTTATGTAAAAATCTGTATTAAGATTCTCATAAAAAGTTCGCCTATTTTGTCATATTTTATATCTGATTTAATTCATCTCGTTTGGTGTGGGTTTTTATGAATCTATAATGGCTTAGCCCGAATTTTTTCACACGATATCGGATATTGGAGAGATATCGAACCAGTTCTCAACGACGTTTATTTATTCACAGGACGTATTACCTATGAATGCATTTTAGAATAGTTAATATTGAATAAACGATAATTATATTGACAATTCAAAATTTATAAATCGACCCATTATAGCGATTGAAACAAAATTGAGGGTAATTGAGAAAATAATTAGTCGCTAATAAAATAATACGTCTCTACTAATGCATTAAATATAAAGACACTTTCGTTCGCCCCGCTTCTATCATATCGGAAAATTGTGTTTCCAAGAGCTTTCGGGGATTCCTCCGCTTTATTCATAAAAGTAGAAGTTTTAATACAAATTTTTTTCGGAGTTCATTTGTCCCCGATGTCACTTAAGAATGTCAGATCTAATAAAAATTATATAAGAGGCGGGACCTGCTGCAGCTTTTTCAAGCCCTCCGAGTGAAAAATTCATATACGCTGACTTTCTAATCGACCTACCGAGTTTTTCACCATTACCCTGAATTTATATCATGAAATTTTAAATAGGGTCAAAACGAAATCATATACTTATGCATGTTTGAACCTTTTTACTTTTAGTCGCCTCGTGATGTCACATTCAATAATCGACTTCGGTGGTCATTAAAATATTTTGTATTATTAATTTACATAATAGCTTCACCTGGTATTATAAATATTCAACTATCTGGAAGAATCAAATTTTCTCTTTCATAAGGAATTTTAACACTGAACCCGAGGTATATGTATGTGGATCGTTTACTACAAATAATTCCATACATATAATGTTAACTATCTTCAGCTATGCGTGCATCGCCCGATGTTCTTACTATCTTACAAGAAATTCTTGAAATGTCTCTCTCCCCTTTAGCATTCGTTATTTCTACGATCGACAGTAATCTTTGTAGATTAGAGAGAATTTTAAATGTGCCGCCATATGTTTTCATTCCTGAAGGGCCCCATTAAACTGTCAACTGTTTTTCTGCTCGTTGTTTTGGTTCTTCTGACTAAACCGTTTCATAATTTACATTACACAACACTGTTTGCAACTTGGGCCTATTTTCTAGCTTCATCATCACGCGATAAATAGCATGCCGGCAGTAATAATGTAGACGTGACTGGCTGCAGTTCCTGCTAAACTTGCAGCATCATCTTGATGAATTTGCAGGCCATTAGGCCGAGGGTTAGTCGACTGAAGGGAACAAAACGGGGATGTCTAGGTAAATAATTAATAGTGTCTCGTTTGGGGTAGATATTTAAGAGACGAGAAAGGGCAGATTTCTGACATTTCGGCCTGGTTCATAATATGCAATGTGAGTTCTCCAAATCACTAATGATTTCAATGACAGCTGACAGTTGGTACTATCTATTAAAATGGCTTAGTTGGTGAAAAAATGCGGATATGGGACAGGCAAAAACTATTCTTAGTGTATAAGGATGTGATATCTGAAACGGTGAGATTAAGATCCAGGTGCACGCAAGGCGTTATAATTTTTTTGTTTTGAGGACGTCTATCGCCTTTGGGAACAGATTTAACGTTAGCGCGGTGATATATTATTAAATCGAAAGATGCTGCTCGTTCAAGATACGGAGTGATTAAGTAATATTTTCTATTATGCCGCAATCAAATCGTACGATAATTTTTTGACGCATGACGCAGATACTTTCTGCTCAGTTATCCTGACTCCACCGCTGCGGTAACTTCGAGCAACCCCCCCCGCAGATAAGTTAAAACTCTTATCGACCTGGAGATTATCTAGACAATCTAGGCGTTTTTCGTTGGATGCAAAACGGTTTTCCCGCAATGCATCACCGTCTCTATCTCTCCTTTCCATCGCTTGCGCTTCCCGCAGGACGTCTGGCCAAGGAGCTCTCCATTTCCTGCTTGGCGTTATTTATTCCCAGCGTCTCCCGGTAATGCTCTGTGTCCGTAGGCGGCGCTTGTCCTCGCGTAATCACTCACGCAGCTTGCCTCCCGATCCGCAGTGGCGCTCTAATGAAGCATTAACACGAAAGATGGTAGAATTACGACGTGTCCCTGTTTTGCCCGCGGGCTCCTGTCACGTCTCGGATGCTAAAATGAGATTTTTCCCTTATATGGAACATTTTATTGCCTGGTGCAATTAGTACTTACTTGCTTCTAATTATTATTGTTTATATTTATTCCGGGAACTTTTTACAGATAAGTTGTCAGTGAATTTTTCTGTAATACTTTAAATACGTGAACATCAACATTTGATTCCCGCCCTGAACTTCTAGATTTGAATATTTTAAAACTGAACCAAAATGGCCTACATTACTTTACCCGGCCGTCTAGAATGGAAAACTCCTAAGACCTAAGACACTCTACGTTGTGTTTTTTTTATTTAGTCGTTTATAAACAGACATCATTAATAAAATGAACGGAGATTTGAGATCAATGAAATGGAAGATTTTTATGATACACCTATTATAGGGCAGGTTGCATGAGCGTAATTAAAAACCATTAAGATAATTACCGATTTTAAATTATAAATTTTGAAAATATGGTGAATATACTTTTTGATCTTTCATTTTTTATCGGTAATTAACTCTTCTAAAAGTCATTACAATTTACTTCCATTAATTTGAGAGCAGTACTTTAAAGAGAATTTTAAAATCAGACAAATTTTTAATTGCGTTCGTGCAACCGGACACTGCTACGGACGAAAACATTAGTTAAATTCACCAAGGCCATTGTGTAGTTAGTTCATATACCGGTAAATAAATTATCAATCAAAATGATTCACCCTCTAGAATAAGTATGGGAGGAAATAAAGGATAAAATGTGATTATAAACATAATCTCATGACAAAAATTGCGTTTTTCTGAGGCATATGGGGCTCAGGTATAAAAATTAAATAACAATTATTCAAGATAAATACTTATAAAACATTTGAATGGACAAAATGTGGGTACTCACATTTTATATTATAATATTATAATTTAGGGTGTTTTACTGATTTTGTTTTTCTATTTGTTTCAGAATTCTACAATGCGTGTGATATGGGCGTATCATCCATCAGAACCGGCTGATGGCGCCGTGGGTCCCAAATCGTTACCGGGACACGATGCTTTAAGCAGAGGGGCCCAGTCTTTATATTTGGTACAACGCGCCGATCAAGAAGCTCCAGCGCCTGAAGAAACCGCTCGTTTATGGGAACTGCGAAACCCCCCTATTGAACCTCCCGCTCCTGGAGAGTCTATTTACTGGTGCCGAGTGTTCCGTATGCCCGCCATAGCTAGAAAGCATCATCTTGTCAGAGTGAGTCCATTATTATTAATCGTTATAAAATATTAAAAACTCTAAACCTTTGACCTCACTTTCGAAGTTTTTCTAATGAATTATACAAATCTTTCCTTTGATACTTAATTATAATCCTGAGACTTTCTTTTGATAAGAAACGTTCGGAGTGCTTAACTAATTCTTAATTTCAATGAGAAAAGGAAATAATAATAAGGTATGCCTTATTAGACAGAACGTCAGTGAATATATAGAGAAATAGCGACGTGGTACAAAGTCGGTCGAGCTGAAGCGCCATAAGCTAGGTCTTAATTTTTAAAGAGTTTCTCATTGTCTTGTTTGACCCTTCAACTCGACAAGCAGCTATCAATCAATCATTCAAGCGCCGAGGACAAAGGAAGTGTATTCACAAAAGCTCTAATTGATGAAGACGACGAGACATCATAAATAACCCGCGGTTAAAGCCGAACCTGCTCCACGTTAATAACAATCCGATATTTTATTAAAAGTGGCCTTAAAAATTCAGCGGATTCTGCACGCGACCGGACGATTTCTCTCCGAGACACGTTGTATTGAAGTTCAGGAGAAAGACTTTTACCCCATACTCTGAAATTAGTAGATGATTAATGAAGAGGTAGCTTATGCGTGAGCTTTAATTTTATTTCATCTTACTACCAGGACCAGGACTTCATGATGGGATGTGGTAATTTCCTGAATGGTATTTCTCATATCAAAAGGTTTCGGATTATACGAAAAAGTTCATGAATACTTGGAATTGAAAAGATGGGTGGTATAAATGAGATTATTGTCTAGGAAATGGCATCGGTGCGAATTTCCTCAGCTATCATCCAGTAAGGTGGAGAATATTGCAATGTTGCACATCAATTTCCTGTTTCTGTATCGACTCGCCATGTGAACGGGAGCGTTGAAGATGCTGCTTATCCGATTTCCCTTCTCCTCTGGATTTTACGTGTCGTGCCTCTCAAGATATGACATGCAAATTGCTTAGTTTCGGACCCGCTTCACGGATTTGCAAATAATGTCGTCCGCCCTATACCTACGAATCCGTCGTCACTTTGTTATTTAAATTCCGAATTATTTCAAATTGTCCCTTTGAAGTTCCTCGTGTCTTCTGCACGGTTTGCACAATTATAACCTCGGCTTCAAAAGAAAGAAAACGCGACTAACAAGGTTCAAATATTGATTTGTGCAAGCCGACATAGGTAGGTTAGCTGCTGCTGGCTCTTGCTGCGTGCAAATATTTGACTTGGAAATTGCAGGATTCTGTGTGCTGCGCTCGATAAGAACAGCTGAGCCGACTGGCTGCAATTAGACAAGTCAAACAGATTCATTAGCGTGTGTTATGGTATGGGGTGCTAACTACATTAAAGGCTGTCTATAAACATCTTAGATAGCTGGAGGCTTTCCCTTGATAAATTTCAACGTGCATGTTAATATGTTTGTCTGGAAAAGCCTTACGCAAACATTATCCAGGTATATTTTGACTCCTGTGTCAGTAAACAATTTCAAAGTCTCTTTGTGGAAATGCTGTTGACACAGCGCGGCACTTTAGCAGACGTTGCCGAAATGCACCTTTGCACGTATTACAGCTCCGTAAACTTAAACGTTTAGTCTCTGAGGATCTCTGAAATGTTTCCCTTAATTCCCTTTCCAACTGTATAAGTACTAAGAACTTCTCTCGAATCCCTTAATTCGATAAACACATTTGAAAATCTTCCCTATTGTAATATTTTGTCGTTTCCATTCAACTGCATGCATATAAGCATATATTATGCACATGTGTAATATAAAATGGCTCCAGACAAAAAATTTGAATTATTCTTCCAATATCACATTTTTAAAGAAATTTTTCTCTGCTTAAATTCATTCACATTATAGAAAATGACGATTTTTTTTGTCTGCCTTATCAAAATATGTTCGGGACCTGCCGATATTCAAACATGGCACGATCCATATTAATATGCTATACATTTAGTGAAGAGACACGGACCCTAACCCTAAAGTGGCCATTATTATGAACTTGAGGCATATAAACTATGCTATCTTGTCTTGAACGGACGATGTTGAATATGCTCCGGATGCAAGTGAATGCAGGAACCTCCAAGCAGCTGCAGGTAAAATGGAATGCGACTTATTCCTGAAATTAAAATGAGAAATTTTTCATTCCAAAGTGAGGTATATACTCCGAAATGCACAGACATGACATATTTGAGCTGCCTCAAGGCCCAACCGAGGTAAAATATCTAAATCTTGGGTCCTGAAAGTAAGAGAATGTTGAATCCGAGGAACATAATAAGAAATTAGACGAAACTCAGCCATAATCTGATGTTATTCCTCATAAAAATGTCTCTAGATGCGGTTTTCCTAATACATATACGATCATAGTTAGTAACATTATATAATAATAACAGAATTGTTTAAAAAAATCCAAAATGACACAATAATTAACTCATTTCTCTTTTGTTCCAGTATGAACCATTGAAAGGTTCCACCAACACAGTCATCGGTCTGCAACACCTCGTTCTCTACGAGTGTCAAGACAACTCCCAAGTGGCCAAACTATCTGAAACAACCGGCCGACAATGTTTCGAACCAGGTGCGCCGCCCCTTTCCTGCAACACCGTTGTGGCTAGCTGGGCGCGCGGCAGTGAAGGTTTCAGCTACCCACCCGAAGCCGGTTATCCCCTGGAACCAAAAACTTCTAAATATTACCTCCTGGAAACGCATTACGCCACTCCCCTCGACGGCACATCTGGCAACCTCGAAGGTTCCGGACTGAGACTCTACTACACTCCAGAGTTGCGTCGCCACGACGCCGGAGTTATCTCGGTGGGAATGGACCCCAGCTGGAGACACATTATCCCTCCAGGTCAACAGAAAGTAGTCAGTTCTGGTCACTGCGTCGCCGAATGTACTCGTCAAGCTTTCCCCCACGGAGGGATCAACATGTTCGCTGTCGTGATGAAAACTCACCGGATAGGACGGCAGGTGGCTTTGAGGCATATAAGGGGTGGCACGGAACAAACTCCCATTGCCGCGGATGACAATCTGGATGCGGATTACCAGGAGTATAGGAAGTTGGCGACGCCTGCGAGGATTTTACCCGGAGATCATCTGATAGCGGAGTGTACTTATAACAGTTCGGGGAGGAGTGCGATTACGTTGGGGGGGTTATCTAGCAGGGAGGAGACGTGTCTGGTGATGGGATTGTATTATCCTAGACAGAAGGCGTTAGCGGCATGTCATAGCTTGCCTAGCTTGCCGACGGTGTTGCATTCGCTGGGAATCCAAGAGTTAAGCCCGTAAGTATTTTTTCTTACTTTTCTATTACTTATAATTAAATGGTTTTGAATGGATTTAAGAAAGTTGCGTCTTATATGGGATTATTAGAAGACAACTACTGTTGAGGTTGACGAAATTTATCTACCAAATGAGCTTTTGTTATTTTTCATAAGTAAAAAGTTTTATACCAGATCTGTTATAAGTTTTAGCGATTATTACAAAGAAGTATGCACATTTTCAACGAAGTGCATGCAATATTTCGCACGAAAATCCATGTTGCACTTGTTGCAAGTTTTCTTGAAGCATGCAAAGTTTTATATTTTGCGACCTCATTAATTCAACTTTTAATGAAGTCGCCTGACTACAAATCAACTTTTATCGAAATATGATAAGTATCAATATAAATTTAATTCTCACGATACAAATTTTATGACAGACGAAAAGTGAAACTCAAAGAATAGTAAAAACAGTAAAATAAAAAAAAAGATAAAACAATTAAAATTGATGCCTGATATGATTATTATTAATTAATCACGCAGATAGCATTATGCATGCAATTCAACATGCCGCTACATTTCGTCATTGATGTAATAAAATTTATTTACATTGTTTACGAGCATAGGGCACTTTAGGTATTTCAAATGGCTCGTAAATTTTTACGTCGAATGAAAAATGATCCACCAATAAATCGAAATAATCTACCCTCCTGCGTAGGGGCAATTTGCGCCTGTTTGGATTTTGCCACGTAAGTAAATATTTGCTTGTCAGCCACTGTGTACCATTAAAAGCATCGATTGGAAAAACTGGAAAACTGTGTGTGAATTTGATAAAGGGTTTTATTATATTATTTCATTACTGGTGATATATTATGTTTCGTGACAACTCATGGATTCAACTTTCTTAGTTCATTTACCTACCTATTACATGGAAATTTAAGAATTTATACAGGGTTGGTGTTTCAAAACATATGCCGGAAAATAAAACGTATCTATGATTCCTTGCTCATTCACAGAAAAAAGTCCCTATGGACATACGTCCGCAAACACCCCGTTTCAAGATACAGGGTGCCTAATGTTTTTGTCCATCAGAAAACATTGAAACTTTTATGTTTCTCATCATCAATTGCTATTTTTCCCGAAAACGGTTCGCCCTGGAGCTTTTTTGTGCCCAACTTTATATGTATTATTGGCGGTTTAGAATATAAAAAAATTGATAAGCGCTGAAAAGCAGATAATATCAACTATGAGATGTGTACAAAGTCTGAACAAGAGTTCTGTATCTCAAACGGTTCCTGAGATATCGTCAAAGAACTGAAAAAAAATCTGAGACCCTGTATGTCGAAAAATGATAAACTAGACCTTAGCAGGAACTTTTTTTCTTAGACTGAATCTTCCATTTTCCGACACATGTTTTGAAACAGCCTAAGTATATGTAATTTAACAGTTGTTTATCTTAATTTAAATTTATTTTCGTTAGTAAAAAAAGTGTTATTTGTTGCAGTGGTTCGAATCCATTAAGGATAGCTGCTCCTCCCGAGTTCGCTGGGATGACCCTGGAGTCCCGGCTGGTCTCCTATGACTGGGACAATCAGTTCCACAGTTTCCAGGAAGCCACTAGAAAGGGTTCCTTCAAACCCCTTTGCTACACTGCGCAATCAACGCTACTCCGGGTGAGTATTTTTTTATTCTTTTCGTCTCTCGTGCTTTCCGTGATTTATTTATTTCACAAGAAACGCATTTCGAATTGTTTATTTTTGGTAAACACAATGAAATGATCGGTCTACTTTTACCGATGTCGTGTTTCCGCATATTTGCTTCCGTTTATTAACAGAATGTATATTACTGTTTTGAATTTTTAATTTTCGTTTTCCATAATGTGCACGGAAATTGAAGCGATCTCCAGAATACTTAATGCTGGAGAAATGAGGTGATTGCCTTTCAGTTTGCGTATAAAATAACAGATTGGAGAATTTTTCCAAGGAAGTGGATGAGAGGTTCACTTATTTTCCTCGGAGAAAATATCTTGCCTTCCCCGCGTCGTTGTCAGTTTTATATTATTTGTTAAATTATTATTTAGGTCTCAATCTGCTGCGGAATGAATGAAGAACTGTAAAGTCAGTCATTAAGATTCGTGAAGTGAGCCGGAAAAGTCAGGAAAAACAAGTTGCTATTGTAGCGCAATCGATTGACCATCGTTCTACCACGTTTGACCATCCAATAATTTCGGTTGACCATTTTTTGTTTTTATGTAATTGCAAAAAGAAAATTCACCACCAACTTCACAAAGTTTGCAACTTGGAAGCTAAAAATTGGTGGTCAAACGATGGTCAATCGAATGCGCTGTAGCAATTGGTTTTTTGCGGCTCACTTCACGAAGTTCAGTTTTTTGAGGCATCAACAGATTTAAAACTAAATTATATTCCTTTAATTATTTTTCGAATTGTAAAGTAATTTAACTATATTACTGCTTATTTTATTAACGAGAAGAAGCAATCAATAATTTAAGAAATTCTTGGAGAATGCAAGCTTAGAGTTAAATTTAAATGTAAGATAAAAACGGCAGCAGGGCAGGTATATCACCCCTCCGATCTTCTGGTATAAATATTTTCCTGACATGAATACATCCTGTTTCCCGCATTGAGTTTTCAAAGCGGAAAAAGCGAGTTATTCGTGAGGAAAATTATTACAAGCTAAAGTAATTAGTTGTATCTTACTGGAGATTAAGAAGTCGCCCCAGGGTGGTTTTACATTTGCGTATAAATTAGACAGCGAGACTGGCAGCCAAAAGAACTCTTATAGAATTTTGCTCTTTTAAAAATCCTTTAATTATAACAGATAATAATTATTTACTCTCCTGCTTAAGCGTTCATAAAACGTCTTTTTTATCTCTTATTTCGGTTTGCACAAAAATGTTCATTTTTATGAACTGTTCCCATATTATGTTGTTCTTCAAAAGTTCTGCTTCGTGACAGTTTTATCCCCCAGGAAAACTATTAAGATATAACCGTGTCGCCATATCTATTTTAAAGTGTTGTAAACTTAGACTATGAAACGTTCCATTTTACATATCTCTTGGCCGAGCTGAATTAATTTTACCTAGGATACCGTTCCGTTTTACGATCCTTCATAAAATTTCGCCAAAAAACAAAGCAAACGTGTTTTGATATCCCCTGTATTCTTTATTGCTGAAGTCCCGGGTCTCGCATATACCCTTCCAGGTTCCCGGTGAAAAAACAGGGCCAGCACGCTCACGATATTATAACAAATATTTGGTCTGGCCCAAAACAACAAGCCGGTTAATTTTAAATCAGATGAAGCCAGATTCGGTCAGCAAAAAAACCTCCATAATCCAAATCGCTTCTTCTGAATGTAGCGAAATATTTATGCACGCTCAGTTCTCGATTATAAAAACCGTCCAGAAAATAATCTCGTATATGAAAATTCTCTTGGAATATTATGTAATAACGCATCAGTATTGAGATTAAATTTCCTTTTGATGTTATCTAAAAAAAAATCCACATTGCCAGTATGTTGCAAAAAGCTCCAGATCATCTTTCTTGCTTTACTTATTTCTTATTGATGGCATATTTCCTTGAGAAAGGAATTTTTTGCTTCAATTGGATTGAACAGGAATAGTTTTTTTTTATTACAAATGCTCAAAAAAATTCACTTATACATATGATATGAAGATTTATACCATGAAAGATCCGTCAATGTTTTTCATGACCCGGATGGCCTAATTTTTTCTCACTAGAAAGGGATGGGTGGCAATTCATGAACCCCCAAAAAATATTAGTGTATCAACTACCTGAAACCTGAAACTGAAATGACGGATTTTAGAGACTTTGTCTTTAACGAAATTTCCATTGCAGTAAAGCTTATGCATGCTAAACACCCTCTAACTACATTATTGTGATAAATATAAATCTCAAAGCACATTGTAAAACTATTTTTTTTTGGAAAATAACATTTGAACAATTATTTTATGATATGTTTTCTTTTGTTTCAGGGTACAGATCGAGAAGCTCACTACCCGAACATCACTCGCCCCTTCGTGCGTCCCTCTTGGTCCGACCGATGTCAGCAGCAACGGAACCGTTACAGCACCGAGGGGTGGCCCGGAGGCGGCGCCGGCGACGGGTCCTTAGTTGAACTCGAAGGCAATCATATAGAGGGCGCCGCCCGCAGCAAGGTCAGTCGCTCCTCCAGCAGCCCGGCCGCCGCCGCCGAAGAGTCCCTGGGGCTGAGCAGGTACAACAACAGCGCCGGCGGCAGCAGCGGAACCGCGGCCGCGACGACGCTCGTATCGGCGACGACGTTCTTTCTCCTGGTGTGGTTCAACCGCTGAGCGGTGTGAGAAAGATAGACGGTGTTCTAGTTCCGATTAACTTGGTGATTATTATTATTATAGTGATCGTGTGAGAGAAAGAGAGAGAGAGAGAGTTATGTTCCCGAGTCATTTTTATACTAGTCCGTTCGGCCAGATGAAGAAGTACAACAAGTGTTGTTGCGTGGATTTTTAATCGTTGTTTTGTTGTCCTTGTGAGGCAGTGAAATGCTCTGTACCAAAGGTGAGATGAGATATATTCTTTTTTATGTGTGGTTTGATGTATTATTTCTTTCTGTTGACTTGAAAGCGTGAAAACTACGTTATCAACTGATGGAATGATGGATGGATAGGCTGGAAAAGTACTCGAATGAAAAAAATCATTGTTAAATAAAAATGTAATAACCGGTATATTTAATTATTATTAAATGCTCATGAATATACTTGCAACTAAGTGTCGAAATACTGAAAATGGTATTAAGTCATGGCGAAGATGAAATAACTAAAAGTTAGAGACTGCAAATACTCGTTCTAAGATCTAATTTTCAATAATATGAATGAAAGATATTATGATATATACCTGGCAACTTTCCCGGCAGGTGCGTAATCCAACTTGAAAGTTGAGAGAACTTAAGCTTTCGAAATAGAACTAAATCATATGGTAATCCCAGCCTGTTTTCATCTTCTTACAGAAGTCTGGAAACACAATTTTAGTTTAAATTTAGAAATCGAACGTGCTTTTCAGGTTCACTACATACGCCTCCTTGCATCTGTCCATCAGTTGTCACGTCGTAACACTGGAGACAATTTTCCTGTAATTTTATTTTTTCCTGAATAAATCGATAACGATCTCATATTATTAAAAAGTGTGTATCTATATTTAAAAAAAATTTAAGGGGTGGCGATACTTCGAGTTTTTTTTTTTTTAATTATAACAATTAGTAAATACTTTGAATAAAAACTGCTTAGTACTCAACCACCCCTATGAGAAATTTAAATGAAATTACCCTGCTGTAATAGCTTCTAAGTAGGTCCATAGGGATGTAACATAAAACGATAAATGAAATGAAATATTATAATTGAAAGGGTTTAGGTGTATGTACAGGGTGCTACTTCCGAAATTATCACGCAAACTTTTGGTTGTTAATGGGGGCTCATACTGAGTACAACAATGCAAATTATTCTTAAACCATTCCCATTCCAAATCCTGCACGTACCGGCGATTTTCGGAATAAAGCTCCCAAAACGTCCAGCTTTTCTGGTGTAGCTTTTGTCAGTTAAAATCAGATTTTGTTTTTATTGGCTCAGTTCCCATCCCTCTAATTATTAATCGGAAGTCAAAAGCCCAGAAATAATGCAGAGGATGATCAATTTGAAGTAAGTAGAACAAAATTTGAGAGACAATTGGAACTTGCAATTTTTGAACGATAATAAAATTGAAGTACAAGTAATAGGCGTATTCAATTCTGTTTGAATAAGAAAATGCCATGATTTCGTTAGAATCAGGTTCGTTTTCACAAAGAAATTATATGTAGGTAATGATGTTTGTACTCTGGTACTCTGATAATTATTACAATAAATTCTTTTGGGTAAAACATGTATGGTAGTATATGCTTGACATTTAACCGTACGTTTATTATATAGTTTTTTTGATACCCTGAACACAGTGTAAATTTTGGAGGTTTCTCACTGGATACCCCAATTACCAGAAAGTGTCTTTCTTCTTTCTTTAATTGATGCTTATTTAATATTTCAAGGTATAGTCTTACTTAAATTAAATTGTAGTAAAATATTTTTCTCAGATTACCAAAATGAGAGTCTGTTTAAATTTTGATTCCTTATGGTCCTACTTGAGAAAATTCACTCGACCTTATAAGTATTAGATTTATTAAATTATGTTAAATATACTGCTTCACATCATAAATTTGGCGTTTCCATTTTTAGAACTGCCATGTAAACTAATTAATAATTATTATTGACTGACCTTCTATTTAATACAATCGTGGCTCTCGTTTTTTGAGTTTTTTGATACAGCACTACAATATTTTTCATTAATTGAAATTTATTGATTCAAACATGAAAATAGCTTGTAAAATAGTCGCCATTTTTATTAATAATTGAATTTTCATTATTTTGTGTCTGTAATAATAATTATTGTAACATATAAGACTATAAACGCGAGCTGCGACTATAAGTATAGTTTATTTAAATTTAATCTTGTGTGTGTATGATTTTATGTGCAATTTCCTAGATTTTTATTGAAATTTATTATTCCTAAAAAGAGCGTTTCACTGTGACTTGTATAATAGTAAATATAGCGGCATAGTTGCCGAATTGGACTGTTGTTTTCGCCGCGGTGGTCTGTGATGAAAGTAGTGTAAGGACTTGATGTTTTAAAGTATATTTCGATTGTTTAACTTTGCTATTGTTGTTAGTTTCAACCATTAATAGCTCTAATAAAATACAATTTTATTTGTATACGTGTACATTTTTCTCTATTAATGTATATTTGTAATTTTTCGATTGGTGCTACGTGATATTTCAATTCATCACAGTTTCGAACCCTTTTATTATTGTTGTTAATTAGAAAATTATTATTTATACGAATTATGTATTATAATCGATCTAAATCTATGAAACTGCGATGAATTGGCAACAATCTTTCTATCGATTTATTATGTTCTCTTATTTATTATTTTTTCTTAACGAAAAATCCTTGTACAGTGTAGATAACTCGTGTAATATATTTTATAAATAAATCTCGATAAATAAACACCTAGCAATAATAATAATAACAATAATTTTTATTTATTCAACCTGCTCCATTATTATCCCTAGGTATAGGGGGCAAAAGGGGAGTATTAACTAACTGAAAGTGAACTTTCAAATATTAAGAACGCCCAGTGAATTAAAAATATAATAATATCAGATAAACAGACCGGAAACTTGTAGGTAAGTGGGTCATAGGAATTTAATATGCAAATTCATTTTTTTGCAGAGAATATCTCCAGGTTTAGATTTAGAGGAAAATTTTAAGAGGAAATTTTTTTTAACAAAAACGATTTGTATTTAATCAACCTATCCTCAGTTAAAACTCTTTACTAATAAATGTAGAAATATCCTAAAGTAAATCATTTGACGTTTTTATTGACATTTTTGATTGTTGTCACTGTTGAATTATGTAATAATGACATTTAGGTCCAATTAGACAAATTTATTTCAATTACTTCCAAGATTTTGTTGGAAACTACTCAACATCAAAATGTAATAGGTTCAATTGTACAGCAAAAGAATAGCACCAGAAATCACAATTGCAGGTAGTTTCCTATTTGATATATTTGAATTTTTTTAGATTTTTATATAAGTTTCGACCCTGTATACATATTATACAGAATGTAAATTTGTTTTGCATTTATAGGGAAATTAGATGCAAACTAGAACTTTGATAAAAATTACCGACTCCCCTTAAGCCTATCATTCTTTAATAAGCTTCAATTTAAGATTAATTCCCCAAAAAAATTGTGTATTAAAGAACAAAATATATATCTGGGGGGGGGGGAGGGGGGAGAAACTACAAAATTGTTTTTTCTTATACGCCCTCGAATTTTGAATCTCATTTTCGCTTAAATTGACGATACGCCCTATCACATCATGATGCCTCAGATATAATAGTGTAAGTCTAGTCTAAAATGTAAATCATACATCTTATACGCGATGTAGTATGAAACAGCTACCTACCACCTATTATTGGAATGTAAAAAAAAGTTCAAAAAAAGACTTCTCGTTGGTCTTGAAAACTACCATTATTCTACAACCATACATGAAAAATATATACAGTGAGGACATTTTAGACTACCCCCCCCCACTCTTCAGATTCTGGGTAATGAGAACTTTCATACAAAAAGTAAATTCAGCGGGATAAATTTTACTCTCCTTTTGAAGTAAAATTGATGTGTGAAATTGTAGGAATACCAGCGGGAAATGTGTATGGTTAATTTAACGTTGAAATTTTAAAATTACAGAGAACAGACACAATTACCCAGGCTAGTTCAAAACAGAGAGCACTCAACAATCAAACTCTATAGGAGTGACGTTGTTACAGCTTGGAGTCATAGACAAAATGGAACAATGACATTCGTAAAAAATATAAGTTTTTAATGAATATTTGAAATTACAAATGCAAAAATGAAACTTACTTAAACGGACCTGGCTTTGGATTTACAAAAAATAGGATAATTAAAAAAACAAATACAGAAAAAAAATTAAAATTGAGTTGTCCTCTTTGATGGATGGACTCCAAAATCGGCAAATCAGTTCCCAAGGAAGGGCTATGAAACCACCGCGCAATCAATGAATGTTCATAGTAAGTGTTTCATAGTAGTGGGTAGCAACAGCAGCGAAACTGTTTCTGCACGGTTATTTTTAAAGTACAGCCTGACATAATAATTGAAATAAATATGTAAAGACACGTTCAGACCTGAGTGAAAATTTTTGTATTTAATAGAATAATATAGTAATTCACATGCTCAATATTCAAAATGGTATTAATAATCATACTTATCAACGGATTAAACGGGAAGATTAAGGGACGAAATTTATTTAATTATAGAAGAAAAGATTATAGAGGAAAGAATTTAATTTACAACTCCCGTTGTCGAGAAATCCGCGAACGTCAAAGGCATTGACTGAATTGGGAGATGGCAATTGGCACTAGAAAGTATAGTACCTACGTTGATCCTAATAGCAGCTCGTTCTTGGAGAGTATGATATTTGATGAACCTGATGTGCGCATTTATGTCTTAATTCAATGTCTGAATAAAAAGGAACAGTAATAACAGAGTGAACTATTACAAAATGTCACAGATGACGTTGCATTCTCCGTCATCTTCAAGATTGCAAACGGAATGGGGATGGTTGCTGTTGTATAGCAAGTGAATAAATTGTCTTAATATTTTCTTTTGTAAATATGTAAATCTACTTATTTGTACGATACCAACACAGATTGGATTTATCAATACAAGTAGATTGTTGTACCTACGTGATTTTCTCCCTCAAACAAGGTTACTAAATGATGATATTTCAGCTGATGTAAAGAATTCACATCGGACGTGGGAGTCAGCAACATTGCATATAAAGCCATATCAAGGTTGAACAACAGAGCAATATTAATTGAAATGGACGCTACGGCAGTGAAAGGATATAATTTTTTCACAGCAACGGCTGATCGGAGAGAAAGCAATAATTCGAGTTTTACAATCACATTCAAATTTCAACAAAGAACAACAAGAGAACTCCAAACACAACGGTACGGCATAAAACCGCACTCCATCGGCTATGCTTGGTACTAACTTCTAAAGTTTACGAGGCAATTAGACTCGTGTGAATAATACGCCTGTATATCTATAACTTACCTTTTATAGAGACGGTTAAATTTGACGTTAATGATGTTCCATACCGCGGTGTTCCACAAATAGTCGTCCTATCTTTTAAATAAAAGACGGTCGTTACATATTTCTCAAGTGACCATCTATTATCACTTCCGTCTAGCTGATTGTTCATTACTGCGACAATATGCATAAATGTTATGACTAAATATATCAAAACTTAATATCCGTGTAATATATAGAATGCCAGGACGAGGTATATTTTTCAGGATATATTCTGACAGGATCAGAATTGTGACTTCCAATTAATTAGAATTAAAGAGGAGTGGTCGAAGGTATAAAAATTTCTGGATCAAGAAACATTTCGCATAATATTTTGCCGTAGCTAGATCATCAGGTTATTATTATTATTATTTCTTCTGCATATATGTAGCATCTCGGGTCTCATCTCCCGGCGGCAAGCAACCATGTCGGGCTATCACCAAGACAAGGTCGCCATAGAAGTTCTACTACATGTGTTTAGTTTGTGTGTTGTGTCAATTCTGTTGAATGTGTCGGATGTTCATCTATTTGTATGTCTGCGTACAGAAATTTTCTAACGATGTGACATGTACTTATTATTGTGGCTTTCTGTAGTTCTATGTACGTATTTTTGTGCATTTTGAGTGTCTGTAAGCTTTTATGTAGTGTATATGGTACAACCCCTGTAGAGGACAAGACTATCGGTACGATGACTACCCTGTCCATCCTCCAGAGGCGCCGCACCTCCTGTGCTAGATCTATGTATTTTGTATGTTTTTCGGTGTCCGTTTTCTGCAAGTTGTGTGTATTGGGTATATCGCTATATCTATTATATATGTATTATTGTTTTCTTTGTCTATTAATGTGATGTCTGGTCTGTTATGATGAATTGTTTTATCTGTGATGATGGCTCTGTCATAGTATAATTTGTGAGTGCTATTTTCTAATACTGTTTGCGGGTTGTATTTGTAATATGGTGTATACATGTCGATGAGTTTGTACTGAGCTGCGAGTTTTTGATGTATAATGTTCGCCACCTGGTTGTGTCTATGTAGATAGTCGGTTTGTGTAAGTATTCTGCATCCAGCTGTAATGTGTTGTATTGTTTCCTGTGATAAATGACATTTTCTGCATGTATCGTCTGTGATTGTGGTGTCCTTGAGTATATGTTTTCTGTAGTTTTTAGTATTTATTGTTTGATCCTGTATAGCAATCATGAACCCTTCGGTCTCCCCAAAAAGGTTCCCACAACTAAGCCACTTGTTCGACGCCTGTTTGTCGACATGGTTCTGGCTCAGCTCATGGGGGTGTCTCCCATGGAGTTCCTTCTGGGTCCACAACTGCTGTTTAGTATTATTATCTGTTATGTGTAGCTCCAAGTTTTTGTTATGTAGGTTTAAAGGTGTGTTGTTTCTGTCTGCGATATTTACGGCTTTGTGTAGTTTGGACGTGGTTTGTTTTGCGTGAAAGAACTCTCGAAGATTATTTATCTGTTTGTGGTGCAGATTGGGTATGTCAATAAGGCCTCTTCCCCCCATCTCTCTAGGTAGAGTTAGCCTTTCTGTGGCTGATTTAGGATGATGTTGTTTGTGTCTTGTGAAGGTTGTTCGGGTTTTCCTCTGGAGGTCTTCTAAGTCTGTCTGTGTCCATTGTATAACTCCAAACGAGTATGTCAGTGTCGGTACAGCGTATGTGTTTATTGCTTTTATTGTGTTTTTGGCATTCAGTTTTGTTTTTAATATTTGGTTTAGTCTGTTTATATATGTTTTTCTTAGTGTTTGTTTTATTTGTGTATGTTCTGTGAGCTTGGCCTGCTGGAAACCAAGATATTTATAGACCTCGCCCTCTTCCATGGATTCAATCTTGTCGCCATTTTCAAGAGCGAATTCACCTGCCACCAGGGTTCCTTTTTCGATGTTGAGAGTTTTACATTTCTCCAACCCAAACTCCATATGTATGTCCTGTGAGAATGTGTGTGTAATTTTCAGCAGATGTTGCAGCTGTGTTTGTGTGGATGCGTATAATTTTATATCATCCATGTATAGCAGATGCGACAGAGTATAGTGCGTTGTTTTGTTGTCTCTGATGTTGAATCCATAATTTGAATTATTCAGCATGTTTGAGAGTGGATTCAAGGCAAGGCAAAACCACAGTGGACTCAATGAGTCCCCCTGGAATATGCCTCGACGTATAGGTATTTCTTCTGTAGTTATAGTTGTTTTATTGAGCGTAAGACGTAGTGTAGTTCTCCAGTGTGTCATAATGTTCTCGAGGAAGGCGATGAGCGTGGGGTGAATTTTGTAAATGTTTAATATGTGTATCAGCCAAGTATGTGGTGTGCTGTCAAATGCTTTTTTGTAATCTATGTATGCCATGTTTAATTGTCTATGTTGTCTATGTGCCTGACGCAGAACCACTGAGTCGATAAGGAGTTGTTCCTTGCATCCCATGTGGTTTCTGCGGCATCCCTTCTGCTGTTCTGTGAATGCGTTATTGTTTTCCAGATGAGAGTATATTTTGTTTGTTATGTTTGAAGTCAGAATTTTGTAAATTGTTGGGAGACATGTTATTGGTCTGTATTGTGTAGGGTTTTCTGTATTATTGTTTTTTGGCATCATATATGTGATGCCCTGTGTAAAGAATGCAGGTGTGTTCTGCGGATTATTGAGGATATCTGTAAAATGTTTGGCCAGTTTCGGATGTAGGCATGTGAACTTCTTGTACCAGAAGTTATGGATGTTGTCTATCCCGGGTGCCTTCCAGTTATGAATGTTTTTGATTGTATCGCTTATGTCTCGTGGTGTAATCTCGCTGAATTGCATGTCTGTGATGTTTTGTGTATGTTTTTCCTCCTCTCTGATCCAACTCGCGTCCTTGCTATGCTGGACCGGATTGGACCAAAGGGACGACCAGTATCGTGTGAGTTCTTCTCTTGTGGGTGTTTCATAGTTATTTTTCTGTGAACTATTTTGATTCATGTTTCTATAGAATATTTTTTCGTTTTCTGTAAACTGTTTGTTGTGTTGTTTTCGCTGAGTGCATGTTCTGTATCTACGTAGTCTTTGCGTTTTGGCTGCAAGTTTCTGTTTCAAGGTGTCCATGTATTCAGTGATGTGTTGGTTATGATGTTCATGTTTTGTGTGAGTTTTTACTGTCTTGAAAATGCGGTGCATATGCTTCATCAGTGTTTTGGATCTATTATTTTGTAGATATTGTGTGAGCCGGCCGAGATTTCGTCGAATTTCGTCTATCTGCGATTCAAGTCGACGCTCCCAGGCCGGTTTGTTTTGTTTATGTTGTGTCTGCGAGTCCTGAGGTCTTGTTTTTAGGCCATGATACCTAACTACCGCTACTGCTGCAGTATATATCAGTGTGTGTGTATCTGTCAGTGTGGAATCTTCCCGTATATGTTGTGGGAGTATATACTTATTCATGTATTGAAGAGTTTTTTCGAGTTTAGATGATGTATGTATCTTGGGTATTTTGTGTCTTTTTGTTGGGTCCGTTCCTGTGAATTGTAACAATGCTGTTTGCAATGAGTTCTCAAGGGCCTCAACAAGCTCAGTGTCCATGATCTCCTGTGTATTTATTGTTTCTTCCGTGAGGCTGTATGCTAATGTTGTATCTCTGTTGTCTTCATGAGGTGTACCTGCGGTTTCTTCTATCTGCGTATTTGTAGTATTTTCCCGTTGTTGCAACTCTTGAGCAACCTGCTGTTTCATGTTCTCGAGTGTTGTCTGCGGAATGAGGTTACGTGCTACGATTGCTCTTCGCTGGTCAGCTATCCTCTGCTCCGTGACCTGTGCGTTTGGGTACTGTTTTGTGAATTCTTGGTGTAATATTTGTCTGTATTGTGTTTTGTCTGTTTCAAGTTTTGTGACTGTGTAATAGGTGCGCATAATAAAGCTGTTCATTTCATTCGTCCACTTCATGCGCACCCTCTGTTTTCCCGCCTTGGTGGTCTCCGGTTGGAGTCCAGTAGAAACACCAGGGTCGAGTTGGGCTTGGTGGGCTGGCCCAGACCTCCCCACTAGTGGGGGCATTGCAGTAACCACACTTGGGCCGGCGCTGCTTTCACCACCGGTTGCCAAGGGAGACTGTAGCCGATTTTGCGAACTTGAGCCTCTGCCTAACTCACGAACGCGGACCTTGTTAACCCGGGCGACGTCCGAGCCGGTATGGGTTTTATTATTTCTTCTTTCCATTGCTCTGCCGAGGCAGGTTGCATTTTAAACCTACTGCCAGGTAACTCGGGTCCGTGGGGTCGTCACTCCCCAAATATCTCAGTGAGATACCCCTGCGGGCTTATTATTATTATTATTATTATTATTATTATTATTATTATTATTATTATTCTACTTCTGGTTCCTATGCTTTGGAGTCATCGTTTTATATTATACCTACCTACCTATTGAATAAAAATTCTGCCGGCTCATCATTGCAATATGAATATTTTTTAAAAAGGAAGCCTGTGAAAAAAAAATCATGGAATTATGTGTCACCTCACAGTAGTTGTTATGGATATTAGAAATTTTTCTATTTCCGATTTTTAGACTTTTTCGCTTTTTTGATGACTTCTGTTACCGAGATCCGCAAACAGCTTTTTTTAACCAGGGTTCCAGAGGAGTTAGGTGAAAATCACCCTGCAACTCGATTTATATTTATTC
Source organism: Malachius bipustulatus (assembly GCA_910589415.1). NCBI lineage: Eukaryota > Metazoa > Arthropoda > Insecta > Coleoptera > Melyridae > Malachius > Malachius bipustulatus. The sequence continues at coordinate 31,666,206 of OU342631.1, read as the reverse complement.
CAAAACCACTGCAGTGCAGAACCGTCCGTTCTCGAGTGATAAATTGAAAATTGCGACTTTCGATTTTCTTTTTTTTTGTATTATTATTGAAATTCGATTTGAACGTTTAATCTATTTTTAGGTCGAATTTCTGGATGTTTTATTTCTTATAGGAATTGGTCACCAATTAAGCCTTAGGGCACGTAAGTAGGTACATTAAAAAAAACGTATAAGCCAGTTCTGAAGCTCACGAAACTCTACTGTAAAGTAAACCCCATGTGTAACTCCCGATGTTTATAAAGGAGGAAGGCAGTTCCAAGTATCATACACTAGATTGTCTTATTATAGTTGAGGTAAGTTTAGGAAGCAATCTGATTCAATTTACAATTTCAACTAATGTAATTTGTGAATTTCCTGTCAAAAACATATATGTAGGTGCTCATTTTATCCGAAGACATTCAAATATATAAAAAAAAACTACGCATCGGATCAAAAAACGTGGGTAATGAAAGGTGCTTATCTGGAGGGGGGACAACCAATGACCCCTACTCCCTAGAGATGGGGGCAGCAATTTTACAATCTTGAATTGGAACACGCGTTTTTTATTGCAAACTCGGATTTTAAGGCTAAAAATACGTAGAATTTGTCTTATATGTTTTTCTCGAGTCATGGAATTTTTTTAATCAATTTTAGTATTATAGAAAAATAATTATGTTATTTCGTTAATTAGGTACAGCACAATCTATCATGAATCTAAAAAAAATATATGTCAGACAAATCATTCGTATTTTTGGTCGTAAAACCCGAATCAGCAATAAAAAAGGGTTCCTAATCAAAATATCTATAATTTATTCCTCTCCCCACGTCCATAAAGGGGGAAGGGGAAGCAATTCCCTATGAGTTTTTATCCATAAAATCCGAATCTACAATAAAATTGGGTTCTCTTTTAATGTTGCAAAGTTGCTATACGCCAACCCCTAGGGTGTTGGGGTATACGTTTTGAGAACTGTTTGGGGTGCCAAGCTCAACTTTTGTACATATCTTACCGTTGATATTAGCTACCTACTTTTTTAATGTTAACTATTTTTTTTCATATGGCAGTGACGGATATTTTGGGTTGCGTTAGAGTTTTTTGTCCCTAAGCTACGACACTGGTAAAATTCGCATTTTGGAAGTTAATTTTAAAGCGTCAATGCTTTCTACACACAATGCTTGAATTGGTCAAAAGCGAAATGGTCAAAAGTCGGTCTAGCATTAACCGTTTTCGAAACAAAAACGGCCGTTTACGATGAAAAACTCGCTTTGGATGCTTCAAAACATGAGTCGAAAAAAGACGGCAAAAAAACTTCAATAAATCCTAAAATCTCCGTCAATGGCACGTGAAATAAACTTAATTGGTATTTAAGAAGTACTTAGTTAATATTAATAATATATGACATGTACGAAAGCGGTTTTGTACCCCAAACAGTTACCGAAGATATCCTCAAAATACTGGAAGAAATTATATTTTTTTTGGCACCCTAAATCTCAAAAACGGTGCATTGGTGGACACACAAAAAGGGAATTTTTTTCCTTAGAAGGAACCTGGAGATCACTCTGTATTTAATTGTTCTTAGATAAAATGAGCACCCTGTATAATAATACATAATAGATAAGTGTATTAAAAATATAATTGCCCGTATTCACAAACGAATTTTTACAAATAATTTACGTAGGTAATCTATTATCTGTTAATTTTACCGTTAATAGCGCGCATGTGGTTCATATGGGGCTTTATTCTTTTAATCGATATGTTCGGTTGTGATTCTTTTACCTAGGTATGTACACGTAGGTACATTCGACGAGACTAGTCGTCGAATTTTCAGCCGTGTATGACCCAAAGAGTACAACAAAGAAAATAATGTTTTAGAATTCCAATTTATAACTTACAATGAACAGAGCGCTTTTACCGGTATTTTTATTAAACCGCCAGCAGAAAACTTGACCGTTCGGACTATTATAAGCATTTTATTTAATCCACAACATTCTACGATGTTGATTAAAAACTGTTTTCATAGCTTTGAATTCCGGAGAGATATTTCGACTTCTATAAAATATTTTTTGAATTTTACCAATTTATGCCTTCAGTAATTATTAGGGCTTTTAATGCAACAAGTCAGGCTAATTCTTCTAATAAGCTTCTCACCTTAAAAATATTTCATTTCACCATGAAGGTAGGTACTTCATAAAGTTTATTAGTGTAGGTAGTATTCATTTCCTAAATAAAGAAATTCAATTTAAATTAGGATCACTATAGCCTGTTAAAAAAAGAATACTTTAACTTAGTATCACTTGAAGAAAAAACCTCATGTTCCTTAAATTTACCAGTTGTTATTAAATTCTTGTGCATCACAAGAAGCCGCTTGATGTGTAAGTAGGTACATCTGCCACTTTACTTAAGATTTTGAATAATGGAGTTGACGTTGGATATCATTACAATGGATTTTTAAAACATGTGTTTAAAGAATGAAAGGTTGTAGCAGACGAGTTTATATACATATAGCTGAAGGCCTTAAATAAATTAAATGATGTAAAAAATAATTTCAAGAATATGAAATAGTTTTTTTTTATATAGGTACTTATTTTAAATCTCCGCGGGCAGAATAAATCTCAATTCACTGAGAAAGAGGGTACTTTTAATGGAAACTAATGTTGTTTCTCAAACAACATTATCTTCAAGTGGTGTGTACATTGAAAAGATACTTTCATATAATAATACAATTTTCGAGCGAATTTAATATTGCTCAGAAAATTTAATAATTAATAGATTAAAGAGATATTATTATTGTTAAATTCCTCTCTTTTAAATGTAGGTAAACCATTCTATCTCCGCGATAAGATCGCCTGATAAGACCTCTACACCTTTTCCAGTTATAATTCAGGAAGTATATAACTTTTAATTCAGAGCGATAGAATTTTTATCCCAACTATAACGAGGCTGGGCAGAAAAACACACGTGGAGCTGCAATAGCTCATCCCTATCATGTTCAGCTCGTCACCACCTTATATCAGACTTTCATCGTCTAACCGCATCGTTGAAATTCTTCACAGGACAAGGTAAGGTCAGCCAGCTCTAAAAATTCGATTTTTGTCAAAGTCCGGTCATCTTGTTTTTTTTTGACCAGATCTAGTCAGCGGGATTTTTTTTCATATCCGATCAGCTCGAATTTTTTTCGGCATGGTCCGGTCAGCTCGATTTTTTTGATAAATTCCATTCGATTTTTTGTGGGGCATACCTTTTAGATAGACTTTTTGCCGCAAGGTCAGTTGAACAAAGGTTGGGTCAGCTCGAAAATTCGATAGGTCTGGTTAGACAAAGAAGTGGCGTCGATAATTTTTTTTTGCAAAGACCGGTTTTGAGAAGCTCAAAAAACTCTAATTTTTGGACTAACCGCGGGGACCTAAAAAAAGAGAATTTTCGAGCTCTTCATCGGATTGTGCAAAAAAATTCGAGCTGACCTAGGTAGTGAGTTATAAAAAAAATTATTAGTTGCATAATATGGTCCTATGTCCGGATGATTAATTGTCGATTAGTTGGGACACGAATTTTTGGAATTTCATAAAAACTGGTCGAGCGTCTGGAGGGGAAAACGATCTTTTATGGGGAAAAGCGGATTTTTTATGGGTAGTTATCGTCGAAGGTGTTTTTATTTTAAAATCCATTGATATCATCCTTTTTGATGGGTGTTGAACCCACTAAATGTTATGAGATAAAAAACTCGGTTATTATTTAAGGAAATATACCTATATCTATGACGTCATCTAGCTGAATAGTGTAGCCTCCCAAACGTTTTTTTTTTTTTTTAAGAATTTAATTGCCTGCAGAAACTTTCTGTACGCTCTATAGGTGGATTAATTTTGCTAAAATCAAGCCGTTTAATGCGGAAAAATTGATTTTTTTCGCGATCCGGCAAGTTAGATTGTTGCTAAATTACAAATGACGCAAATCAGATCTATGGAATATGTCATAATGAGACCGAGACCCTATTTTATCGATTGGCTTTAAGCCGTTTCCAGTTTTAATGGATTCGAAACTTTTTCTTTTTTCCAATAATTATCCAAACCATTGGGATTTGGCTAATTTAACAGGACGCAGGACCACTTGCAGAATAAAAAATTTAATGACACAATTAGGTAGTTACTTCTTTTTTTGCGAACATGGTGTAGTCATAATTAAAAAGTTTTAAATTTAATTCCAGCAAAATGAAGGAACAAAGAAAACTCGCTGGAACAATAATTTATGTACCTACCTATGCGTTGATTTCTCTTATTACAATTTACAAGAACCTCGAAGAAGTTACGAATATCAATCATAATGACATGCTTCCAATCCAACGGTACCTTTTTACTCGTTAAAAGTTTCGTAATTGCTTCAAAAAGACACCTGAAATTTGAGTCCCACTCAAAAATAGTCCACTAATTATTAAATGTTCGTCTGAAGCAGTTGCCAAAGCTTTGAACTAAAAGACAATTAACCTGTCACAAGTTTATTGTCTGGTAATTTATTTTAGTATATTTGCACATTTATAAACATACTCGGAAAGAACTACGAAGTATGTATTTATAAATAGAAATTACACAGTTCAAGAATTGTCACTTTATTAAAATTAATAAGTCATGTGTAATGTTCCATGTCAGGGCACAGTGTAATATTCATCAAGTAAGAAAAAATTGTATCATTAGGGCATCGTTAGCAGAGTTAGGTATATTCTTTTTGTTTTCAATAAGTATCAAATTGCGAATTCATTGAACTGTTTGCACAAGAGCTAGCTAGCACATGTCTTAAAAGACAAGTGTGTGTTTAATTAAATAGAAAGAACAACAAAAACGTCACTTAATTAAATAAAGTCTGACAGCGTGAATTTTTAATTTAAATCCAAACAACCTTCTAACAAGTATTCCAACTTTTTTGTGGTCCACATACTCATAAACGAACACAATTTAATGGAAACTTGCTTCCGTTCTTTACGGTTCTTGGCCACAGGGAAATATTTGGTGCATTGTTAGATCAAGAACAAAAGATTGTTATTATTGTTAGGGGAACGTAATCTCTATTGTATTCTGAAGAGATCGGCCATGTTAACATCGCCATTTTAAAAAAAATTGAACATGGTTAATTAAACAATTTAAATAAGAGAGGAGTGGGTAAAATTCAGGAGAAAAATAAGTACTTACTCTGTTATATCCAACATATTATTATTACATATTTAAAAACGACACTCTTCGTTATTATAAATAAATAGTCAAAATTAAAACATTTTATGTTTTTCTTACAACTTAAAATTTAAAATTGTTGTAGTATTGTTATTCTGACACAATATGTTAATCAAATAACATAAATTTTTTGTTATAAACCAAGGGATCAATTTTAGAATGTATTCATGGTATCTATGATTTATTTTATATATTAATAACCCATTATGTTTCATAAAAAAGTATTCACAAATTCAATTTCACTGTTAACTCGCAGCTCACCTTTATACCTAACTTCTTCATGTATTACAAGTACAAACACATCAATATTTTATCCAATATGCTTGACCAACATCACTAATATTTTATCGTTCATATAAAATAAAAATTCTTGAACCGTTTTAATAATTCAGTAGAGGTCTGAGAGGGATAAATTGAAGCCCGCCTTATTCACAGGTAGAACTTTGAAGTGCCTAAATATTTCAAACGAGCTGAAAACTGCAAATAGATCCTGGTAGGTTTATACCTACCTTACCTTAGATGAGATCACTTCCGTATACATACGTATAAATAGTGGCTGAGTTATAAGTCAAGAGCTTCTGAATAAAACATTAAATTCATCCTAGAATTTTGAGTTATATATATATATAATTGCAAGAGGAGATCTGTTGACTGTGAAGGAGAATTTCACCGATCCAGAGAGAAAAATTCACTCAACTATTATTTTCAATGCATGAAGCGAGTTTCGATTTTTTCTTTCACCAAAATACAGGGAATGATTTTTCTATAAACAAAAATAAAACATGGAGTGTTTTCCATAACTTGATTGTATAAACAAGGGTTGGCTATAACTTTTAATTCAATTTATGTAAGCCTGTTGTTGGCCTGGACTAAATCCCATTTATCCAGGATCCGCATAAAAACGAGCACTAGCAGTTCCTGACAGTTAACTCGGCCATTTCCTGGACATGACCCGATTTTTGATAAATATTTATACCTCCCGCTATGCTCCAGTTCCGCATACGTCCAAATTATTTGCCAAAATGAAACAAAAGTAATAGAAAATATATCCACATTTGAACTCTCCCTGATAAGCTGTCGTCTGGATTTACTTTTTCAGGCATTTCGATAGAAGGTATCAATTCTACATACAAGCCCATGTGCACTATGACTGGAACAAATCAAATAATTTTCTGAAACAATTTCTCTCTAAAATCCCTCATCATATTTACAGAGTTATTATTTCGTCTAGAATCCTCAAGAAGATTTTCTCGCTACTATTTTGATGCGCCGTCACGATATCCCATTACCTGGCCGTCAGTCAAGTGTGCTGTGGAATAAACGCCATGTTGGGGGAAAAATCTACGTTGCCACATCGAGATTGAAAACACATAACCTAACCACTGCTGCAGGTCTCCACTTTGTTTTTCTCCAGAGATCGACAACAACGGGAACACGGCAAAGAAAGCTCCAACTTTATATTTAATACCTAAACTGACAATCAATTTAGGTCGTTGACGTCTCTCTAGCCTTAGACGAAACGAATCCTCATAATCTGTCAATAGAAGACCGATGAAGTTGTTACATGTTACCACTCTATTCATCGAAAACAACTGGCAATATAATATAGCCAGCCCTAAGGGAATTTGATAAGCGTCCTTGAAATCATAATAAAGTCATGACCTTTTTCCGTAGAAAATCTTGAATAATTCCTATTAAAAATTCAAGAAGTTTTACTTTTTCGTTTATTTCCTCTGTCGACCGAGAAAACGATTTATCTTAAGGTATAAGGTAGGGAAGAATTTATTATAAAATAGTAAACAAAAAGCATCACAATGTAAGTTTTTATAAATCCTCTCTTATTAGAGTTTTATTTTTGCCAAAAGCATTCCCTATAATGTCGAAAATCTTGGTAGGCATCTTAAAATTTTCAGAAAACTTAAATAATATATTTTTATTCAGATGTTGAATAAAGTATACCCTGGCTAAAAAATCATCCCTTAAAGTTTGTCTTATTCTTTAAAAAAACTTCTGTTAACTGTAACAACTCCTTCTGAAAGGGTTGATAAATTTTACAATCTTCGTATGCAGCATTGAAATCTCAATAATGAATATTTTTTGAAGCGAAAATATCTCCAAACTGGTTAAATAATACTAAGTTCTGGTTCGTTAACTAAGCGAACGGGAAAGTTAAAGGTATTCGAAAACCGCAAATTTTTAAACCAGAACCTTGAATTTTAAATTAAAATACTTTCGTCGATCTAACGATGATAACTTTGAAATACAAGAGCGGATAACAACTGTCTGGCGTGGTAAATAACGTTCCAGGGGCTTGTAATGTTCCCATTTATGCATTTAATGCGCTCAAATCCTGGATTTGACCGTCCCGGATTGTTGGTAACTTCCGCACAGCCTGTCCTAATTACTTCAGCCCTATAACCCTTCACGACAACCCCTTGCCTCTCTTACGTTCATAATAACAAGGCACATCAATTTACCGTTTTACTCTCACCGAATCGGATGTCATGTTGTACCGAAAAATGTAATTTTAATTCCACTGACAACTTCTATATTGAATAATTAATTCGTTTTCATACCGACCCTCCATATTGAGGGTGAATCCCCCTTAGGTTTTAATAATTAAAGCACCCTAAGTGCATTGTGTCGACACAGTGAGTGTGTAGTGGTGTTAAATACCGAATTCGATAATTATTTCATTGGCAATTTCTAAAGGTATTAGGTATACTTTACCTAGATATTCATCAAATTATTTCATTACGCTAATGGATTTTATGGGTTTCTGTGATTCACGATTGCAATAGAAGAATTTATGAAATCGGATAACAATAATTTATTATTATGCATGCACCTGATGTTGTATAGGTACCCATCATGCACGTAATATTCTACTTAAATTTAGTTACCCCGACGACAAGGAACTCAAGTAACTATTATAGGAGTAAACTTTCTACTTACTTCATGCATAAATCATTAAATAGGCAGTGATGGAGTATAGAATTTACTTTCTGTAGGGAATAAGTTTAGTCAAAATTTTGAACGCAACTCATCATTATTTATTATCATAGTGATTACATTGAACTTATGATAAGTTTCTTTATAATTCTGCTAAACCTATACTTCCGTAGAGGTAAGGAAACACCTCAATAAAATGAAGAAATATAAAGTTGATCCGGAACCTAAAATTATACTCTAAAATAACTTTCATGTAATTGCGTAGGTATATACAGGTGGGCCATCGAAAAGATAACAAGCCTAATAATTTGGAAAGTGAAGATGTATGCGAAAAACGCCGAAACAGGTCGATTTTGTTATCGAGGGGGACATATTTTCGTGACAAATTTAACTACCTAAATTCACCCCCCTAGCAGGGGGGTAGAAATAGGTAGCTACCCCTTTGCTTATCATCATGGGGAACAGCTATCGAGTGATACATCATTTGAAAGCTACTTGAATTCTCTTTACAACGATATCCAACATTTTGGGTTTCGCTTACATACAGGCTGGCCCAACGAAAACGTAACTCGCCCTAATAACTTGGAAACTGAAGATGTACGCGAAAAACACCGAAACAGGTCGATTTGGTTATCAAAGTAGGCATATTTTCGTGACAAATTTAACTATCCAAGTTCACCCCCTTGTCAGGAGTAGCTACCCCTTTGCTAGGGCTATCATAGGGAAAATATATCGAGTGATACATCATTTGAAAGCTATACTTGAATTCTCTTTACAACGATATCCAACATTTTGTGTTTTGCTTACATACAGGGTGGCATACATACAAGTGATTAAGGCGAGTTACGTTTTCGTTGGGCCACCCTGTATGTAAGCGAAACCCAAAGTGTTGGATATCGTTGTAAAGATAATTCAAGTAGCTTTCAAATGATGTATCACTCGATATACAGGGTGTCCCAAGATTTCTTTATCAAGGGATATCCGCGTTATTTCAAAAAATAAACAAATGAAAATCAGGAAATTTCAACCATACCCCTAAGGCTTTGCAGTTGCACCCTCAATGCCCCTTTACGCCTTTCCACCCCTAAGTAATCATCCCCTACTTTTTTTTTTCAAATGACACCCCCATATTTTTTTTGCTCCGCAGGATTGTTGACTTCTTTCTGAATACGAATTTCATACGATTTTTTAAATCGAGACATATCTAGCACGCCGAAAATAACATAATATAACAAACGATGAGGGTTGTCAAGGAATAACAATTAACATTTAATATGACATTAAAATCACAGAAGCAATTATTATTATTAACGCCTATATCGAGTAACACCGGTATTACTAGTTAAGGTGGTTGGAGGAAACATTAACACAAAAAACAAGCAATTGCAACTCCTTGACAACCCTCGTTTGTTTTGATATTATATTGTTTTCGGCGTGCTAGATATGTCTCGATTTGAAAAAATCGTATGGCAATGTATTCAGAAAGAAGTCAACAATCCTGCCGAGCAAAAAAAATATGGGGGTGTCATTTGAAAAAAAAAAAAGTAGGGGATGATTACTTAGGGGTGGAAAGACGTAAAGAGGCATTGAGGGTGCAGCTGCAAAGCCTTAGGGGTATGGTTGAAATTTCCTGATTTTCATTTGTTTATTTTTTGAAATAACGCGGATATCCCGTGATAAAGAAATCTTGGGACACCCTGTATACACTGTGTCTCTTGGATTTCTGGACATAGGGAATTCCCATGTTAAAATAAACTATTTGAAATATTGGCTCCCCTAATTATTTTACAGTAAAATGTCAAATGCAAAACTTCTTAAGGAAAAAAAGCTGCTTCTTATGCTACAATTGGATTTTCATTTGGTTAATCCGTTTTCGAGAAAATCAGGAAAAACTTAACGGTTTTTCGTAGTTTTTCAAGATTGCTTTGCTTTTGACAGATAATGCTAAAAATTATTAATTGTCAATAACTGATTTTTCAAAAGTGATTCATTCATCATTTAAACTTTAAGTGGCGAAGTATTACTTTTGAAAGAAAAACTTGTTTATAACAATGAAGTATTACACCATTGAAGAAAAAGTAAAATTTATTGAATGACATTACTCTGGCAATTCACTTAGAAATATTAGAGATTTGTTATTATCTTATTCGCATTATCTCCCAAATGCAAAGCAACCTTGAAAAACTACGAAAAACCGTTCAGTTTTTCCTGATTTTCTCGAAAACGGATGAACCAAATGAAAATCCAATTGTAGCATTAGAAGCAGCTTATTTTCCTTAAGAAGTTTTACATTTGACATTTTACTGTAAAATAATTAGGGGAGCCAATATTTACAATAGTTTATTTTAACATGGGAATTCCCTATGTCCAGAAATTCAAGAGACACAGTGTATATATTTTCCCCATGATGATAAGCAAAGGGGTAGCTACCCCTGACAAGGGGGTGAACTTGGGTAGGTAGTTAAATTTGTCACGAAAATATGCCTAATTTGATAACAAAATCGACCTGTTTCGGTGTTTTTCGCGTACATCTTCAGTTTCCAAGTTATTAGGGCGAGTTACGTTTTCGTTGGGCCATCCTGTATAGTTATTATACAGTGAGGGGCAAAAGAAATGCAACAATACGATAAATCTTGCCCAATAGGCAAAAAAATGACACCTTGTATAAAATTTATATTTTCAACCCTTACTTCGTAGAATCTCTGCATACTTATTGATGATGAATAAAACACTAATGTTTTATAAAATGGAAGATGCTACATGAAAAGTAGTGAAACACGTGTCACGTTTCTATTATCCATCAATATACGGTAGAATTTTATGAAACATTAGTATTTTATTCATCATCAATAAACACCTTGTATAAAAAAAATTCAGAAAAATAGTGGTACAAATAAATAAATACTCTATTATTCCCAAATATTTGTTTTATTCCTCGATATCATAATAGACCAGAAAGCGTTGAACATTGAAAACAAAACCAAGAGGTAAAAATAATAAATTAATCTATAGGGTGTACAAAAACAAAATGCCCACCATTTACCTACTGCTTGGAAATATGCAAGGAGATGCAAGAGCTCCTGTTGCACGTTACGAAGAACCCCGCCAGTGAATAAGTTTGTTTTGATTTGGATTCGTGCTCTTAAAGCTTCCAAGTTCTGTGGTCTTTAACGGTATACCTACCTTACTTTTCAGGTATCCCCATGAGAAATAATCAAATGGCGCTGTTCGATAATATAGTGGACTGTATATTTTTTAATAGATTATTTTATTTACTGATAGTTTTCTCTGCATGTGCTAAAATATGTGTGTAATTAATTTTTGTTATTTTTTGACTGACTTTTTCTTGACATTTTTCTAATATTCATTGTAGTAGCAAGTGGCTATTATTCCATTTTGCCTACTTGAAATGAAATTGCTTATTAATTCTAAACAGGCGCTTAATCTAGTGATTGAGGTGGCCACTCGATTAGCCCTTGTCTACCAATCCCATATAGAAAAATGATTTTCAGTAAAAAAGTAGTTTCTGACATCTAGCGCATAATGTGGCGGGGCACCGTCCTGCTAGAACCAAATATTATCGTCAATTGGGTTAGAATTAGCGTTATTGTTTTAGCACAAGTTTAGAAATATATGGCAAATGGTAATTTCCGATCACTTCATAATTTCCTAAAATTGTCTGGTATTCTTCCTCTTTTAGTTTAAATCGAGGATAAATAAACTTTTAAGGTACAACAACCAGCCTCCACAGCAGTCCTAAGGTCACGAGAGTGTTTCTAGGTTCGTCACCGTGGAGGTGCGAAAAAAAAATTGTTTAAATTGAAGAGCCAGAAATCGACGCATTTCTGGCCAACCAAAAAATGTTTATGTCGATCGATGTTATTGTTCATGGATCAGTTTAAAACGTCTTTTTGGCAACTCGCATTACGTCACTATAATAGGAGTATATATTCGAGATATTCCGTCAAAAAGTACCAAAAAGCTATGAATCTCACCTTAAATAACCGATTGATCAAAAGAGGCGGAAAATGAGGATTATCAGGGCAAGATTTATTTAAGTTTCTTGGAATTAATCACACACATCCCCAATACCTGTATGAAGTAGCTTTGGGCTTTTAGTAGTTTGGGAGGAGGAAGAATTTTTTTTATGTTCAATCGAGGCATTTTAATGACATCGAGGCAAGTCTAAATCTAAGACAATTTTTTTCTGCCAACATGCAGCTACGAAGATACAGGGTGTTTTCTATGTTTGGGCTTAAATTTTAAACGGCGATATCTTGCATAGTTTTGATGATATCCAACAAAATTTAGCAGAAACACTCTTCTATTGAGGCACTTCAAGATGACCTATCGACAAACTGAAAATCAAGGACCGTACTTGAAAACAAATGGTTTGCATTTTTTTGAGAGAAAAGCACATTTTCAAACCGGATTTGGATTCGGAAAGTACAGGAAAAATGCTCTTAAATAATCTTCTTAAATCGAACGGCACATTTCGACCAATTTCCCAATATAGGATCAAAAGCAAAAACTTTGAACTACATTTTACAATCGCTTTTTGTGAAGCTGGTCGAGTGAAGCTGGAGTGTGAAGTGCGATATGCGAAGCTCATTTAATAGAATGTTTATTGTATTCTCCGAATCTGAAGAAGGTTTCGTCGAAGATCGATCGAAAAATTAGTTTTCTTAAAAAAAAGCGATCAAATTTTTCTCCAAGTACGGCCCTGGTTCCTAGAATTAAAAGTCTGGAAATAGGCTATCGCGTAAATTTGCAGTACCCGTGCGGTTGAGTACCCATCGGGCGCGTCCCCAGGTGGCGGATAGGGGGAAGGCCTTACAATGAGCGTAAGTGAGTAAGGTTAGCAGTGGTGATAAAGCTTGTCGGAGGTAAAATTCCAGACTGGTAGCTCAAAGCCCTGCCGCGGACCACCTCCCCCAACCTAGTTGTCGTGTCGTGACTAAAGGTCTGCACAGGGGTTATAACGATGCCGGAGAACGTCCGAACGTGGACTCTCCGAAAGACCGTAAAACTCTGTTGTCGAGGTTATATTTCGCGAACAGAGGAATACGGGGGTCTAGGCTTTAACGCCTGGACCAAAAGGAGACAACCTTTAAAAACCTAAATCCTACGGCGGGAACCCAGGCTAAAAGGATGCGTGGCTGAATAGTAGATCAGTCCCTTCTGGATTCAACCTCGAAGAAGTGGCGCACCTTCGAAAATAAATGCCTACCATACGTATGGAGCTCTGCGTATGGTATTTCTTTAATAGCTCCATTACTCGTGGGCCATATGGACCAAGAGACACCTAATTCAATGCAGACCTTACCTAAACCTAACTGGGGTGCTGGTCAAGCGACTAGGTGGGTAAAGGGCAGAGGGAGCAGAGAAGATGTAACTGAAAAAGCTTAGTAAACACCGGCTGAGATGGGCAGTTGGACTTCTAACAGAACACTGCCCACTAATAAAACGTGGATCCTTTTGGACAGAAAACCTGACACAAAAGGCTAACAACTAATTTTCCTCATGGGAAAAAACCTAAGGGAGAAAATAGAGCAACTTCAATGCAGACCTTACCTAGGCCTAACTGGGGTGCTGTTCAAGCGACTAGGTGGGTAAAGGGCAGAGGGAGCAGAGAAGATGTAACTGAAAAAGCTTAGTAAACACCGGCTGAGATGGGCAGTTGGACTTCTAACAGAACACTGCCCACTAATAAAACGTGGATCCTTTTGGACAGAAAACCTGACACAAAAGGCCAACAACTAATTTTCCTCATGGGAAAAAACCTAAGGGAGAAAATAGAGCAGCTTCAATGCAGACCTTACCTAGGCCTAACTGGGGTGCTGTTCAAGCGACTAGGTGGGTAAAGGGCAGAGGGAGCAGAGAAGATGTAACTGAAAAAGCTTAGTAAACACCGGCTGAGATGGGCAGTTGGACTTCTAACAGAACACTGCCCAATAATAAAACGTGGATCCTTTTGGACAGAAAACCTGACACAAAAGGCCAACAACTAATTTTCCTCATGGGAAAAAACCTAAGGGAGAAAATAGAGCAGCTTCAATGCAGACCTTACCTAGGCCTAACTGGGGTGCTGTTCAAGCGACTAGGTGGGTAAAGGGCAGAGGGAGCAGAGAAGATGTAACTGAGCAACTTCAATGCAGACCTTGCCTAGGCCTAACTGGGGTGCTGTTCAAGCGACTAGGTGGGAAAAGGGCAGAGGGAGCAGAGAAGATGTAACTGAAAAAGATGAGTAAACACCGGCTGTGATGGGCAGTTGGACTTCTAACAGGACACTGCCCACTAATAAAACGTGGATCCTTTTGGACAGAAAACCTGACACAAAAGGCCAATAACTAATTTTCCTCATGGGAAAAAACCTAAGGGAGAAAATAGTGCAACTTCAATGCAGACCTTACCTAGACCTAACTGGGGTGCTGTTCAAGCGACTAGGTGGGTAAAGGGCAGAGGGAGCAGAGAAGATGTAACTGAGCAACTTCAATGCAGACCTTGCCTAGGCCTAACTGGGGAGCTGTTCAAGCGACTAGGTGGGGAAAGGGAAGAGGGAGCAGAGAAGATGTAACTGAAAAAGCTGAGTAAGCACCAGCTGAGATGGGTAATTGGACTTCTAACAGGACACTGCCCACTAATTACACCTCTCAATAATAGGAGTGAAAAATATCCCGGATTACAGGAGATGCGGGGAGGGGGAGGAAACCCCATACCACCTAACAAGCACCCATTGGACTCATACTGAAATACTTTCGGGAGATGGGACCGATGAGATAATTATCCAAAGGGGTACAATAAGCGCAAGCTTCAGTACAAGGGCTTTGAACCTACCCTAGAAGTAATAATAATAATAATAAATTTGCAGTACATCAGTTTTTGAAATGATTTTCAATGAATTTTGAGAAACATTGGAAACAATTTTTGCGGAAAAATTGAAAATTGAAGTTTAGGCAGGTGCAAGTTCTTACTTTGATCTTATTTTGTGAAACTGGTCGAAATGTGCCGTTTGATTTAAGAATCTTATTTCATAGAATTTTTCCTGTACTTTCCGAATCAGATGCCGTTTTTTCCGAAAGTCGATCGGAAGATCCGCTTTTCTGCCAAAAAAGAGTTAATTATTTCTTTTCGGGTACGGTCCCGGATTTTCAATCGATCGATAGGTCATACTGAAATACCTCAGTAGAAGAGTGTTTCTTCTAAAAAATAGAAAACACCCTGTATCTTCGTACCTGTGGACGAAAAAAAGAAAAAAACTTGTAATTGATTTAGAGTTGCCTCTACGTCTCCTATACCTGGCATTTAACAACGTCGCATTAGTCACGAATCATCCGAACCAATAATGTAGTTAAAACTTTTTAAATTCATTATTTGGAAATAAATTTCTATTTTCTACGTAAAATTTCCGAGTATAAAAGAGATGTTACATTCTAATAGAATTTATACCCTAGCCCGGGACAAAATTGGTTTTCTCAGTCAGTCAGCAGTCTTAAAAATAATCTGAAAATTAAATTGACGAATAAACCCTCCTGGAGAATGTCTCATATAAATAGTTTAAAATATGTTTGAGAATTTCTAGTTTCTGGTTCTGTTTGTCTTCGGCCTCGACCAACAGCTAGATCTGAGATTTACGTAATTATGTTATTCCAGCAAGATATTATTGCGACTCCCTCAATGTCCACCCACAGTTCTTTTGTACCTGAAACCACATGCCGGCTAAGTAGTACCCCCTCCTCTGCTTCAAGCTTGGAATTTTTAGTGTAGGTAAAAAAAATACTAAAAAATTATGATGTTCATCACATGAGACTGTCTATAAGGGGGGGGGGGGGGGGTGCTTTCTGACCCCTAATAGCCAATATGTGGCTACGCTACTGAGACGCTGAGACGAATAGATCAAAATTAAACTCTCAGTTCAATAATTTTTTTTTTCTTATTCTTTTATATTAATGGAAATAGAGAACCAATGGGGATTAAATAAATACACCATTAGCACAGTTGCATAATTACATGCGCGTCTTGATTTGAACCATTAACGATTTTAGTTTCGAGAACTAATTTCCAGGTAGCTAAGTATGTTTGGAAACTTTGCAAGAGAGTTGACTAAAATTTAAACTGGATAATTACTGTTACCGCAAAACCCAAACTTAATTTTTGTTTTTTAGCGGGGCTGCTTTAGAATCGAGCCAGTTTCGAACGTGCGCGATGCAAATTCTAATCGATTTTACCTGGCCAGGTGCACGGTGATTGTTTCGTCCTGTTGCTTCCAGCTCACGATTCATCCATCTGCCACCATGTTAAACATGTCAAAATAGATTTTGTCTTGTTACCGGTGGCTATAATTGGAGGATTATTTAAAACTGTCAAAAAAGTGAGCTTTTCAGAGGTATGTTTTCAGACAAAGCCGAAATCCAGATATTTTAGTTCAGACAACTTTGAATTAAAAATTCTCAGACGTTTTGCAAAATCCCTAGGCTAGATTGTCCGAATGAACGAAAGGTTTGAATGGGTTAATTGCTCAGTATATGGAAAATAAAACTTTGAAAAAAGTCACTTGCGCAAAAATGAATCAATGTAATTTTTTTGATTTTCCCAGGTGTTTTCCCCATTTAATTTTCATTAAATACCTACTAAATACTTTTCACCAGCAGACGGCATGCTTAATAAGGGTAGGTGTAGTTTTTCAAGACGAATCAGGATCTGGTTTTGAAATTTTTCTTAAGGCTCTACCTTTCGATTTACAGGATGATTCGTGTATTTTGTCTAAATTTTTTATGACCAGTATTTTTTGAACTAATTGATGAAATTTAATGTAATTTTGTAGTCTCGTATGCTTTACTTACTTAATGATACTTATTAATACCCCGCATTTCCCGCCAGTTTGAAAACTGCAGGGTCTTCATATTTTGGTCTCTTTCGATTTTGTCAAAAAACTCACCCTATATGTATTTTATTTAAAGTGCGTAGTGTTATTTTCGAAAATGACATGAAAAATGCAACAATTGCGGCAAAAAATTCCTTGACACCAATAAACTGAATCGAGAATATGCGAGAATGGGTAAATATGAGAAAATAAAGACTTTTCGTGTTTTTTTTTCAACTTTTTGAAAAAATGTGATTTTCTAGAACTTGCGTATTTATTAGTTATTTCGAATAAATTCGCTTGTTCTATAGATTTAGCTAGGATTAGAGACCGTACTAATTTTTTCGAGATAGACATCAGTTTGATGAAGAAAAACCACTCAAAGAAAATGTAATTTTTATGACAACCAATCAAAATATACATAAGCGAAAAAAATTAAGATAGACCCTGTAGTTTTCAAATCAGTGGGAAATGCGAGGTATCAAGTGTCATTCGTTATAGAGCATACCAAATTTTATGAAAGATACTGTTGATCAAAAATTTCGGCAAAATACAATCCGGAATCAGCATCGGGGAACAGAGGGCCTCAGAAAAATTTCAAAATCAGATCTTGAAACACTTTGAAAGACTACACCTACCCTCAGTTGATGAAACACCTTTGTATAAGAGAAGAAACTTATACGTTATGGATCAGGTTATAGTTGCTTGTTAGTTGAAGCCGGAGCTATATGATGCGTTTCTTTCTCATGAACTTAAAATGTTCCGCTTGTAAAAAAATCACTCTCTTTTTTTACACGCGTATCATAAACAAATATTCATTGCCAAAAAAAAAAGAGCGATGATATAACACATATTATAACATTATGTTACGTCGTCGCTATTGCTTGTGAAACGCGACTTGACAAGCGGTACATACACATAGTCTTTAAAAATCTCTTTCCTTAATCAATTTCGAACACTCTCCTAAAAACAAGAGGAAGTTCAAACAATTTAAACTTTTTCTTATCAAAGAATCCTTGGAGGCGTGAGCAAGTTTAACACGCGTAAACTGCTGTAATTAACGAACAGCGTATATATCCGTTCGAAACTGCTAAAATTGTCATTAGTTGTTTTTCCTACGCTGCAACTCTAACTGAAAAAAAATATATGAAAGTTTCATCATTCTTCATAAAAAGTCTTAATTTTTTAGATAAAAAATTACCACGATTGGGTTTCTTGAAAAGTTAAACGAAAAGGCCTCCTGCGATCAACCTCGAATTTACGAAATTATTATTTTTTTAGTATTGATTTTATGTAGGTATATTGTGTATAGATTATGTTTTAAAATTTTATTATTTTTGACCCTAGTAAGTGTTTTACCTTAACCTATTATAAGGATACAGGGTTTATTTCTCGCACGTATCCACATAATAAAGGGTATTAGATATCCTACCTCCCTTTCAAGATTAAACAGCGTCAATGCATGTTGTTGCATCGCAACCGGCGTACAAGACACCGGGGGTAATTAAACCAAGTCCTGAACAATTGCTCCTCTGTCCTGGAATTACGTTACTGCGGAACTTGTGGGACAGAGATGGGCAAGCCTTGTAACAATTAGATTCATCACCTCCACAGGGAGAAGTTTCCATATAAGGAGACAATCCCATCAGGATCGGAAACAAGAAGAAAAGCTATACAGGGAAATGGTATAAATTTAACGGTGGTATGTTGAATTTATAGCGAGACAGGTAGGATTTATTGATCTCTTAATAAAGCAATCCTTTCATACAATTATTAAGATATTAAGCAAAAAGAATTATTGTGACGCTTTTGTTCATTCAAACAAGAATCTTTTATTGATATTTTAATTGTCTTTATATTATTTATACATTTTCGTAGATTTATTGTCTCGCATAGACAGCATAGAAAACACTTTATTATATTGCAGCACTGCATGCTCAGTTGAGAGTTGTTTAAAAGTTAATCAGACCCTGAATCGTTTCTTCAAGTGATTAATAAATGAATTTATTATGAGGTGGAACACTCGAGCATATTGCGCCCTTTGTTTTTTGTTTTTTAATTACGAAATGAGAAAAAAATTCTCTTGGTGCTCCTCCTTTTGATTAATCTTTTAGAGTTGTCTGAGCGGTGACAAAAGTTCAACTGGAACGTGGCCAAATTTCAGCAGAAATAGCAAACATCCAACCACCAACCAACAAATAGGTTTACCGAATTGTATTTTTATTATAGTTTTAATAGTTTTAATAGTTTATGCGCGCAAACGTGCATCAACGCCTTTTTTTGTGACCAAATAGTAAATCTGTAAACTACTTTGATATTGCCAGCATTGATAGGTTTCTTGTATCCAATTTATTAATATGTAATTTAAAATGCATTGCAAAGCACATCTATTATTCTACAGTGGAGTTACAAAGTTTCAGAAAATTTACTAGTGCCGTATTAAATTAAAATCAAACGTGATTCGAAAATAGTTTTCACGACAAATTACGACAAGTAAGGTAGGTATATCAAATTGCTTATATCAACTCGATTTCAAATTTTGCAATCGACTTTAAGCTACTTCCCGAAGAGCTAGAGACTGGAAACTTGTGACTTGAGCATTGCTCAGACAGAACTGGATGGCAATACTATACTAACTGACTTTCTTGTCTGTCTCTGTGCTGCGGTACAAATCTTACTAAAAGTAGAAGATTGACGTATTTCAACCCACTATTTTTTAATTGTAGCTGTTAGAATTATCATTATTAATTAACTGGCATTTCTAAGACATTCCATAAAAATAGTTAAATACAAAGTGTATTCGTCGTGTCTCTTCATCCTGGATATTGATTATCATTAAGGGAGCTCTCCGTTATTTGTAAAAATCCAGATTTAATGCATCTTCATGAAATAAGATTATACGAAATTGCTGTTGAATTTTTAAATAAAATTCCCCCTAACATTAGCGTTGATAGAGGCAATTTATTTTTCATTCCGATCTTCACGTGACATAGATAATCTATACATATATCTAAATTTCTGCCCCTACTGTCTCCCGAACATTGTTTCTAATGCTTCTGCATTATTGATGGAACAGAGGAATTGAGGAATTAGCTTTTATCATGCAAACAATTCGCAGTTGTAGTCATTTGTAACATCGAGATCCGGGACAGATTATCCTGTGACTGAATAACTGTTGCTCTGAAAGTTTATGTTTGTGGTCCTTTGTAACGGTGATTGAGGTTACCAATCATCACGAGGCTGGAATAATTCTATACGCGTATATGCAACGATGCGTCTCTTCATATACCTATTCGACTTAGGGGAGGCACAATCTAGTTAACTTCTGAACTGCGGAGTACGTTTGTTTCTAGATAAATTAATATCCAGGATTAATTTCAAAATGGTCTTGCATTATGAAAAATTAAAATCCTTGCCCTCTTAGCCCTATTAGCCCAATGGTTGGGACGGCCCTGTGCATCGTAATAGAGAAGTTTGGGATTATGGTTGTCCGTCGGCTACTACAAATGATCATATAAAGAATTTACTCACATATATTATGTAAGGAACGAATTGTGCAGTGCAAGGAGATTTTCTTTTGTTTTCCTAACCACTAGGTCAGGAAATATGTTCAAGACACTAATAAGGTTCTAAAACTTGGAATAGTCATAAACAAAGACTTTAAAAGTAGCTGGAAATATAAAAAAATATGAGATTTTTACAGTACAAGGATTTACAAGGAAACATGTTCATTACTCCTTGTTTTAAGGTTCTGCAACATCCAAATATGCTTTAAAACGTGATCATATTTCTTTTCTTTGAAAGTTTATACTACTGAAGTTTTATATTCGAACCAACTCCGAGACAAAGCACACAGAAATAGAAATATGCTGCCGTAGTTTAATATTTTACGTGATGAAATAGACTATAGAAATTACTTGCTCGAGAGACTAGCCACACGAACTTGGTTTCATGTGAAATTCTTAATAGCTTCGTTGACACAACTTTGTATAATAACGCAATGAAACATCAAGATCACAATTGGTAAAAATCGGATCGAATCAATTTTCTGAATAGTAATCCAAGGCTACTGTTTCGCTTCTACTCTAAAAGGAAAGCACTATAGAAAACTAAATTCATGAATATAAAATCTGTAAATCTCAGTTCGAAAGGATTCCCGTCCTATCTAAACTCTCATTATTTGAAGGGCTATCATAAAAATTCAATTTATATGAAATCCTTCAAAGCCCGACGTGATTTGCTTGTTTAAAGGAAGAACAGAATGAACAGAACGCCAGGAAGTTTGTTACGAGAACTTCAGCAGCCATGATGTCCGATCCTTTTACTGTTAACAAGATTGCTTGGTGCAGAGAAATGCACTGCTGTTCGCGGAAATACCTTTAATAGCTTTTCAAAACTAAATCTCATTCGCTACAGTCTTACACAACTCTTTGCGAAACATTGTCTGCTACAGCCTCGCAACTCAGCACAAGAAGGTCGAACCTATTCTGAAACTTTCCTTTCATTTCTTTCAGAAACCACCCGAATTTATTCTCTCATAAATTTTCAACAAAACTTTACAATAACGGAAACAAAAATTATTTAAGTAGGTACCCAATCGATTTCAATTTAAATCGTTTCGTGAACTTGATTGGTCTGAGCTATATCAATGCAGATTGGGAAGGTAAACTTTCTAAATTGAATGAAAGATCTGAACGACTCAAGACGTCTAGAGCAATTACAGATGTTGCCCTAGTTAGTGGTAACTCACAGGATCTATGAATGCAAATTAATTCATGGTCTTATGCCTTACGCAAATGACGGACTTCTGAGTAAATTAACTTGGGGCTATCCTAAGCGGTTAGTCTTTGCTTATTCATGATGCTGCCATGAGTTTATTTCGTTGCCGCAAGACTTCTGAAGCAGTAAATGAACTCTGATAAAAAGTGAAAATATTGCTAAATAATAACCATACACCTATGATGCAGCTATTTTCTAGAAGGATGACAAATGGCACTAAAGTTGTTATATGGTTATTGTAGATCTCCAAATTTGGTAGGTGTTGTTAATTATCTAATTATATAGTGAAAATCGAATGCCTAATTAACTTTTTTCATTATCTCAGCTTATACATATATGAGGCCGTTAGAACTCGAAACTATGAAACGTTGATGTAAATTAACTTTATGAAGTCGTTCGTTGTTCTTCTTGGTATAATTTCACTGTAAATCAAAGGAACTAAAAAAAAAAAACAAATTATAGAGCTTTTGAAGAAGTGTTAAGACAATTTTTCATTTCGCAAGTCCAGGTAAAAATATCACGAAAAGTTAATGGCTGCAAAATACTAATGTAAATTACACACTTCCCAATTGTTTGTATTTTATCTGGCAGAAATGCTTCATTTTATTAAAGGCAATATAAAGATCACACGAAATTATGTTACAAAGCTTCTTTAATACATCCTCCATATCAGCTTAAATTTCCTTAAAGAAAACCCCTTTCAAAAATGTGTAAGTACCTACTTGAATAGACGTTCAAATTTATGAAATTTGAGGATTATTCTTGCATATTTTCTTGAAGAATTAGGATTTTCATAAGCGTCCTGAGATAAAAATAAGTAGGTTCAACCAAGTAGTCTGAAAAGTGGATACAAGCTCGTGATTTAAGCTCATTTTAAAGTGTTTCTTTCATGAAATACTCATACTCCAAGAAAAGTAGCGAGAGGCTGCTGAAAAATTTAGATGTATTTGACTTCGCTTGAGGGTAACGTCTATTTTGCCTAGTATAAAACCTTTTCTGCTATGCCTGAATTATAATTTCAAATTGTGCAACGGAAAAGTGGCAATAAGGTACATATTATGTTGTTACAGCATATGTATGTTTTAGAGGTTATTAAGCAGTTACCAACATTTTGGTAATTGATTCTCAAGAGACACAGAAAATAAGAAATATCCTAAACAGTTTTGTAATTACTCATAGTAGTAATTGAAATACCTGCTTTCGACATCTAAATTTTCCAATTTAAATGTAGAAAAAGTATCAATACTATCAATGTAATGTGGCATAATTGATTAAATTTTCGCGGTGTGAGAAAGTTTCTCCTAAATGTTCTTTCCACAGACGGACACTCGCATAATATGTGTTTTGCTGTTTCGTCATCCTCCAAGCAGCGCAGGCGGCATTCAGCGCTGGTCGCTAAACTCATTCTTTGTAGGTACATGATGTTTCAGCTTTCAATGCCTTATATTAAAGCTTTCAGTTCTTTCCTGCTGAGCTCCAATAGTTCTTTGATCCTTTTTTTCGAAGTGCCCTGTATAAAGGCATTTGAATGGTCTAATCTTGGTAAGTTTTGCCAATGCTGGAAGACTTCTTCCCTCAACCCAGTTGCGTATTCTTGTTTTAACAATATTCGGTGACATGCCAAATGCTGGTTCTTGGTCGGCAGAGAATCGGCAAAATTGTTATCTCCGTATCCAGTTTGGACCGGAATACAAATCAGAGTTACTTCGTTGCTCATTGTTAGGGCATTCAAGGTTAGTCGACAGTTCCAAACCTACTTGAACTTGCAGTGGCTGGAGCTAAGGGCTTTTAGAGCCCTTTGCGTGGGCGGTACATCTGTGTTGGCCGTACATCTTTTTCTTTCAGCCCAGGAAGTGGTTGAGTGAAGGCCCAGGCTCGAGAAGACTCTCTTCTTCGAGCCAGCGCTGCACATCCCAGCTCCAGTTCCTGTTGATGTCTTCGATCCATCGGTGAACTACCTGAAATCTGCTGTTAGGGGCTATTTTTTTTAGAGACGTTAAGGGCATATTTTGATGGTATTTTTTCCAACCAGTGGGTTCGTAGCCAATCCAGGTGGTCTGCCAGATCTTTGAATCTAAAAAACGTGATTTTTTGTGAAAATACGGGAAGGGAGTCGCTTTTAATAACGAAACACCGACAAAAACACTTATCTAACAGATTTTGATAAAATTTAGAATAATCCCGTTTTGAGAGATAGTTATTCCAGTTGCATGCCAAGATTTCTTCTAATATAAATTCTAAGAGTTGTTTTTACTAAATGCTCATCTGGTAGGCCTTGGATTTTTCACGAATTTTTATAAACTTTTATTTTTTGATAAATTTTATGAATGTGTCTGCTGCAAAATGGTAAGAAATGAAATTTTCAAGCTCGTTTCAGGTATCATGAAGAGATCATTAGTTAGAATAGACCTATTCCGGTACCTGCGAAGTTGTGTATGACAAATTTAACTCTGTCCTAATCTCATCAGCGGATAATTTTACACTTTAAATAGGACTAACATGACTTACAAGCGAGAGTAAATTTTGAAGAGCAACAAGACGAATTTTCATGTGAAATACACCAGGTAATATTATTACCTCTAGATTTAGCTTATTGAGGTTGAGAACTCCGGCAAGTTAAACCGTTCCACATTAGCTGGGCTTGCTTATACATTTATCTCTGCCGAGAATACTTAAGTTGTAAATAATAACGGCATATTATAAACTTTCCCCAAACTCTGGAGTTTCGCACGGAAACTGTTTCTAAATTAGCTAATATAGTACCTTTTTAGATTCTGAATATTTCATTCAAAGCAAAGTTACTGTCTCGCTAATCGAGTAAGCTCCAATTACTCTGTTGAATTTGATATTTCTGTGATCTTATTAGAATTCTACGCGCAGTTCTAGCAATGCTTGCAGGTATAATAATTAATACATAAATAGAGACTATTTTGTGCATCTCGCCTTATTATATCAAAGTTATTATTTTTGGAATCCTAAAGTGTTTATGGATGGATTTATGAGATGGATGGTAATATGAGTAGACTATAAAAAAAAACTTGCTAAAGAATGTTATAACTCAGGATCTTTCATAAAGGGGCCTATACGTTGTCTCTTAACAGGCAATTGTCCTTGAGGATCTGACTGAAGGAAGCTGGAGGAGGACGTAAGAGATTAGAGCCGGGCCGGAATGTCTCTATATTTTAGGCCGGTATCACTATCAAGAATGAGTCTCATGAAAAGCTCTACCCCAGAAAGGAAATGCTCTTTTATTACAAATATGAATTCAGGGCGCGAAATTTGGCGTTTGAAAAATTTATTCACTTACATCCTGAATAGAAGCGAGATATAAATATCCTTTGTTAAAGTACTGCATAAGAAACGACGATTTGATGGTGCCGGTGCCTGACGCTCTCAAAGTCCTAATATGTAGAGCCACATTTCTTAGCTTCCTCAGAGATATACATTATGTAACAACTGTTGGGATATTTCCTCAGAGGAAATATTGAATTGGAAGAATGTTGTTGAAATTTGATTTTTTTTTGTTTAGTATGACTTCACTTCCTATATTATTCCAATATATCTTACATGAATATTCTAATAGCATTTTCAACACTCACTAAAATATGCCTTTATTCATTTTCCAGGATATTTAAGGCAATAAAGAGTTTATTATTTCTTATAAGAATTTAAATATATTTATAGTAATCTCGTCGTTTTAAATGGTTGATTGAATGTAATAACAAGCTGTTTTTCTTGAAATTTTTTATTGACTTTTAATAAACAATAATAACTGTAAATATTTCAATTTTTTTTGTTCCTTAATTTACAAGATGACCATATGTCGTAACAGTCACTTCATTTTACTTCACTGAAATATTTACTTAGTTAAGAGCATTCAAATCACGTTTAGATTACTAATGGAGCGTTTTCGTCATATTTTACAACTCTTGTCTTGTCTATTATCATATGTATTGTTATACATACTCCGTGTTGCATAGAAAAGGTAACACAGGGAACATGTGTAAGGAATATTTAAACAATACTTTGAATTCTTATCTATCAACCTTATTATCTTAACTCTTATCTTCATAAATAGAAGCTAAATCTATTTTTCTAAATTATCTTAACCACATTCGCGTCCGAGACTGAAAGGCCAACGAGTGTTTATCTCTGTCTGGTGAATTTACGTCTGAGGTTTAGTCGACTTATTAGCCGAAGCTCATTGAAATATTGTTAAAGAATTATTAAATTTTAAGTTCAAAGTATCATTACAATATTATAAATGTGAATATTTTTATACATTAAAGCCTTGTAAATAAAATCAGGAAACATATGTTTTGTTAAGTAGACTCAAGGTTTTTAAAGATAAGGACAACTCCCCTTATAATATCAAACAGCTAGAAAAGAAATAAGTTGACCAACCCAAGCTTAGGTTATTCTTTTAAAAAATGACATCAAATTATTTTCAAAATTAAAAAGACAACTGGCATCCCAAAATTTTTCCTTTCCTTTTTAATTTTCTATTGAAGTGGGGAGAGAGTGTCACGTTAATATAGAAATTTGGCACCTAATGTGATCTCTCTACTTTGAGGTGTTGAGAGAAAAATTATCCACCTTTTCAAAATTGAATACCTTTTTCTCTTGACCCGTTATTTAAGGTCTCGCAGCTTTTTTTTTATTTTCTCTCACGCCGCTCCCACAAATTAATGACTAATTTGACCCTTCAAGAAGCATTCAGACTATTTATTGCAAGTGCTATTATAGTATTCAAGCACTTATGCAGGCTCATGGTACTTTTTTTGCTCTTGTTAAATTTAAGATAATCTGAGGAAGCACTTTGAAGCTGTATCAATATAGGAGAGCTCCAGTTGTGTTAAATAAGAAATCAGACAGAAGAATCGAAGCAAATTTCAAGATTTAGAGGCTTCGTTCTGGAAATTATCATTTTCCCTGTAAGCCGAATTTATATTTATGTTTTTTCGTTAGCCTCAATTTCGGCAACAAACGACAAATTTCCATATAAATGGAATCGGGGCGTAATTCTGTCGACCTAGTGCCAGGAATTATCTACTTAGATATTTTATCATTTCGATTCTTCTAAATTATTGCCTCGCAGTTGTGTCGGAAATCCAGTAAATTGAAACCGTTTATTAATATTTTCTATTCAATACTCACATACCGTGTGAAAGAAATGTAATATTTATCTTAGAGCACGTTCTCTTCAAAGGGATCAAGTTAACTCTGAATTTTTAATTTTAAATTTGTAGCGCTTTTTTTAAAATTTATTTCGGAAATTCGATAAAGAATTATGCAGAATAATAATAAAAGATTTCTGTATAAAGAAAAAAATTATTTTTGCTTAGTTTGTAGACACCAAAGTAATTATTTCTATGGGAGTTTTGGTTTTATTATTTCAACGATTAGATGGTAATTTTTCGCTATAGGTAAAGACGGTGTTGTTGTTGCAAAATTCCCTCAGATGTTAAGCTAATGAAGGTACTCAGGAAACTGGTTCTCAATCCAATGCATACAGGACAATTCAGTCGACCATAAAAAGCGACAACAGAACAAACGTAATAGTCCAAGAGCCCATTGCAAATTTGGGGAAGAGTCCCTGTTGAGACTTACTCCCCCTTGAAGGGGGAGTCAAAAAATTTGTTTTTAATTTATTTCTTAAATACGAAAAAAGTATTTAACAGAAATGAAATTAGGTACGCAAAGTCTGTTATTGAAAATACGCTCAGTTGACAGTTCTTCAATTTTTCCTTACTATTTTAAGGGATAGAAACGGCCATCCTTAGATCATATTTTGCTCGTAACTTTTTTTCTTACAGCCGTACCGCCATTTAAAAATATATTATAGATAGTCAGATATATTAAAAAAAAGGTGTCTTGTAGTTTTTTCGTAAATTTAATGTTCTTCAAGAAAAAAAAAGAAATTAAATCATTGCCGCAAAATTTCTACCGTATTCAAATCATGTACCTACAGTGTGTGTCACAGGCATGGTACACCCCCTTTTATTTCTTTTTTTTTTTGATATAATTTTTTGAAATTTGGTACGTCGCATATTCTCGATAGAGCGCACTTTTTAGCAGAAAATTGAATTTTTTCCCACATCCGGTTTTCCGAAAATGTTACCAACTTTTTATTTTTAAATGGGACACTTTAATTTATTATTTTAAATTTTTTTATATTTATTATTCATTTATTATATTTTTGAATTTTATACATTTGTACGAATGCAACAATACCACATAAGTACCATTTTATATGTCAATTTTTCTTTTATATAATTTTTTATTTCTGAATTATAGTGTGCCATGACTTCAGTTGTGTTCGTCACAGATGCCAAATGGGTACACCAAAATGTCCCTTATTGAGAGTACTAGTAGATGGTACCTCGGTACCAATATGGTACCATTTGAAAAAAATGAATCCAGCTCAAAAAATCATTCCGGTGCGAATAATTTATCCATAAATCACTTAATTTAGTACTTTGAACAAAAATTAGATTTTTCTAGCATTAGAGAAATGGTACTTATGTGGCAATGTTGGATTCGTACAAATGTATAGAATCCAAAAATAAAATAATATATAGGGTGTCCCATTTAAAAATAAAAAGTTGGTAACATTTCCGGAAAAACCGGATGTGGGAAAAAATTTAATTTTCTGCTAAAAAGTGCGCTCTATCGAGAATATGCGACGTACCAAATTTCAAAAAATTATCTCCAAAATTAAAGAAAAAAAGGGGGTGTACCATGCCTGTGACACACTGTATACAGAATAAAATAGGTTTCCTCGAATATCATTAAATCTGCGAAAAAATACAAGAATGCATTTTTATTTAAAATAAATGACGTTTCCTGTATTTCGTATATTTCAAACCAAATGGCCGACATTTACCTTTTGTGATTGTGATCGTCTTGTTTTTGGAACCTGCTCTAGAACTCTACGTTGCATTTTGTTATTTGGGGTGTTTTAGTGGTTTTAAATTGCAACAAAATAGAAGAGTGTCTCAAAAAATACATGTTCGGTTCAGTTTGGAACGATACATAAAATTTTATTAATTTAAAAACTCCCCCCGCCCTCTTTTCTAGATTATGAAAAGAGAACATGTTCTTTAAAATTTGTTAGGTAATCTATTTTTCAAAAAGTCATGTTTTTTAAAAATATGTAACTCAAATCGTTGAGCAAATCTCGAGTTTTCCAATTAATTAATTCATTGATCAAAAACTGAACGATTTAGAAATTGTTAGATAAAACAATTAAAATAAATGAGTGGAATAAACTGAAGGTAATAGTGAACAATGAAATGTAAAAACGTGATTAAAAATTCCAACCTATATTTATGAAAGTGCATGCCTTTTAAATAATTTTCTTATTTAATTTAAAACATGAATTAGGAAATATCTAGGTACCTATTTGGCTTATTTTAGACACACATTAAATTCAGCAATAAAGTAAAATATTATAAAAGTAATAATACGCAGTGTACTCACAGCAAGTAAAAAACTTACCCTCTATTTTGTTTATTGCAACGGAACTGCAACTGTCTTTTTCGGTGGCTGAAGTAAAACAAGATAGTGACATGAATGACTGACAACTAAAATGACATTGACATAAGGAACGTTGCTCTTGTTTGTATTGTTATGGTCCCTCTTTAGGCTCACTGACAACAGGCATGCGTGTTGACATTTGTATCGGCAATCTGGGTCATTTCACAATTTCCGTTCATAAAAAAATAATTGATAAAGGTTCCGCTTAGCTGAAATATGGAAATTAAAATTAGACTACACTACATGAAAAGATACCACAAGAAGATTGTTCTTTTTTTGTAGTTTACGCCAGTCGACGTCAGGTTTTGAATATTTCATATTATTCGTTTTGAAAATTGAATTGTTGTTTAGACTAGTTTTTATTGTTAAATAACTGAATTATTATCAACGATACAAAATAAACAACAATTTTCAATGTTGCTTACTCAATTTTTTCTATCGAAACTACTATTCTGTTAGCTAAACATTTTTCTTTAGCTTACTTAGGTATTCTATGGAAGTTGATGATGTTACTGAAATTCACGTTTGCTATCTTTTCAGATATTTATTATTGTTTTTCTATTTACTTTTCGGTTTCAATTATAGTATGTCATGTGTGTTTTTTTTTTAATATAGGTATTCGCACGGAGCTACTTTTTACAAAATTGAAACAACCAATTTTTATTTGTTTTGTGATGAAGTTTTTTGTTACCTACTATGAATATTTCATTTTAGAATCTATTATTGGTAATTGCAGGTATATGGGGATACAAATGATGTCGAACCGTTGATTTATATTGAATCTTTGTACAAGATAATAGAACTGATGGTATCAATAACTGGCAGTGATTTTATATAGTATTTCGCACCGATATTATTTAGTGGCGAGCAGCTTTTATTCCTTCATTACTTCCAATCGCGTGCTCCGATCGTTTAGGTACATTATATTATAAAAGCTATAGAACCAGAATAAATTCGTTTTCCCATGTAAACCTACTCTAATCGATAAATATTTAATTTCTGGAAATGGGAAAATTCTGTAGGGCATTGTATTTTTCCGATATCATTCTTATTGGCATTATTGGCAATGATAAAAAGTAGTACCGCAAACATTGAGATTTATTAAATTTACCTTTCAGAGCGTCACACACAATACTCAATCAAGTATGCCACAAAAAATCCTCGTTCACTCTTGGGATTAAGTCCTCATTCATAAAATTTTTACTTCATCTGCTGCGGATATCTGATATTACAAAATAGTATGTTTTGCCAATTGACGTAACTTTTATTTGGACCCAAAATGGCGACTACTAGACTTTTTAATAATTAAACTAATTAATTTTAGATTCAACCACACACGTAATACAAATTAATCGTTGATCCAACAGATCAATTTGGAAATAACAGAAATAACCGAAAATAATTTATTCTTATTGCTACTATTAATATTTTATAAAATTCGATATTCTAATTCGAATAAAAAACACTGAGAGGTCAAAAGTTATATAAGTACATGTTACATATTCCAGAGAATTTCTGTGCCATAAATTAAACAGTGGTGATGGTGAATTCAAAATAGAGGCATACGGGTAGACGGATACAGTAAGTACTGCTTTTACAATTCGAACAGCATTCTCCTATTCAAATCCTTGCGAGTTTATCTCTAAAAGCACCCTTTTGAGAGTACTAGAATTTCAATAAAACCTGTTATTAATGTTTTAAAGGAGCTTAAGAAGTGTTTAGAAGCCTCAAAGTGGCGCACTAAATTCCTGTACAGAGAAAAATGATCCTGAATTTCCCATTTAGTGATTCATTATTTATCTAACAGACGGACGTAAAGCAGAATGTGGACCATGGAGAGAGTTTAAGCTACGATATGCACACATGGCCCAGTTTACGATATGAATAAAACTCATATCAGGACATGTACTATGGGGCTTTATAAATAGTACCTTACAAATGGAAGGAATAAACACTCGGGCTGACTAAAGAGAGGAGTTTTTTCATGTGCACACGCATAAGCACACGTTGAAAAAACGTGAAAACGCATATGTTAATGCTTCTATATGGGATATGTGTGAACAGATAACTTCTTTTTGTGGTTGACTGTGGTGAAAGGAAAATTTCATCGTTAATCTCGACGACACGTCGCTGAAAAAATTCCAGCCATCTCTCATTAAGTGTGTGTTAAACGACTTCATTATTTAGGAGTTTGGATTTTTTCTAACAAACTAATTTATCTTATAATAAGAGTATAAGGTTTACAAAAAATTAACTTGATTGTGATCTGGAATTGCTGAGAGTGTTCATATTGACGCCTGATTTGTTGATAGGATTAAATGTCCACAGTGCACGCGAAATAAGAGTTTTGCGTGCATTTTGATGTATGTTTAAAGGCCGCTGTTTCTAATAAAAAGCGATATTTATTGCAATAACAGGAGTTTAACATTCTACGTGAAGCGTTGTTTAGTATAATAGAATCCAATCACTTTAAGCGAAATATTGCATGATGTTCCGAACGCAACAGTTGACATGAAACACATTCACAAACATCACAAACATTTAAAAATGGTTTTACAAATCATAAACCTTAAAACACAAACGACAGGAGATATTGTGTGTTTTGAAGACATGATTGAAAGTTTATTTGCGTTTCTTATTAATTTAAACCTCAGATACCTACCTAACCTACTACTGCATGGATACAAATGGGAATGTGGTACCGTAATTTGTGAATTTATATCATCTGGACTTAACTTTTGAGAATTAAATATTCATAACTCGTACGTTGTCATGATGGTGCCCACATATGTAATAAACTATAAACTTTTTGACCAGATGGCTTTTAACAAAAGAGATAGGGAGATAAACATCTTTACAGTAGTTCTTTATCAAATTCAAAACCATTTGAATTATGCTAAATATATCCACTGCAAAGATACAGGTGTTCATATAAACATAAACGAGTCAGTTAAGTTATGGTGTCCTAGGGTAGCTGTGCCATACTATAGCGGCCGTAATAAATCGACGACCTTCTATTATATCGTCTGTCAAGAGACTTTTTTTTTATCGCAGAGAAATTGTTCAGAAAAATGTGCACTCCTAGTTTAAGTTCAATATTTCTATTCACACAGCAGTAATGTTAACTTTCTTGCTAAACAAATTTCCTAAATATCAATAAAACTTTGAAAGCTGTAGTTAAGCTTTCAACACTTTGAAAACCTTAATTAGTACGGAGATTGTGGCAAATTCTCATAGTAAATGACGTTACCAACATAGGGATCTGAAAATCGACAAGTGGAAAATTTTTTCTCCTTGTAAATTTTTTTCACGTAAATTTCCGTGTTGAAGTTTATGCATAATACAAAAATTCATCAAAAATTAAGGAAAACAAGTTAACTGTCATATCAAAATTCATCATCTTCTTTCCCAGCCAACATGTTCATTTTAGTCATCCAAGTCGTCAAGCAAAAACTTTAAAATGAGATAAATTTCCAAGCACAAGTCATTAACTATACAAAACTTGATTCCTCTATAGAGTCCTTAGATAACAGCATAATAGTGCTTATGGTAACGCGATTGAAATACCCGTGGTCTCTATTGATTGGACGCCATTGGCTAGTTAATCGTGGAGACGAGGATAATTTGACTTCGCTCTCGATGGGAGCCATAAGCTTCCATTAAAGGATTAAGTCTGGAAGCCAGACCGGGCTGACAGGTCCTGTCAGGGCACACTCGATGGACGCACAACACGGCTCTCACGCGCCCTCTGTCTGCCATAACCGTCCCTTCCGTCAGGCTAATGTTTTAATCTTGTTTTATGCCAACCCTTCATGGGTCTACGACTGCGATAACGTAGGCGCAAGATTCGAAAGATATCGGATTACAGAAACAGCTGTCTGTATACGGTTCAGTTGTTAATTTAGAAATTTCAACTGCTTTATTAAGTTATTAGCAGAGGGTTTTAAAGGTATAAATATTTTATTCAAAAAAAGACTGGGGAGTATATAATATGGCCATGCACCCTTCTGGTTTGTAGGAGGGTTGATTGCAATTATTAGAATTTACTTCTTACTTGGTTTCGTTTAACGACGGAAATTAACATGCCACTTACATTCTTTAGACTTTATAGCTCACCTAGTTACATATGTCTAGAAATATAATTAGAAAAGTTAAAGCTTATAAAGAGTTAGAGAAATTTTTACAAGAAACAACGTTTCTCATTAATATTTAAAACCGCAACTAGAAGGGTTTGTACCTAATTATTTTGCAGAATTCATGAATTTGTATTCTTTTACATGTCCGCCACTGATTGAAATTTCGCAGAACCCATTGTCTTAATGGTCCGTTGATTTTATTGGAGGATATCATGCAAAAAAGTCCATTAGAAGTTGAATTCTAAAATACGATCGAATTGTTTTTATTTAAGTATTTGCAATAATCCTGAACCCGAAAAAGGATTTGACTTTAATTTTGTCGAAGGATGTAGCGAATAAATTGATTTGTAATTAGATTTAAGCTCTTATCCAAATATTGGATCGGGATTATATTATTTCATTAGGGTAATCTACCTAAAGCATTATTTAGATGACTAATCCTCACAATCAATTCGACCAATATGGTGGTGGATTGGAATTAAAGCAAATGTACCAAAACGTTCTTCTTGATTTTATGTGATCAAAGCTCATAAGTAATAAAATGGAAGGGTAGGAACAGGGAATTAGGATGTAAATTATTAAGAAACGACTTCGCTTTGAATATAAACTTCCTTGCTGAAACAAAGCAAGTACATTAATACATTGTTAGGTCAGATTCTGGCTTATTAATATCAAACTTTCCATACACCTATTCAGACAGCTACTGTAGTAGGGGAATGCTGAAACAATCAAAACAAATACCTCCTCCGGTATAATTTTCTCATATTATAATGTGCGCCAAGTGTAGGCAGCACCAGCACCAGCACTTTCAATCTACGTGACAAAAGAACATCCTCATTCGCCCTATCGGTATAAGAGTTGTCATTAAATATGGACGTCCCCGCTTCCATTCAGATGCTATTCATCATAAACGTAATGGCTTTCAAGGAGTATGGTATCATTCTTGTTAGAATGCGAAGACATTATAATGAAATTACCATTCCACATAGTAGAAAATTCGCAGAAATCAAGACGTAAGTAAGTACCTCTATGTAAAACTTGCGGTTATACTACTATTGAGGTAAATTGTAATATGAAGAAGAAAGCAGTCAAGTATAGACTACGATATGCTCCCTTTCGTACTAAAGCCATCTATATGCTGATATATTAATAACATATTGTCGATATCGTAAAGCCATTTACCGACACCATTTATTGACAGCATTGACAATAGTTATTACACACCCACTAGCTTTTTAAACTTGGCACCACAACAATATGTGAGTCACAAAAATTAAGGTAACTGGACAAAAAAAAAATTTTTTTGTTAAAAAAAAATACTTCCCAGTTCTTCATGCAGGGAGGTACTCAAAGAATTCAACTAGTATTATCGAAGAACCATTTTTATATAATTTGACTGGCAAGGCAAGACATGTCACGCAAGACACAGTGATCTGATGACTTTAGGACCCCGGGCTGTCAAAGTTTACTAGATCGTGGTGAGGGTATGAACAGCGTAGACGTGAGGAATGCAGATGAAACTACAGGACTCATGTGATTTGCACTTAGATGGGTGACTGTCTACTGGTTTGGTCTACATCATAATATGTTATTTCTTTCAAGGAAAAAAATCAATTCCTAACAAGAATTTATTTCCTGGTACTTAACTTCAACTTCTTGAAGCAACCGAAGAAGAAAGTTACGTTTTGTTGTGTAATATGCAGTTTCCGCTAACCACCAGTTATTTACAGTCACATTAGAGCTTTTTGAAGCTAACTAAAAGCTTACTGCGATAAAGCTTGGTCACCAATTCCACTAGCATCGTTACGTCCAAGATCGTATGGGGACTAGACATCATGGCACCACTTGTTAACCATAACAAGGTTCTGGGAAATCATTACACAAGCCCTAAATCGCTAGATGGCACAAGGACCCTTAAGGTATACACCACTCCTTTGATAGAATTCCAGGATCGTGGTTGCTGGGCTTGACTAGACGAGGTGCTCGGTAGCTTGATGAGACTATTCTCAAAGATCCTAGCGCACCGCGTTGTATGTAGCCTGCAGTAACTTTATTTCACATGCATTTGTGACATCAAAATGGGACCAGAAAGATCCAACAGCGTATGAATGTTGCAAATTTTCATTGTGAGTATTCAGATCAACCAGCAGCATTGCAAAACTGTCACTGCACGTCTGTGCACACTTTACTACCAGAGAAGAAGACCTACTTATGCAGACACCTCTGGAAAGTAGTTCTGGAAGTCCAGATCCTCCAGGTTTTTCATCGATTTTTCAATGAAGTTTTGTCGCACCCTACGTTGGGCGCCACTTTTATAACGATTTATTTCGTTTTGATGTCTAAATAGACACAGACACAATGAAACAAAGACATAAAAAATACAGTTTAATAAATTATAAAAAATTACAAGTGCTAGGATAGCTTACAAAAAAAAATAACGTGGCTTTAAAACGTACAAATAAAATCATAATAAAATGACGAATCTGAACAAATTGAAAGTTGAATTAAAAACTGGTAGTGTGAATAATCGTAAAGAATTTCTGACTTCCACTGGTGTTGATGGTATGAAATTACGTATAACGTATAATGTGGTGTCGGTGCTGGTTTCTCCGGCACTTCTCTCCAGGAAAAGTATCAACCAGTCGTAGCAACACCGTGGATGAACAGGAAAACGTTGAAGGTAAGATGTGCGAAGTCATTGAGGTACGTGAAGACAATAAGGGCGATGCAATACGGCGAAGTCAGTACCGGCGAAGAAATACGGGCAAAGGCACCGGCAAGTGATCCAGGTGGAGGCACGGCGAAGGCTATAAAAGCATGGTGCAATCAATTAATGTTCTTCCTTTTTTTATTACAACACGCTGAAGTCTACATGGGCTTTAACAATCGCAAATTTACATCGTGATCATCACTGACTATAGAAACTCACGTGGATCAACGCATGTTGCAATCAAACAAAAGTAATTTAATAGAAAAATAATTACGTCACATGGAAAATACAGTCCCAGTGGCTAAATCAAGCAACTTTGGACAGACAAGTTGACAAGTTTCACCCGAGGAACATTTGCTAATCAGCTATAAAGTCATTTCAGGGACATTTTTTCAGATTTCCATAAATCGAGACATTCCACTCTATGATTCAATCTTTAAGGTGAAGTATAAAATTTTAAATTTGTCCAAATAGATTTTTCTGTGTCCTATTTGCACCTACCTACGGCAACGACTGGAATAACTCGAAATAATTATTTCCTGCACATTCAATAAACATATCAAAAAATATCGTTACTGTCCATCTCTGTTCCGATATCCTCGTGACAGACAAACGTCTCCATATTCCATGCAACCTGGACTGGATATTGCAGTAGCCTAAATCATGTTTAGTCGGCCGTTGTGCCCGATCTCGATGAATTATGACCACGATCTATGCATCAGAAGTTGATTTCGGCATGCGGAGGATTTACGGCTCCATTGAACAGTCTCCTCGCATAATTGGAAAAGCAATGCCGGACTTGCCTTCGGTCTCGTTATGATCCCGGTCCTTTCGCTCGGATATTTCATCCTTATGTCAGGATAATTGGTCCTGGGAATAGCGCAGTTCAGTCGTTAACAGTAAATGCAGATTGTAAGACTGAACACAGCTGCTCTTTTCATACATATGCATTTTGCATTATCGTCATGTAGTTATGTAGAAAAAGTAGATGTCAAACTAACGTCAAGTCCTAAGAGATGTCTGCAATAAAGTAATGAAGCAGCAACTTACGACGGTGTTCGAAGCTGCCGAGGAATATCAAATGAATATTTTTCTTGCTTCATTAGTAATGGCAGAATATAATCTTTTATCCTTAAAAAATAGAAGTGGTATCCATACTCTTGTAATAGGATACTTCTGTAAAACAGTTGCATTTAAAAGATAAAACCTGCGCAAAAGACTGACAAAAGACCGATACCTCTCTTTCTACCACCACTATGAAGAAATCAAATTATGAGACTAAATCAGAGGTGCATTTTCTAATCTGCTATGAGTTAAGTGATAAAATCCGGCATTTCTTATTCTGTTATTTAATTTAGGTAGAATTTCAGCTTGTCGTAACAATTAACCTAGATCAGTTTATGAATTTAAGTAAAAGCTATCTTAGTTTAACAGGGCGTAAATTTTGAGGTAGCAAAGCATGGTTTCTTCATTAGTGCACAAATTCAACTACGCGAGTGAGTTGCATTAGAGTTAAGCTACTTAAGATGAGGGTTAAATCTATCGTACTACGTAGTTATTGTGTACTAGCTTGGCAGATTTGCAATGGAAATGTAATGTCAATTCCAATAACGTTCTCCCTGTTCTGTGTTTGACAGCATTAGCGTACAGTCGCGTACTATTAAAGACATAGTTAATGTGCTTACTCGTCTCTCTGAACGTTATTATTGACATTGGCGCAGTCGGATCACGTCGAATACGTGAACTCGTCGCTTCAAGTTAATATTCCGAAGTACGTTTGACTAATAAACCTAAATATTGCCATTAGAGAAGAGGATAATATATGTATATAGAGGCCTATGCTGTAGCAGTTCGGCATGCATCCGTTTCAATGCCACATCCGTCCTATTTCATTACTTCTCCCTTACACAGAGTAGGTTAATTTAGAAAGCTATAGATTATCTCTCAAAATTATCTCTTTCGGTGAGTTAATTTATACAATAAAATCAAACCTGATGTATTGCATGCATGTTAGTGATTTACTAATCAAAACTACTCGTGCATCAACAGGAGATCTGCTCTTTGAATAATAATTTATATCTATTTAAATCCAAAAGCGAGTTTATCTGAAGGAGTTTTTGAGAAAGAAAAGTTTCCATTATAAATAAAATTATGTTTAAAAATATTTGTCAACACTACCACGTCACATGTTTTCTGTTTGCCAAAAATAAAATATTAAAGAAAGTAATATTGGTCAAACAAATATGCTCTGACCACGAGAGCCAAAACCTCGATCTCCAGGCAACTGAAGATCGGTCCTAATCCGACTCCCAGAAACATTTTTAAGTGCAGTTACAATTATTTTTTTGTCAAACTGTCAAACCTTATTTTTCAGCAATCCATATCCATGGTTTCGATGTAAGTTATCGCCATAAGCAGAGCTGTCTTTCAATTCCGATTGCGCAGAAAATCATAAGATGAAATGAATGAAATGGTCTCCCAAATCTCCCCATTTGTTCCTCAGGTTGCTCTTCGGCATCAACATTTATTGCGGGTGAAGACCCCGACGTCTTCTCTCTACTGCATCGTATGTGTGACTGTGCCAAACACCATGCTGGCAGCCTTGATATTTTCTTTTGCAGTGCTCAGAAGATTAAAACGTATCTACCAAGTTTCCCAGATTATTCTATTTATTGTAATTAATCACTAACTTTGCTACCACAGTCCAAACTCTAGCTGAGGCCCTCGACTTGACGTAGCAGACGTATGTGATATATATACACGGATCTCAATAGGGCCTTCGAAAGGCTCAGCCATCGTCTGCTGCTATCCAAGCTACATGACATCAGCTTTTCGGAAGCTTGTCACCCAAAGACCGAGGTGGATGTTGATTCAATTTGCTGGCCACAGATCCATTTCATTTCCCGTTCCTCCAGGAGTCCCTCAGTGTTCTGTGCTTGGACCAATCTTTTTCAACATATTAATTACCTATTGATGTTAATAGACTATTCAGGAATTGATTTTCTCATTTCGCAGATGATATGAAACCTATGATTTGGTGAGGTTCGCCGCTGATGCTCTGGCAGAGGAGCATGTTGTAACAACCAGACACCTACCCTGAACACGAATTTATTTTTTTTCTCGAGCTGTTTTTTTCAGTTCATCGACAGCAATTTTTCTTTCCCTAATAATAATTTCTACAAATTCATGGAAATATTTTTTTCCCGATCAAAGCAAAATTCTAAGTACTTGAAGGCGGCGTTTCAAAGCATCCGTATTTCTAAAGGCCCGCAATAAAGTGTCTTTTGTTAAAAGATTCTAAATTCGAGAACGATATTTACGTGGTCAACATCGTAAAATGAAAAGGAGTTCGAATAAAAGACCCGAAACAGAATATGACTTCCAGATGCTTAAGATGTCATCGATGCACATTTCTTCCCAGGCTAAAAGCACCTATAACCAATTGTAGGTAAATAAAACCGGTCGTTTAAAAGGCATTAGCGCAAAGTATTGAGAGATAGAGAAAATTGGAACTTCATGGTCCTATAGAAATTGGGACTTCAGAGGAGACCGACGGCAGGTCGAAAGCGTGTGACGGCGACTGGAGACGGGCGGTTGACCTGCAATTCCAGGAAGAGAAAACTATTAGGGAAGAAAGGACAGGCAGTGGGCAGTTATTAACCAGACTTCGAGAAGAGCACTTCGAATTGAGCAACGAGAGAAGTAACTAGAGAGCGGTGTTAGTGAATTTGGAGAAGCCAAGTTTAACAGCAGTTTAAATAAAATTTCTTTTTTTCTTGAACTTAAAATTATAAACTTTGAGTGTTCGTGGAATTCGGTTCGAGTACCAACGGTAAAGAACAGCGGGTCGCGTTTTGTGTTTTTGTTGTGATGTCGGAAATCGCGAGTTCGACAGGCTCGGGAACTCCAGAAGTCACCCCACGAAGGCGGCAGCGAAGGAAAGCGAAGTTATCAGATCCAGCCACCACCGAATGCAAGACTCCACGACCACAACGCAGAAGAAGAGTATCCGAACGCTCTTTTCACGAACTTGGAGATAAGGAAAATCCAGGTTCTTTAACAGGTCAGATCTACTTTAATCTTTAGTACCTATTGCGACATACTTTCTCCATTTTCCTATAAGGAGTTTCAGATCATTCTCAATTTTATCTAATTACAAATTTAAATAACATTTTATTGAGTCATTTCATTAGTACCAGGAAAAGGTACCTACATGATCAAAAATCATTCAATATGAAAGAGAAACGAAAAATTCACAAGTAATTTAAATTTACTAACTAGCAAACTAGTTTAAATCAATCAAATAATTATTAAACGACAATTATTTTAACACAATGGAAATAATTAGTCTATATTTTTAACACACGATTAAGATCTAGAAAAATCACAAACAAGAGAATAATAAATTTCTATAATCGAGATTTAATTAATTCAAAGGAGAATTAAAATGGAGAAATTAAGTGAGCAGTGTTAATTTATGATTTTATTTCTTTTAGATGAAAGTTACACACAGGTACTTCATTTGTATGTGAGACATACGATTTATTTAATTGACTTATATTTTATTATTATTTTAATACCGACATATTTTTATTTATTTTACCAAAGGGTGATATGATTTAATTTACAGATTTATTTAAAATAATAATATGTGTGTTGTTGTCCGAGCTTACAAAAAGTCATTCGAGATGGTTACAGACACTCTGACATAATTTTATTAAGCGTCATGAATCACTAATTTATCATTAGCCATACGAAATAACTAAATACCATCAAAAGTTAGTAAAACCAAAAGGTCAAAGAAAACAATAAATAATAGGAACTGTTGCTATTCGATTTTATGCAATTAATTACTTTAATCAAAGAATTTAAATACAAACAAAAATGATTTTCTTTATTGCAAAATAAAGCATAAATAAAATCTTGAACGAGTAGTTTCAAGTTTTCCCTATAAAAGCAGAAATACTTTTACTCTCTTTTGTTTTCATTCGCGGGGGCAAAGTTGTTTTTTTTCATCAAAAGGATTTTACCCCAACTCATATGGGTTGATGTCTGGATGGTGGTAGTTCTGGGGGCTTCGAGGGGCGAAGTCGAGTGTATGACGGCAAAGAGTATGTGAAAAGCGGTAATTAGAAAAGGTAGAGGTAACAAAGTGAGTGTGGCCACGTATGAAACCTTGAATACCACCATCACTCCCACCAACCCCGAACTTTTGTTTTAGATTAAGGTTACGGATTGATTTGCAGCTTACCATTAAATTAATTACGTTAATTAATAAAGGTAATCAGCGCCTGATATCATACAGTGAATTTAAACGCCTCTGTTGTACTTTTCTAGGATAACTCAGTGCTTTTCATAAGCTTTTTATTTATGGGGAACACTTAGTCTGAGATTAAAAGTTTCAGTGGCGTTCGCTCCACTAATTTCATCAAAATCTCATCGATTAGGAAATCGAATCTGGGCAACCCGCCAAAACCAATCAAAACGATTTTCAGCTTTATTCTTCCAAGCTTGTTTTCACAACCTTATCAGAAAAACTTTCGCTTTGTGATACCAACAACCTAGGTATCCAAATTCAACCACGAATAAATCCATAAAAGTCCTAAGGCCACCAATTTCTGAAATCAATCTTAGTCGAAAATGACTAACAAATGAATCAACCAGAAGGAGACATCAATTAAACATCCAAGCTTCCGAAAAGCAATCTTTTATCAATTAAAAGGGCTATGAGACTGCCAGTCCGAGCCGATTTTCCACAGACAATATTTCTGATACTACTTCCAAGAGGTGAAGTACCCATCCTAGGCCAAAGGAACAAATTACTAATTTTCTTTAAAAAAACTCCATGTTTCAAGTTTAGTTTTCAATATTCATTACTCGGAATTATCTTAGGAAAAACTGATTTTCCACCAAAGGCGCCGTTTCACGGAGCTGATTCTACTGGGCATAGCAGGCATTAAAGTTGTGGGCTGACCGAGGATTTATCTAGCTTAAATCCGAGGGGAACCGGCTGCCTCTGCCTCAGTAAGGTTATAGTTGGGGACGGTCGTACTTTGGAGTTCTTTCCGTTTTAAATAAGGTAACTTCTGAAAGGAAAAGTTAGGACCAACTCATTTTTAGGACAAGGTGACATGCTCTAAAGAAGCTAGAGGCTTTAGCGCGTGCTTCCGGAATCCATTGTGGGACCTCGAGCCTCGAGCTCCTCTCTGGACGACGGCTCCTTGCAGATTAATTGAAGACGAAGGTGTTCACCCTAGATTAAAATATAAACAACAAGCGAAATAATTTTTATCAAACAAAATAATGATTTCATCGAAATAATACGTTAAAATAAACAATTACGACGAAAACAATACAATCAAACAAATATGACCTAGGTAAAGGTCCACCGAAAACAATACAATAAAACAAATACAATGACCTAGTCAAAGGTCCATTATCGAAAACGATACAATCAAACGAAAACTTACTAAAGCTCGAAAGCGAAGCCAATAACAAATATACGAAAACTTACTAAAGCTCGAAAGCGAAGCCAATAACAAATATACGAAAACTTACTAAAGCTCGAAAGCGAAGCCAATAACGAATATAAAAATAATGCGCAATTTATTCAGGCTCGGCGAAGCCTTTGTCGTTGTCTTGTTTGGGTTCGTTGTCTTTTGGTCGTCAGCTCGGCTGGGCTGTTGTGGTTTGAAACGGTACCGAAAACCTTCCCTGTGCAAAATATCCATGTCTTGTCCTTAAAATAGCAATCAATTCGTAACCAACTCAAGAGAGAAGGGAAAATTCGAAATCACCAATATAAATCACATTCTGCAAATGGGTATAAACAATCAAACTGCTAAGGCATATAAACAATCCAACTATTATTCCACGAAAGTTGGATACAACAAACCGATTTATATCATTATAAATACCAATTATTATTATGCCGCTTAAAAGCGAAGACCATATACAAGCCTGTCTTTGGCTAAACCATTTATTCGAAGTTATATTATTCCGCCCGAGGGCGAAGGCAAATCAAAGCTGTCGATTATTAAACATTGTCATAACAATGATCATGTCCGTAAAACGAGACGAATAATTTTACATAAACAATTAATCTATTTATTATGTCCGTAAATCGAGACAAATACTATTATACAACGAATACTTTAATTATGTCCGTAAATCGAGACAAACACTATTATGCAACGAATACTTTAATTATGTCCGTAAATCGAGACAAATACTATTATGAAACCAATACTTTAATTATGTCCGTAAAATCGAGACAAAGAATTTTATACAAACTAATTACTACTCTGATTATTCTGTCCGCAAGACGAGACAATGAACATTATCCGATCCGTAAAACGAGACGAATAATAGAATACCCATAAAAAAATCGAATATTAAGCAAACGAATATTTCCAATTAATTAAATACTTAAAAACCTTATCAGGTTCACGATGGAGGATAAATCATCCACTTTCAGGATAAAAGTGAAGTCAGAGTGTCGATACAAAACAATATATTAACGCCAATCAAAGGTTTATTAACCAAGCAACAATTAATTACTAGCAACTTAAACTATTAATCAAAGGATAAATTAATGAATAACCAAACTATTTTATTTCTGTTTTATTGGACTTGTCATACAATCCTCTCCAAATATGTGAACTCTTACTGTTCAGAGTTTCTTTCTATTTATAGCTCAGTACTCTTACGAGAAGGGACCAGATTTCCTTTAGGAAACACTACCAAACTATACACCAGGAAAACTCCAGGCGACAGAAGTATTTACCACATCCTAGTGAAATAATTGATTTTCGATAAACGATATGTCTAACAAACGTGTACTAGAATATTTATCTTGAGAATCGATTGATCAAAATTTAAACCACAAATGAAATTATTTATTAATTAGTTCAATAAAACAGGCTTTACCCTAAAAACAAAAGGGTAAAGAGAGGGAGGTCGGAAGGGTTGAACACATCGACTTTTATGTTGATGTAGACATCAATTGATGCAAATCCAAACTTTGAAACTTTTGAAAAGGAAACACAATTCAAATTCTAAAGATTCAGTCTAATTTTGAGAAAAGTCAAA
Source organism: Malachius bipustulatus (assembly GCA_910589415.1). Taxonomy (NCBI): domain Eukaryota; kingdom Metazoa; phylum Arthropoda; class Insecta; order Coleoptera; family Melyridae; genus Malachius; species Malachius bipustulatus. The sequence goes on along the minus strand of OU342631.1, from coordinate 31,621,904 downwards.
ACACAGAATTCAGTCAAACACTAACACAAGGTTAAGTGTTCGGTACACGTCTGTTTAAAGAATTTTGAGGAGGATTTATTCAAATTATTGTTCTCTAATCCTTCCTAAACGAATTATATGAATAATTGTTCAATGAAATACACCCAGAAAGGATTCTACCAGTACAGGATTCTGTTTGTTATTTAATAATTTTTTTCTTTACAGGGACCAAATTGTATAGTATGAAATACTAAATGAACCAGGTTTGTTAACGAAATGATAATATCTCCTGTACTGGTCAGACTATGTACTATTTATAAATAAACAGGGTGAAAAATGATTTTCTCTTCTTATTTATTCAGCATATTCTCCCATAAAAATTTCTCTCGCCGTAAAGAACCAGGGAACATAGGTAAAGAAATCCAGGGAAACCAGAAACTTTTGTCATAATCGGTACAGGCCTAGGTGGGAAACGTCACAATGTCAATGGGACCAAGAGGACTATACAGGTCATAAAGAAGGCCAACTAAGTGTCACGCTGAGAGACCGTTCATCTTTAAAGAAACCGGGGCAATTGACAGACTATGTAATGTTAGCAGAGACATTCATCAATTCGACTAATCGAAAGACCTATGAAGATGCATTTAGACGAGAAGGCAGTGACGAGTGTAAAAAGCAATGTACAGAGAAGTTGATTCGTTGAAAGAAAACGAAACCTAGAAACTTGAGTAGCTACTACAAGGTACCAACGTGATACCAAGACTAAATGGGGTTTCCGAATAAAACTTAATCCTGATAGCAGTGTAAACAAGTACAAAGTATAGTCAAAGCTTTAGTCCAGTTGTAAGAATGACGACAATTCGTTCAGTTCTAAGTGTTGCTGCAAATGAGAAGATGCATCTTGCACAGTTTGGTGTCTCAACGGCTTTCCTTTATGGTGAGCTTGAGAGATAATTTACATGGCGCAACCAAGAGGATATGAAAATGGCACAGTTCGAGTATGCAAGCTAGAGATAAGCTTGTATGGTTTTAAGCAAGCACCAATAATGGAACAAGAACGTTGTACATTGTAATTAATGATTGCAAATTGACATTGGCGACACTGCACGTGGATGATGGACTGGTTTTAGCTGTTATATGCAGAATTTGGAGAGTTTCTTTGAAAAATTGAGAGCAGAGTTAAAAGTTACAACTCTACCTGCAGATTAATTTCAGGGCCTACAAATTGGACGTCACAAGGATGGCAGTATCAAGATTCAACATCAACAGGCTTACTTTCAGCAAATTTTGAAAAGTTTTGGTTAGCAAAATGTAAAGCAGTATATCCACCCCTATGTTGAAAGATACAGAAGTTCATGAATCGGGGAAATAAAACAGGAGAAAGTAGTATCCATATGGTAGAGAATCGGTTGCAGGACTCGTGTATCTGATGCTTGGAACAAGACCAGATTTAGCCTTCAGTGTGGGAGTTTAACCCAGGAGCCTTGAAAACCCAAGTGATGTAGATATTATATTGATATCGAAGAGAGTTTTTCGATATGTGAAAGGAACTACTCAATATTATGCAAATAAGTATACGTCAGAAGTAAAATGTACCAGTTTAGAGTGTCACATTGATTCTCCGGTTGTTCGAAGATTTGCCGATCAGCTTCTGAAGTTGTGATCAACTATGCTGTTATTGAAACTTGATTTTGATTCGTCGAAAATACGAGATATTCAATAACTAGAATAATAGACTAGTCTATTCGGATTTCTATGAATATAGTGAACCGTAGACACGGTTACTCACTGTAACTGTTATTTGTTTTGAGTTGTTTCAAAATAACTGTAATTTTACTGCCAGTTGTTAGTCTTCAATCATCGGTATTTCATCCGCAACTCTAAATTATTCAGTAGATATGATCAAATAATGATGAGAAACAATGTTTCTCGCCATGGGTATCTCAAAGTAACAGTTATTTTAGATTTGTCGCTACTCCCTGATTCGGTTTTGCCATCTCTAGTCCCACCTAAATGAAATGTAAACACAATGACATTAAGCATTGTTGATTTTTGAAGACCGTCCTTTTTTCAAAGGAAAGGTTAATAAATAATCAAGAAGATTAATTTTCGTGAGACAAAAAAATACTGAAGTTTGGTTATTTATTTATATTGTTCAAATTAATTAAGAACGCTCACGTGAGAGCGAAAAACTGCTATAGTTGAAAGTTTTTTTCGCGTGCCTTTAGTGGAGTGAGAAACCGTCTAATAGAATGTGTCCAGGAGGGTGGAGGGCACTTCCCCCATCTCTTAAATTAACTAATTGTTGATTTTATGTATGTATTTTATAAAACTGTCGAAAAAGTGAGTGCCTGTTCTATTAACGTTCTTGAATGTTTTGACAACTGCTCTAACCTAACAAAATCAAGAGCTGTCAGTTGTAAAAAGTGGATCAAGCTAAGACAAACCTCTTTGTGTCCGGGCATACTCCAAAACGGGTTCGTTTTCGAACATCCTTTAGTATACAAAATATTTTTAATAATTTCTGTGAAATGGCAATAATCATCAACAAAAAGTTAAAAAAGTCCCTTTTTATGCATAAAAAGGCAAACACAAGTAATAATAAATGATTGTAACTCTCAAGGATAAAATAATGATCTGGACTGGCAGTAATGAACCAGTCTGTAAAATTAATCTTTTTGTTCCTGAAATATTGCACTTCATTTCTCCGTTTCTCAAGATGACTCAAGCTTAAAATTATTGTCGAGCGGTAAAGACTAGAAGTAAGCAGGTATGCATAATTGAAACTGGCTTCAAGCTTGAGCTTTCGGTAGAGATCTTGCTAATTTACATAATTTCTTACATTAAACTTTTATAGTGTAATAAAATAGAGAATTTTAACCTAAAATTGATCTGGAAAATGAATGAATTCCTTGTCTGCCAGGCGAAAATGTCCAATCTCAAGTTTTATGCATTGTAAAGGTGAAGTATTGGACAATTATCTGGCCTGTAGCGTAGTTCAGTAGGTTTGAACATGAAATTTATTATACATTACTGGCTAATTTAGGTTCTAATCGTTGCAGTTATTTTAGTTTATGCCAGCAGGCTACGTGGTTCGAAGTTAATATTGGGGTAGTTCTAAATTTTATAGGCCACAAGAAACTGTTGAAGTATCTTCATAAAATTTTAGTTGCCAAGTATTAAATGCTTCTGGGTATAAGAGGTTCACAGGTATTATAAATAAATGCGAAGCTCTCATACATTTGTATTTTAGTGACGGTTTCACCGTCTGTAGCATGTATTCTCTAAGCTGTAATATTATTTAGAGTTTTTGAGGAAAGGATATACTGAAATAAAACTGAAAACTTGATTAAATGTTTGTTTTTTGAGGGGAGAATCAATCAAATGTTGAAATTATATACTAACATGAAAAGTTTGTTTCATACCTGATGTGAGACCAATTTCAAACTTCACATGTTTTCATGATTGATCACCTACGGTTGCTATATGATATTGACATTAGAAAATAATGCATACGAGACGAGTAAACATTGCTGTGTCCCTCGTTGATATTCAATCACGAGAATTTTTTCGTTATTTTTCATACTATCATCCATATTCCTCCCTTTAATTATTATTTTCTCTGCTTTTTATTTACATTTTTATTTTAGAAAGTAATGAATTATAGTGGACATACCTACACCGGAAAATCTACATCTACTAAAAGCTCATATACACACAGGGTTGGTGCTTCTCCCTAAACCCTTCCCTGTTCTACCGAGCTTTAAAAAGCAAATGCATAAGCGTAAATAGGAAAATGATTCAGGTTTATCTAATACTTTATTAATTATTGCTTATTGAAGATCAGCACTAAAAAAATAAAGATACGTTTGGGCTATTTGTTAAAGTTTGTATAACTTTCGTGCCTATTCCTCAGTTTTGTGAGAAGAAAAGCAATTGATGAAAAGATTGGTTAAAATATAAATAATTAGACCTTTTCTTGTAATGCCCATCTAATCTGCGAGTAACTGCTCTACTACAACAGCTATCAGGAATGATAATTAACTAAGAAGTCACTAAAAAGTCAAGTATAATTAAGGGAGATGACCTATGCTCTCTCAGATCGCTATTGATCGGCAAGAGAGGAAAGATTAACTTCACTTCTCTTCATATAATGTTTTACTCTAGCCTTCACCTCCTTTGGTTGAAGAAACTAAATCAGAAGTTATACCAGAGTTCGCTGTTCTTAAAAAAAGAACAGTGATATAAATTTTAGAACCTTAAAAAATTCCAAGCCTTAAATAGGATACGAAGGATCTCTCTAGCGCCTTTACAAAATCATGACGCTTAAAAAGTTCCAGTAAAGTGTAGGAGGAGATTCCCAGAATAACGCCTAATTAAGCCTCCCAAAAATGTATAGGTAATTAGAATTAAATTAAGTAATCAATAACAACTGAATCTTAAATTTCGGTTTCTCTGTTTCAGTTTCTGTAAAAAAAATGCATTGTAATATTATGAAGCGACGACGTTTCATCACACGTTAGAAGCCCGTCAATGCACTGCAGAGCCTCTTCACTTTCCAATAATTAGAGCCGGAAAGTTGGGACTTTCCAATAATAATTCACCGGAGTCCTTAAGAGAAACGGGCATAATTTCGAGTAGTTTATCTCTGGCAAAGTGCCGGCTGTTAGTCGAAGGAGGCGTCTGGAATTCCCATTAAGAGTCGAAGACATGTGAAGTTCCCAGATAGATGTGTTACATCTGACCGCACCACTGCAAACCTAGAGACTCCGAACTGAGTTATATCTCTATAGATGGGAACAGATTGGCCTGAGATATTGCCAGCAAGTATGCAGAGAGGTTCTATCCTGGGTTGCTCCAGGATTTGTTGCCTGACTTTAGAGTTTCAGCTAGGTCTGGCGGGTCCAAAAATTATTGTAGCCCAAAATGTGTTAACGTATAGATAGAGGTTGGAACTCTGAACGATTTAGAGGTGCTTGAACAAATAACTCATTGGTACTAAAATAGGTAAAAATCCTGGGATAAGTATAACATTACTTAGCCAAATTACTTTTTTTAGAGAAATAACGAAGTTTTCAAGTTGTCTACAAAACCCTGATCATTACCAGTTTAGTGTAATTATAGAAAAGTATGTTTTGCAATTCCTATTTTATTATTATTTTGTTCATTTAATGAATAATTGCTGCAGTAACATTTAAAACTAATAATTTCCAGCTAAAAAGAATTTTCCAGGTATACATTATCAACGTTATGTGAGATGCTTGTGATGGGCTCAAGCTATCTCCTATGCTTATCATCTAAATTTATGGAATTTGTCTCAGCTACACTTTCTTGGCACGTTATACAGGGTGTCTCAGATCATTCGAAGCGGTCTCTGTAGGCCAAGCCATGGATTAAAAAAAAAAAAATTCTATGCATTCAAGTACAGGATCACAATGGACATAATTTAAAATTATTTTGGAGTATAGAGAGTGTCCTATATGACAGTGGCATATCAAAGTTACTTTTTTTTTAACGGAATGCTCTTATGTTATTGCATTTTTAGATTATCTGAGAAGGAAAAATAAGATTGGCTTTTACAGTTGGTGTTTAAATTCAGAAGTTTGTGAGTTATAAACAAGTGAAAATCGTCCTTTTTGAAGTTCAAGACCCTTGTACAACGCAATCGGCTCAAGATAGAGAAAAAAAGTTTAAAAGTCCCTATTTTAACTTTTCATGTACTATCGTATGATGTAGATAAAATGTTTATACAGAGTGATAAAAAATTTGAAAAAATCTGAGATATCTCCACGCGTCGCCAAATAAAAAAAAACAAAGAAAGTACAAATGTTTCTATACCATAAGATAGTACATAAAATGTTAAAATAGGGACATGTATAAGCCGTCTTTCTCTATTTTGAGCCGTTATCGTTGTACAGGGCCTTGAACTTGAAAATTGACGATTTTCACTTGTTTATAACTCACCAACTTCTGAATTTAAACACCAACTGTATAAAAACCAATCTTCTGTTTTCTTGTCAGACAATCTAAAAATGCAATAACATAGGAGCATTCCATTTAAAAAAACATAACTTTGATATGCCACTCTCATATGGGACACTCTGTATAGTCCAAAATAATTTTAAACAATGGCCACTCTGATCCTGCAACTAATTTTGCAAAAATTAAAAAAAAATCCATCGTTTGACCCACAGAGACCGCTTCGAATGAGCTGGGACATCCTGTATAATAATTATGACATACCTATCTGTTTTTTGCATAGTTGATTTCGGAATTGTTTTTATGCAAAGTTATTTTTTTTCAATTTGTCTATAAAAAGTTGTGATTTTTATTGTTTTTTCGCCCGGTGCAAGATGCTTTAAACAGAAATTGATTGCAGTGAACTTAATTTAATCGTTTTATAATAAATGCAATTAAGCACTTTTTTTAACTTCCAGCTTTATGTGAAGCTTTTACAACTATTGCGAGTTACCTCTCTTGGCTATTAATATTAAAGCTATCATATTGTACTTAGTTCTATCACAAAGCGAATTCTAAGGGAAAATCCTAGTTCTAGTGAAATGGTAGATAGACATTCATGGAATAAGTTCAGTACCTAAATGTGAACCTGCTTGAACAGCGAATGCCATTATTTGTCATTTTCTGGGAAAAAGGTTATATTACATCTCAAGCTTATGACGCTCTATTTTTGTGTAAACATTCAATTTTTATATTTCTTATATGAGCAGAATATGGAAGCATATTTAAATTTTTATATATGCTCAAGAATTCTGAATATGGGCACTAATTCCAAGTATCTTAGAAGAATTGTACTGCAGTATTTTCTGGTTATTATTTTGGTAGCTTGTTTTAAGTTATGCAGTTCAAGCAAGGAAGCACCCGTTGAAATTTTTGCATTATTATTTTAAATTGGAATGTAACTACACATAATGAAATATTATTATAAAATTTATCTTTTCAACCCTGCTTACTTTGTAGAATCTCTCCATACTGATGGATGATAAATATTATTATGTTGGTCAGAAAGTGACAATAATTTGATATTTAGAACTGACAATAACAACTAAGCTCTTAAATCTATGTGTACAATTTTTATGAAGAAGGGACATTTGGAAAATTTATCCTCGTCATATACAGCTCAAGTAGGTACCTAATAATTAGTGTGTGATGCTCAAAAAAAAAAACTGTATCATTATTTCGTTCGTTTCAGAGAACAGGGTGTTAAAATTAATCAAAAATGTCATTTTTTATCTAGATATCTATCTAGGTACACCTTTTCCGATTTTAATGAAATTATGAAATTTTGTTTCTAACTTTATAAATCATTTTTTGAATTCATTGCAGTTTCAGATAGTATTTAAGAGGAGTGCTCACGGAGCAACCTTTTGAGTTCTTTCCTTGAAAATAAACATCCAGTATTTACTTTTTTTTCAGATAAAGCAACTAAGAACACAGCTTTTCTTGTATTCTTAAAAAACATAGAAGCTACTTCAAGGCAAGTCGAAAAATTGATTTAAATTTTAATTATGTTTAGTTTCTTTTTAGTGTATACATATTATAAGCAAATTCTGGGCTTGTTTTAATGCTGGGAGGTATCACCAAAACATTTTTTTGAGTTCCTATATTTTTTCTCATTTTATTTTTCTTTTCTCATTTTCTTTCCTATAACATTCTTATCTGATTTAATTCTTGTTTTTCTTTAAACTACTCGTTACTGAATTAAAAAATAAATAATCAGAAGTATAATGTTTTCACAAAATAAAAAAGTTACAAATCAGTTACCATAATCAACATGGTGAAGGGCAAGCAATCATTATACCATAGAGAATTTAATTAAAGAGAATACTTAATAGAGAACTGGAATAATGGAAAACGATACTTATTATTACTTATCAGTAATAATTATTTTATATAAAATGTAACGAAATCGATCAAAAAACCATATATTTGCGGTTCAACTGGTTGAATTCTCATGTTCGTCCACGTTTTGCATGTTAACTAACCGACCTATAAATTGAAATGTCCATTGTGACATGTCAGGTAAAAGTGACAAGCACCAGTTGACATGTCACCCGCAAATTGCAATAAATTTCAGGGGCGTCTCATTTGAAACGTACTTCGAAATTCACTGAAACATTGTTATAAAATTAGGTAGTTAATGTTAATTGTTACAAATTAGAGGGATAAAAATAAAATAAAAATCAATTAATGAGCACTGTAGACGATCGAATTCTTAAAATTGTGGCTTGCAAAAAAATTGTATCATTATATGCGTTAAATATTGCGCGAGTTGTCCATGATAAATTTTTTTATTACAATTCACTGGCTGCAGGCGTTGCCAAATTAATTTGGGATAATTATGTTCATTGCCATTTACAAATTATTGAAGGTTGTATTACTTTTAATTACATACATTTATTGTAAATTGTAGTAGCTATGTATGTAGATGTAAATCGTAATTAAAAATGAAGAACTTATACTCACCTATTTAATTTAAACTTTTACTTGCCTACTAATATTTTTATTATTGTTGACAGTTAAAAATAGCACCCTTCACCCAAGATCTGACTGACAAAAACTAAACATAGACGGCATGCAAACCATACATACTGTTAGCCGGGATACAAACCATCTCTCACAACCTATCTTGATAGAAGGGCGTATCTACAAATTAGTCTGCTTTGTTAGATTTAAAAGATGTATCTGATTTTGCTAATTGAAAAAGACGTATAACTACAAACTATGTTAGAACTAAATGACGTATCTGCAGATTTCACATGCAGATACGCCTTTTACTCTTAACAATTGGTTTAGCTCTACATGCGATTGCGCAGTCTTTCGAAGAGTTTGAGGCTGTAATTAGAATTCATTATTGTTTAGTTACCCATGTTTGAGCTTATCTATATCAATAAATACATACCACTGCTTTATTTTTTATTTTTGCCAGTAGTTTAAGCCATGTAAACCTCTAGTAAGTAAAATGGACGACGTATCTGCCAAGAGTGGTAATTTATGTTAGCTGAAAAGGGCGTATATCAAAAGTCACCCTTGCAGGCAAATGACAGAGGTCAAATAAGCTACAGTAATTTTTGTAATTTTTATGATTAATGCTATGAAATTAAAATTTAAGTTATATTTTTGCAGATACTCTTTTTTGAATCAATCCAGTACACTTAAAACCATAAACTTGGAATAAATATTGCATTTTTACAATACAACACTGATATCAGATCAGTAATGGTTAACGTAACGTCACCTATCTATCTTCAAAAATTAACTTCATTTTGCTGCTCTTCTCACGATAGTTCACTCTCTCACGTTTATCTTTACAACCCTTCTGCTTCTGGTATAGGCTTGATTCAAAAATCCTTAATTAAATTATAATTTATAGTTTTTGACATGTAGCACTTCACTTACGATTGATGCCTAACTGTTGAATGTTTTGTATTATTGTTTTTTTATAGTAATTTACCACTGAAGCCATGCATGCCAGGATGGTAGTTAGCTCCTGCCAGGTTGGAGGAGGGCGCTTTACTGTTAGCAATTTATTCATGTACCTAATAACTCCTTTTCGTGTAATAAGGTAATCTTCCTTGCATTAATAATACTGTAGTTTTTATATCGATGATTGTATAATTATAGTTCAATTTTTAAATTTTTACAAAACCTGGAAAGTTTTTCAAAAAAATCATGAAGTTTGAAAGCGTCTTCAGAAAAGTCTACTAAAAAGTACTAGATATTTTTTGCACCTAATACCCGTTTATTTTTGCATATTTTCAGATTCAAAATAATTCTGTGGTCTCGTAGTAAAGAGAGTTCGTAAAAATGATATTTCGTATAGCTTGCGAATACTGGAAATACATAGACAAAAAAAATTGCCCCTTACGGTTACGTTGAATACTGAAACTCTGCATAGAGAAATTGTAAGGCTCTATTTCAATGAGTTACTTATTTAATTGTATGGATTGTTACCATCAATCCCATTTAAACAGTTTGCCATAGAAACTACTCCATTGAAACAATTTACCATAGAAATTTTCAACTGTAATTCGCCTATATGTATACATAAAGTCTCAGTACTCGCACGGTATAAAGTTGGATAGAGCATCTGAAGTCATTTTATTTGTGAACATAGTAAGTTATAACAGTACTTATGGTATGAGGAAATATTTAAGTTTAATTTAATGTTGAAATTTAGTAATTACAGAGATCAAATAAAATTACCCAGGCTTGCAGAGAGCACTTAACACTCAACTCTAAAATAGTGGCGTTGTCACGGGTTGAAGAGACAAACAAAATAAAACAATGACATTCATTAATAAAAAATATTTTTTAATTTTTCATAGGTATATTAATCATAAAAATGACAAATTTGAAAAGATTAACAGGTGGGTAAGCAAAAAAAAAAAATGAAAATTGAAAATCTTTTAATGTGAACGGAGTTTTTGGTGTGAGGTGCTGGTGCTAGGAGATTTCCTTGAAGTAAGGCTTCGACAAGGCTGATTGTTGGCGGCTGGTCGAGCTCAGGAACAGACTCTAAGTAGTACAGTAGAAATTGACGAATGGACTCCTCAACTCCTCAAATCAGTTCCCAAGAAAAGGCTATACAATCACGGCTCAATCACTGAATGTTCATAGTAAAGCAACAACAGCGAATTGGTTTCTGCACGGGTATTTTAAGTCCAACTTGACATAATAATTGAAATCAATATGTGAAGCCACATGCAGATCCGAGTAAAATAATTTATGCGGCAATTATTTAATTTAATAGAAAAATACCTGCTTAATAATCAAAATGGTATTAATAATCACACTTAGCAACATAGTAAACGGGGAGATGCAAGATATAATGTAGAAAAATTATTAAAAATAGTCTCTGCAGCCTATGGCGAAGCTTAAGGACCCTGATTCAAAAAGGAAAAGAAATTTAATATTCAATTCCCGAAAATCTGCAAATGTCAAAGGAATTGACGGAACTGGGAAATGACAATAGGTATAAATGACGGTAATTGCGTTAATCCTAAACACAAATCACTTTTAGGCGGTGAGACGCATGCAAAGTTTCCTATAACTGTTAAAATGGAACAAAATAATAGCCCTGAAATTGTACTAAATGTAAATAAAACCGAAATGCTGTTAAATAAATAAACAATGAGAAACAATTGCAATTTTTGCCGAAAATAGGGGCTGCACAAATGAAGATTATCACACATTACTTAAAATAAATTTTCATGGTAAAGCAACAATATCTTCACATTACGAGTATTGAATACAGAGTACTTCCAATATTATGAAATAATTTTTAATGACTTAAGTACCAGCACACTTAATGCATCATTGCGCTTGGCACCATTTCTGAACAAAAAAGAAAAACACGCCTATCCCTGAAGAGTGAATAATTTTCATTGCTGAACGTGCCAAAGGAATTACACCCACGTTACCATAGAGCGCGATGCAGATTTGGTTTAAGTCCCAGTCACGGAACAACAACATCTGTAAATAATTTCCAACATTTAAAAACACTGACTGGAATAAATTACACGAGTAAGCTTTCCGAGGTGGCTTTATTAATTTCACTAAACTGCTCTCTCTGTGTTCCAGTAGAGAGAATCATCCATGGAGCGGAATAAGCAATGCGAAACACTCTGTGCAGGGATAGCTACTGTTCCAGAAGGAAACTCTTTTGAAAGTTTTACTAAACTAGACTTTGTTTTTTGTCATACAATTATTATTTAACTTTTTAACATTAAATTAATAATTCACGGCAAAAGAAAATCGTATTTAATTAATTGAACTAGTTTTCCTTTTTCGCAATTTTATTTTTTAAATTGTTATCTTCTAATTTATTTATTTGTCGGTGTTACGGATCGTCGTATCACTCAAAATTTTTGAGAAATGTCCAAAACGTAACATGATTATCGAATTCCTGATCTTTCGCTTGAAAGTTCGCTTGAAAATTGTCTCGCTCATCTGGCGAAATAATTATTGATCATGGGGATTGTCTCTTGTTTCCATTTCTAGTGCTGATCGAAAATTTTATGCGATCCGATGATGCCTTTCTAATTTTAAGAAAGCGATGAATTTTAGAAGCAGCACGAAGCTTCCAGACTGTTGATCTGGTATATCCTAGAGGTTTTTTATGTGTGAAACTTTGGATATTCTGAATCTGAACGTCTGCGATTCCTGCTGGAAAGTGCTCGACGGAGGAAGACTCAGAGTGTTGAAACTCACTGTGTTTATAAACAATATAAGTGTGTATTGTCTAGATGAAATAAATATATTTCTTTAATAAACAATCAATTGAATTTACTTTACGGGCGAACCTTTTAACGGTACATCCTTCACAATATCGATTTAAAGATAGTACCTACGGGTTGTTCTTATTCATTCAAGCAATGACTATCTTGCTTATCGTGGGTAATATGACAATAACGGATGGACAATAATTGCGTCCTCAAATTGAAAGGGAGAAGTTGATTCAATTTTAAAATCTCTTTAAGTTCAACTCCAACTTAAACTTTGAGAGTTTCCTTTGATAGAGAAAACAATTATGAAGTTCTTTCTATGCTAGACATATTCAATCCACCCCTAGGAACATCTTTGTATTATTTCTACAATGACACCGAGGAGATAAGCAGTTGAGTTTGAATGGTTATAATAATAAGTGATGCCAAAAATGCAGAATGTCAAGCAATGTCAATACATCAACTTTCAAATTGAACAACTTTAAACAACAAAGGAGTTATTGAGAAAATAAAAAATCGGATTTTTTCCATTTTTTTCAGGGCTTTTCAGGAACGATCACAGATATCTTGTATCTCTTTATGGGTTCGAGATGGGCAGAAAATAGCGCATCTTTTCTGAATTTTAATCAAATTTGTATCTCTTAACATTTACGAGATACCCATAGCGAGCTCTAAAATAAGGGACACCCTGGATACGATGATAATTCGGACTATTTTGTTTAAAAATACAAGCTACTTTATAGGAGTTATGAACATATTTTAGCAGGATGGATCGTTCTCTCTCGACAGCTTGACGAAAGGGTAGTTTTGTATAAATGGCCAGATGAAGAGAGACAAATATTGACTCAATATAACTAGCCCCGGCTTCAACTAGAGCTAGAGAGGGATTTGTGTGGCAAATTGAAGTTCTCTACACGAATACCGGATGAGTTCATATTGTATGATATCGACTCTTGCAGATACAGATGATTGTAACTGCCAATTAGGAATTTTGATCTGACTATTTTATTTTTCATTTTTTTAATCATATTTAAAAAAAATGCTTATTTTTCATCTAACTGACTGTATACCTTTATTAGACATTGAAATGTAGAGCCATGGAAATTAATTTATTTAATTTCGACCACTCCACCAGACTTGTTCTAGTAAATGAAGATAATTTATACCAAGCTAATATTAATGAAGATTTTAAGATCTCTTCACTTTGAGGTTGATATTCATAATAGTGAGAGAACGCAAATTGTGGAGTTTTTGTATGAAGAAGAGCCCTGGTGTTGGCGAGTTAGAGAAATTAAAGAAGTGAATTATTTTGAAGGACTATATTGCAATCTATCGTGAAATCATTGGAGGAGTGGTTATAGTGTAGAAAAAAATCTATTGTGGAAAAGTCTGATAAGTGAAATTAACTGAGGCATATAAAAGGAAGTGATTATTATTTAGAGATTATTATCCAGTGTATTACCAATAATAAATAATAATAAATATGAATTGTTATCATCAATCCTGTAAAGCTAATTAATTATATGAGAATCAAGCGAAACTCGTTATAAGTATACCTATACAATATGAAATGAAACGTGTTGAGAAAATTACTGAACTGATATAAACAGATTAGTCGATAATTTCAAATTTAATTGATATTCTTCATTCGTAGTCATCCAAGTCGTAACATCATTACACAAATAATTATTTCAACACTTAATTATCAATCTACAGCACTGTTTCTATTTATTTAGTATTCAGTCACCTGTATATACAACGCGTCTTTTAATAAGCTGCCGTTCTGTGTATTTAGATGTCCCTTTATAGCATCTGCTTCTCAATCGAAGTCACGAGTCCCTATCGTGACTTCATTAAATTTTCATGACTGACATGATTAGCAGAAAACTTCTTTGTATGTTGTTCTCGAGGAGAATTTGTATCACCCGAAGCGGGAAGAGTTCGTCCGTCCAATCACAATTTCCAGATTATCATCGATAATGGTAGACACTTATATATTAATCTTTGCATAATTTAAACTCTCACGAGGAGGTATAAGTTTATTTCCTGTCATTTTATGAACCTTGACATAGAATGTTATGTCGTTAAGGATATAAGTATTATTACATCAAACTAGTACCTACTCTGATATACATCACATTAAGAATTGATTAATTAAACCTCTTTCAAAATACCATCAGATTCTAATTGAAATATTATTATACATATCTTGACATAATTAATTTTAATGTTGTTTATTCCATTTGGAAGAAGTAGAATAGGAAAACAATAAATCTTCATGAGCTTTTAATAATATGAGCTTTTAAAAACAATTGTTAATACTTTTTGGCCATTTTTTTGATACAAATAACAATTCAGATATGTACAACATTGGATTATTACAGTCTTCTTGCATTGTTATATGAATGTGACTGCTACTAGTGATAATCTTTGGACGCTAATCTGGATATGTCCCTAATTTAAATCGGGATAGGCGATACAGAAAAATTAAATCACTTCCAACAGGAAGGAGAAACTGAATTTTCAACGTTACCGTTTCATTTACGTTTCTTATAAGTAATTTATTTATTACTTTTTAGAGTAATTTTAGTAATTTCTCCTGACCTATGTTAGCAAGAATCTTCAATCTTTATTCAAATAATTGTAATTGATCATGTATGTAGATTGTAATCAAATGATCCGTTTGCAAAGTTAAATAACGATTGTTTTGAACGGTGGTTTATTCAAACGACAAGCAATCCTACGGTGGTAATTCAAACGACCAGCAATCTCTTCTCGAGCTTTCTTCGAAAACGAAGGAGGTAATTTTTGCATTTTTTTTCATCTGTGGCTTTAGAATTAGAATATCAACTTCTTATTGTACATATTGGAACATTATTGTAAAAAAAAACCAACTAATATCCGACATTTATTAATAGTATAATGAATGTATAATATAATATAAGGTTTTTAACCGGGGAACTAAGCTAGTCTATTAATTAGCTTAAAAATCTATAATATTGATCTATGGAGATCTGGTTACAAGATGACGCATCTGGCGACATAAAGGCGCCTGGTAAACCTGCCCAGTTACTGGAGACGACGGCAAGTTTCAAGCATAATTATACCATAAAGCAAGTTGTTAATTTTAGATCAACCCTATGAAATAGGTATACCTATACGGAGATAACATTGAGTACAGTCTTAGAACTTCGAGGAATTTGACACTTCAAGCTTTAATTATTTAATTTCAATTTACAGTGTGTTTAATGATATAGCATTTAGGCCAAGACGGGTATTTCTAATTGAGATTTTTATATCAAATTTTAGATACATGCATTAAAATAAACCTTACAATAACATGGTGGTAATCATTTTTGATCCCTATGATTTTCCATACACTTGTAGAAAAAAGTTGCTTCTATAACAAACAGTAATTTGTTAATCGATCTAACCATAATTGATTATAGTCCAAGAGCCCAGATCCGCCCAGTAATCGTGGAAGTATTGAAAGTATTTTGAAGATAAAATAACTTCTTTTGAAACGTATAAAAAAAAATTTAATAGATAATGTCTTTGTGGTAGTTATTAACACAATTTCTAAGAACTCTACACCGTATCATAAACTCCTCAATTTGCATTTTAATGCAGCTTCAAATTTATAAAAGTAGTTTTCTTACCCTAGCCCTAGAGGTTACCCTGGGGACACAATACCGCCGCAACGACGATGACTAGTCCTTCAACATTATACTTTAAGCTTAGGCTTCGTTATCGAGTTAATAAAAGAATCAGGAACAGAAAAAAAAAATGAAAAAAAGGCATACCGAAGAAACTTTAGATTTGAATTCTCACACTTCAATTAATAATTGAAGTTTGTTCCAGATCATTTTTCCAATGAACCATCTTTCCACTTTTTTTACATCTCATTTTCAATCTCAAGTTATAAAGTTTCAAAGTTAATTTTCTCTCTTGGCATGCATTATTGTAACAAAGTCCAAAGTTGGGAAGTTGGAACAACAAAATAATGCGTATTTAACTTTAATAAATCCAACCATAGGAAAAACTCTAAGAAAAAGTTAATTTAAATCGTTTCATTGATCAAATGCAATTTTATTGTATTTAATTTTCAATTACTTTAAAAATTAAAGTAATATAATTCAAGAACTCATCATAAAACTTACAACGTCAGAGAAACGATCATATTGTAAGAAACTACATAATATGTCTCGGATTTCTTTATAACGTACTTATTTCCTGAATTTTATTAAGCTAAACGACGCGAGAAGCGATACATCATTGTCTCGGCTCGTCTACAACGCTGCTGATAATGTTCCAGAATATTCCGTATGCCAAAAATTTCAGGAAGAATTTTGGAGCTTTATTTCAAACTAACAAATTCGAATTTGATTCTAAATTGAACTTAAAATAATTCCTAATAGAATAATATCTGAAAAGATCAAGAAATTTTTTTTTAAAACTTTGTAACATTTTTGGAAATAATCTTGACTGCATGTAAAATAAACAATTTAACAATAATTAGATTTTTATTTACCTTTAATTCAATTCATTCCAAATAATGTCAAATCGTATCAGCATAATCGCAATAATCCTATTTGGTGCGATACTAAAATGATCAATTGACTTACCTTAAGGAAAATTGATCCATATTATATGAGTGTCGCCGCTCGAAGATTTACAGGTGGTAGTAACAGGTTTTGGGTGCACACATTCCACGTATTTTAAAGAAACTCCCCCACTCTGGTCCCTGGCCCTTCGGAACGTCCATCACTGGTCCTCTAATAGCCATTACAGTTTTTTCTGGGAAGTCTAGATCGTCTTTATTGGGTAGGTTCGAGGGTGGGTTTGTAAATCTTCGAGCGGCGACACTCATATAATATGGATCAATTTTCCTTAAGGTAAGTCAATTGATCATTTTATTATATGTCGTGTCGCCGCTCTCCGATTTACAGGTGGTAGATGTTTAAAGCAATAATTTTTAGACGATCTAGACACTTACCAAGTTTGTAGATAAATATATAATATAATGTATATATTTATTCCTTCCTTTATTTATTTTTAAATAAATGAAAACATAAGAATAGCAAGTTATATTATAACCACATAATTATGTGAACAATTAAGGCAACTTATATCTACTTAATTAGGAATATGACTAAAAATACAAAAATCATTTAAATCCTTTTCTTTTTTACTTTTTTTGACTGTTTGATAACACTCCCTTAGCAAAAATTGTAGGATCTGTACTCAGGGGCCTATTATAAAATTTATTAAAGGTCTGGCTCTTCTCTGTCCATCCAGCGGCTTTTCTAATTGCTTCAATCGAAACTCCGGCCCTATAGGCCGCAGACGTAGAGGCATGTCTTGTACTATAGCTAGAGTACTGAGAAATATTCACGCCGCTCTCTGCTAAAGTGATTTTTATCCACTTACTGATTCTTTGAGTTGTTGCTGGATGTATAGGGGCCTTATAAGTCAATATCAAGAAATCTGTATTTTCTGATCTAATTCTTCGTGTTCTTTCTATATACACATCAATTACTGTAGCTAAACATACTTTTGGATTTTCCCGGAAATACGGTATAATTAATGACGGTTGATAATTTTTATGACTTGAAGTCTTTATTAAATCCGGTATTTTTATTTCTAATCTATCTTCGTGGCGTAAAATATTGGATAGTCGAATTTTGGACAAAGTTTGTATTCGATGCCCGGTAATTAGTGCTAATAATGTAACCAATTTCTGAGTTAATTTCTGAATTGAAACCTCCATTAACGGATATATCGTTTCGATATAATTTAAAACCGGTAGGGGGTCCCAAGTTGTCTGATACTTTGGCTTTGGGGGCTTATTCTTATATATTCCTCTCAAGAATCTTTTAAAAATATTTTTGTCATTGCCTTCTATTGTAAAAACTAAAGAAAGGGCTGCATATTGAGAATTTACTGTAGAGTACGAGGCGCCCCCCTCAACTTGTTCGGATAAAAAATAGATAATCCTTTCTAGTGAATACAAAAAGGGGTTTTCCAATCTAATTTGGCAAAATCTCCACCACTTTCTGAAATATATATTATACTGCATTAGTGTACTTTTTGCAATGGAAGATACAATATGTGAGATTGCTATCCCTGGAAGTCCTCTGTTGATATATGACTGGTTGATAAAACCCCTGCCTCCAGGGTAAGGTGCTTCCACAAAGGATGACTCTCCCTGAAAGGTGATAAAAGCAAAGTTTTATTGGGTTTGAATATTAACGAATCCGATATTAACATCTTTTTAAACAAGGGATACCATGGTTGGCTGTCCCAATGCGGAACCACCATTATTCCCTTTGCGCCCTCATTGGCAATCTTTGATAAGCATTTTGAAATCATACAAAATGGTGGAAATGCATAAAAACATTCTCTTGTCCAAGGAACTGTAAATGCATCGACCCTTAATGCTTTCGGGTCTGGTTTCCATGATATATAACGCTCACACTTTGTGTTTAATTTTGTCGCGAACAAATCGATGGTGGGTGTTCCAAAATGAGAACAAATTTTTCTGTAAGCATCGTCTGATAATTCGTATTCGGTTTCAATATTGAATGATCGAGACTCCCGATCGGCAAAAATATTATCCTTTGTATTAATATACGAGGCAAAAATGAAAACGTTTCTAGTCTCGCACCATTCCCATAATTTTTTTGTAATTTTGTTTAATTTATTGAATCTGACGCTACCCATGCGATTAATACAGGAGATAGCAGTCGTATTATCTACCCGAAGTAGTATGGAGCAGTTGAAACTGCTACATGCGAATGACGCCACCGCGTTAAGTGCGGCTAACAATTCCAGGTAATTAATATGGTTGGATTTTTCTAAAATATCCCAAAAACCGTGAGTGGATTGACCTTGACAATACGCTCCCCAGCCAGTTGTTGATGCATCGGAAAAAATTTCTAAAGTGAATTCTCTATTCTTTACTATACTCATGCCTTTATTATTTGAAATTGTTTTAAACCACCATCTAAGATCTATCTTAATGGCCACGCAAACATCCATTGTTACTTTGTAGTTCTGATAGCTGCGACTTAGGGCTAGAAATTTTTTTTCTTTCTAAACTTTTTAAATGTACTTTACCGTATGGTGTTGTTGGACAAGCGACCACCAATTTACCTAGCATTTGAGCAAAATTTTCAATGGATGTTTTGTTTTTATGTAAAAGTTTCTTTAAAGATTCTAAAATGGATCTTTTCTTTTCCTCTGGCAACCTAATTATCATTTTTTTGGAATCAAATTCGAAACCTAGATATCTACATTGTTTTGAAGGTACCAATGAACTCTTTTCCAAATTTATTATGAACCCTAATGATTCTAGAAATTTTTTTGTAAATTCTACTTCAATTTGTGCATCTTTTCTCGTTTTGCTGATTATAATTATGTCATCGAGATATGCGACACAAGTAATGTCTTTTGTTCTTAGAAATTTCACAACCGGTCTTAAAATTTTCGTAAAAATATATGGTGCCACAGAGAGCCCAAATGGAAGACAATTAAACGAATAAATCTTTTTTTTGAATCTAAACGATAAAAATTTTCTAAATTCTTTATGAATCGGAATCAAGAAATATGCATCCTTGAGATCCAGTTTTGTAAAAAAAAACAATCTTTATAGACTAATTGAAGTACTGTCCTATAATCCTCCATTTTGAAATGCGGAGGTTCTATAAAACAGTTCAATTTTTTTAGATTTAAAATAAATCTACTAGAACCATCTGTTTTGGGTACAAGAAAAAAGGATGATATGAACTGATTCGATTGCGAATCAGATTCGGAGATTGCTCCGATTTTAAATAGTTTTCTTAAACTGTCTATTAGTTTTTCTTCATTAATTTGATTTGAATTTTCACTAGGTATGACTAGCTGTACCGGTTTACGAATAAATGGTAACTTGTACCCTGAAAGCCAGGACAGAATGGTCTTGTTACTACTAATAGTTGACCACTTATCTAAATACTTCGACAAGCGGCCAGCATATTTTTCAGGTACCTGATGGTTTATTCTTTAACCTTTCCGGAAAATTTTCGCCGAACAATAAATTATCTACGGGTCGATTTTCCAATATCTCCCTCACTGAAGGATCTAATAAGGGGACTATAAGAAACCGTCGATGGTTTGATATGGCATAAAAAACATCGGCAAATAATTTCAACTGGTCTCCCATATTTTCGAAATCATTTTGGTTCTTATCTGTTGGGTTAATTTTTGTCGATAAGTAAGCCTCGTTCAATGGTAATGACAAGGCACTTAACCCAGCAGCGATCTGTTTTTGTAGTCCTACTAAAAAAATATCTTGCCGTAATACCGATGTGGTTAGATAAGCTTTTACTTCAGCATTAATCTCTGGCGGTATCAAAGCTTTACATCCCATTGGATTCGGATAAGATTCAATGGTCTGTTTTCGGACATCCTTCTCTAAACCTTTAATTACGAGATGTGTCATTATTTCCGAAATATCCGGGTCCAGTGCTGGTCCCTCTGACTCATTGCCTTTCTTTTGTAATAATGAAAGTAAGCCCACGTCCTTCTGAGAAGACGGAGTCTTTGCACTATCCGTTTCTTGGTATTCTTCATTGTTCCCTTCCGGGCTTATGACTTCCAGCTGCTCTTCGATATCTCGTTCTTGATCCGAGAAATTCTCTGACTCACCTAGGATACAAAAGATCAAACAGGTAAAAATACCGTTATACATCGGACCTTTTCTGTTTAAGGTGGAAATACTCTAATAAGTAGTATAGCTATTTTTCCTTCTCTTATGAAGAAACTAAATATTTTAAAGTTATTTGTCGGTAGAGAAATAATAATAATAATAATAATTCCAAGAAAATAAGAAATTATATATATACCTATAAAAATATAAATGTAAATAGGTATATAGGTATAACAAATGTATAAAAATATTTTGTTGTACATTATTCCAATGGGAATAAAAAATAAAAGTACCTATAAGATAATTATGCAGCTAATAATGTAATGTTTCAATACACCAGTCCCACGTTGCGACCTATTGTTATTGAATTACCTATTCCGATGGGAAAGGTATAATAAACAAAATTCCAATAGAGAGAACGTTGTTTATAGAAGCAAGGAAAACATGAAGAGTTTATACCGATGGGTAAAACACACATGTTATTCTAAGCTTGAAGGGTCGATCTTAATGTATTGTTTCAATACACCAGTCCCACGTTGCGACCTATTGTTATTGAATTACCTATTCCGATGGGAAAGGTACAATAAACAAAATTCCAATAGAGAGAAAGTTGTTTATAGAAGCAAAAAGAAGAACCAACATGTTTTAGGTTAACACCAATGGGTGTAAAACGTGTTGTTCTAAAAGCTTGAAAGGTCGATCTTAATGTCTTGTTTCATACATCAGTCCCCCGCTGCGACCCATTGTTGATGAATTAAATATTCCGATGGGAATAAAAATAAACAAAATTCCAATAGAGAGAAAGTTGTTTATAAAAGCAAAAAGAAGAACCAACATGTTTTAGGTTAACACCAATGGGTGTAACAACATGTTGTTATATTGCTTAAAAGGGTCGATCATTCCATTTATTGGAATAAATATAAATAAACTACTGAAGGCAGTGAGTTTACTCGAAAATACATTAAAAACAAAAGGTAATATATAATTGGTATATACCTATCAGTGCGATTCGCTCTGATGAATTTACTGTTGGCAACAACAAAAAATAATAACAAAGTACTTACTCGAACTTTCAAGCAGACTTTCTAATAGCTTTTTTAATTTCCTTTTCTTTGATAACTTCCTTGATTCCATCGTGTCACTCTTTGAACTCACAATCACTTACACGTTACACGTCTTAACTGTGTGCACACAAAAACTGTAATGGCTATTAGAGGACCAGTGATGGACGTTCCGAAGGGCCAGGGACCAGAGTGGGGGAGTTTCTTTAAAATACGTGGAATGTGTGCACCCAAAACCTGTTACTACCACCTGTAAATCGGAGAGCGGCGACACGACATATAATTACTATTATACGCTGTTACTATACAGTGCTTCCCAAAAGTAACGGATAAATTCGATAAAACGGAGAGGGCTGTTTTTTTGAAAAAATAAAAAAACAGGTCGATTTTGTTTTTGAGTTGTTCAACTTTTGACATAATATTTGGGTATACAGGGTGATGCGCGAAAAAGTGGTGACGTCATCGGCATTTTTTTAAATGGCAACCCTTATTTTTTATTCCATTTTTTGATACTTAATTTAATTGCCAGTATGGTAATGTAATCAATTTGTAACCTTAAATAAGGAAATTTCTGAGAAACAGCTTGTGAGTCGAAATTGTGCACTTTTTACTGATGTGAAAATCGGAACATTAGCGATAAAAATAAAAAAATATCAAATAAAAATTACTGTTTCCATGGTAATTTTATAAGATCTGTCTATTAAATTAAGTCTATCAAATTGAATCTGTTAAATTAAATTAAATTAAATCTATTAAATTTGTGGAAATTAAGTTATTTTCTCCGAAATTTCCTTTATAAACGTTACAAAATGATGACATTACCGTATTGGCAATTGGATGAAGTATCAAAAAATTTAATAAAAAATAAGGGTTGCCATTTAAAAAAATGCCGATGACGTCACCACTTTTTCGTGCATCACCCTGTATACCCAAATATTATGTCAAAAGTTGAACAACTCAAAAACAAAATCGACCTGTTTTTTTATTTTTTCAAAAAAACAGCCCTCTCCGTTTTATCGAATTTATCCGTTACTTTTGGGAAGCACTGTATAATTAATTCTTAATTTTAAGACGTTAATCAACTTTTTACTTAAAAAAAAATTAACCCGTGCTATTATTATTATCTAAACTGTGAAATCTTAATCTTGTATCTGAGAGTTATTAGTTAATTTCCTTTCTCTCCCAGAACCAAATCCCGTAACAAATGTTTCACTTTCCGATGCTGGATGCTGGTGTAACGAAGTAGACACATGCATTTGCATGTGGATATCGACTGCCGCTTGAATGGAACACGGTTTCGGAAATTGAAATTTTGACAAGTGTATTTATCTTGTCCAGGCTAGTAGTAGTGGTCTGGACCTCTCCATTCATCACCCCGACGCAACACGCCCCTGCCTACTAGATCGTGTATCTCACGTGTTTTCGGCCAAGCCGTGTGTGTCCTATCTGACTGGCGAAATTTTAAGGGAATTTTGCCTCGAGGTAATTCATTGTTCTGATATTAGAACAGGCTGTCCTGGAATGTTTACCTAATTTATTACCCACATAATTATGACGTCTTTTATAACTGTTTAAGCTCTCATATGTATATATGTGCTCTCGTTTTTACGGTTTTATTACTTAGATAAGATTACCGTGAAAGAAATAATAATAAAATTGTTTGATGGTTACTTGAAATGAAATCCAACATTAAGTGCCATCAGGTTATTCGAGTTTCTTGATAATATTTAAATTAGGGTTAAATTAGACTGCTTTAATTGCTTGTCTGGAGTTATTTTAGTCGATGTTCTTGTCTTGAGCCGTTGAATTAAAAATATTCTTCAGTCTTACTTACACACAGGTGACTATAATAATTATTATTCTTCAAAGAGATCTTAAATACACAGAAGGAAAGGTCGTAAAAGCCCATCTTACATATTTAATTGATGGTTTGAAATAAATTTACAAATTAAATAAATAAGCCTACCTAAATAAAATACACTGTTACGATTTCTGAGTTCGTAAATAATATTAAATTCTTATCTACTTTACGAAATATTCTAATATAATCATCTACTCGTGCGTATTTGAAACAGATCATACAGCTCTCGCCGGCACCATCTTTCCTACCGAGCATAGGCGGCCTGTCGAAAACCCTTCTGAAGGAGATCTCCTCGGTCTTATCTTGCCTTTATTTCTTCATTCGCGCTTTGAAGTGCTCATAACTTTGATTTCGGATTTAATACAGCTGCTTGGTAATCAGAAATGGAATAGTCTCAGCTACCTAGATAAGCTAAATATGACCGCCATGTATTTTTTTCAGAACCATCTCAAAATAGGTGCTTGAGCTGGATAGATCGGGAGATCGCTAAAGTTAGCATCTTCAATGTGTATATCTTATAAGGGATTGTATCAAAGAACTTTCCGTAAAGGTTCGAGTAAATATGAGTAAAAATCGTCTTTTTAAGTGAAGATGGGAAGCGCTCTTGTTGCAGTATAATGACAAACTACCTCAAGTATAAGTTATATAGTGGGAGGGGGTTATGCACCCAAAGCAACTAGGTCTGGTCTTCGTCGAACCAAACTCAAACCTTCCCAAGTCAAAGAGGATAAAGGGTCCATTCCTTTATGGCATCTTTAAGAAGATGCCTTAATAGCAAAGAAAGTCAAGATTGCAACGATGGCCAAATCAGGATTCTTTGCTTAAGAGTTACGTTTCATTTTTGTTCCTGCGACGCGGCCTTCGTCGTGAAATAATTTTTTGATGTAGTTTTTAAAAACAGCCCAAAAGAGCAATCTTTCAACCCGTCGGTTTTCGAAAGTCATTTTCTGAAATTGCTAAAGTTTTAGTCTTTCATAAGGTTCTTATTAGCACTTAGTGATTTTCACAAGCTTTTCAGAGACCATAACTTTCGACCTATTTTTCAAAAAATTTGCAGTGTATTGTCATCTATTAAAACATACTATAATCTTGTTCTTCATACAGATTTATCAAGATGAATTCATTTAACAAAAAAAATAGTTCTTCATGAGGCTCATCTCTTATACTCATCAAATATGCGATTTTCCTTTTTTTAAATGGAATTTTTTTGTTTGGTTTGGTAAAAAGTTGAGGACAGTAGGTACAGTGGAGTCTAAAATTCCGTATAAATTGAATTAAAAGAAAATTATTATTTTTTTGCAGCCTCCCAAACTTCAACCCCCTCAGAGGAATATTTTCTCCTTGAATTGTTCTTGATAATTTTTAGTGTTTTGTCCTTTTTTTTTTGTTCTTGTACCTGTCTCCCAATTTTGAAACTGAGTTATAACTTTCCATGTTTTCCTATCATCTCTATTTTTTGATTTATATTTTCATTTTTTTTTATCCAAAATTTCATATTTAATTTATCATTAACTTTATTATTAAATTATTATAGTTATTTAATCGTTATTGTTTTTTGTGTAATTAAAATTAATATTTAGCAAAAAAAAACTCGAAATTTTTTGTGTGCTGAATGAGGAATTTAATTACCTTTTAAATAACATGTCACACTAACCCCCCCTCCCCCTTCACATTTGAAAATTTTAAATTTTAAAATTAACCCTTTCTGATGTGGTTAAAGCTTGGGAGGCGGAGAAAGCGAAAAAAATTACAATTTAAAAATAAAAACCAGCAGATTTTTGATAGTTGGCTCAAAAGTCGCTCATATTCATGCAGGATTTAAGACTCACACTGTATGTAGCTGACTATAAGCTTTAATCGAGTCCTATCTACAAATACCTGTAAAAAATCTCGTTGTTATACGTAAATCGTAAATATTATTAGAAAAATTTAATTATTTCAAAGCAATAAAAATTGAATGGAGTTCGACCGGGACTTCATCACAAAACAACGAAATTTTTATGTAATAATACAAAGGGAAAATGTTTTCGCCAATGCAGGTGCAATATTTCAAATTGAAAATCCTGAAATTCCATATTTCAGGAATGAAATATGGAACGCAATTGCAAAAGTGCAATTTGATTAGGTCAGTGAATTCCATTTCTGAATTTACTAATGTTATGTATTGTTAGTCCTACTGGGGTAGGTTCATCAAAGTCCTTGTAATGAAGTTTGCGCTGCTTGTAGGTACTCCCTTTTACTTGGTATATTTATATACTAGGTGGCGCAAAATTAATCACCTTATTGGAAGATGCTCTTATTTGTTTACTACTCGCCTTGAAGAACATGGGACAACATCAATCTCGACCATGAGGAAGACAACTTTTCATCGAAAATCATGATGAGCGACGAGTTTGTGAAATGAGTTTCAATCTCTGTGGATATAGGTGAATAGACAAATTTTTCCGGGGCATCTAAAATCCGCGTTTAATCCACTAAGAGCCATTACGCCAGCTCAAAGTTACTTCATGGTGTGACGTTTACGCACTGGAGGCGTCCTGGGACCTTATTTTTTCCAAACCACCGCGGACCAAATAACGAAGACTGCGGACGGCGAGTGCTACATAGCCATGCTCAACGACTTTCTCCTTCCTCAATTGAATGAATTGAGATTGGATAACATGTGGTTCCATCAGGATGGAGCAACGCCACATAGTACTTCATGAGCCGCAATCTAAATTCTGAGCTGTAGTTCCGGGTCGCCTAAACTAGCGATTTGCATTGGCCGGCAAGATCGCTATAGATTTAACCATTTCAGACTTCTTTTTGTGTGGTTCTTTGAAGTCACGAGTTTATGTCAACAAGAGTCAGATACTTAAAGCCCTCAAAGAGAATTCCCGTCAAGAATCGAGAATCTATCGCGGGAAGTTCTAGGAGGGAAGTCCAGCAAAATGATGGAAAATCCCATAAATCGGGCCCGTATATCCTCAATTCTGACGGTGGACACTTCTTAGCTGATATCATTTTCTCGAATTGATGAAAAAAATAATTAAGCATCGGGTGACAACTTTTGTATGCGCCACCTTGTATATTGTATAAGCTTTCTTGAGAATAAAATAGGAATTCTGTTAATATCGAACAATGAAAAATTAAAAACAAAGTTTTCCCAACGGACAATAAAGCATGGGATTCATCCCGATCTTTATTCTAGCACATATAATAAAGTCCCGCTAACTAATTAGACTCTAAAGGGAAGAGGAAGACTTCCCCATTATCGTGAACGTTTTATTGGAAGACGAGGCAATAATAATAATTTACATCTAGAGTGCAGATAGAGTTTCGTTCGGGCAAGGAATAAGGGATGCCGGTAAGCGAAGCGGAGTATAGTAAACGGGGAAGATTCAGCTGTTTCAGGAAGTTGTAAATGCATCAGGGTGCAGCTGGTCTTACTTACGTAGGTATGTCTGGGGGTTCAAATCCTTGCACCTTACCGATTTTATAATTCTTCCGCCGCTCTTTGAAAATAATAGTTTTCAAGAGCTAGATAGGTGGAGAGCAGAACTTAGGAACTTTGTCAGAGAAACTGTTGCTTTTGTTGTGAAGCTTCATCAGGAATCATGACGATTGCCAAACGAAAGTTTCTTGGAAAAATTAACTCTCGGCGCTGAGTCAGAGTACCCATGCAACATGTCTAATCAAATCTTATTACTCTCGTATAGACAGATTTATGCCCGTATTCACAAACGATAATTTCCTAAATAATTACGTAATCAATTATCCCCATCTCATTCTATTGCAAAAAAACTGCATATCTCCATCTCACTCATTTAAATAATTACGTAATTATTTAGGAAATTATCGTTTGTGAATACGGGCATAAGTATCGTACAATATAACGAGATATGTGGTCAGAAAATTATTGAAGTTGGCAGTTCCGACTTGAAATCAGCCAGTTTGTATAATATGTATATTCAATAAATATTTATTTTTTCGAAGAACTTCAACGACCCAGATCTATACTTGATACTTGATACAGAATGATACTTAACAACATTTAAAGGATGTTTATGTCAACTTTAAATGGAAATTTTTTGACCAAATATCCGTCTGACAATAATTTTCTCAAGCACGTTTGTTGGGTAGGACACTTCCTACCCTTGGCTGTCACCAAGCAACGTGCTTTCGATTGTCATTTTCTCG
The DNA here is from genome assembly GCA_910589415.1 of Malachius bipustulatus. NCBI lineage: Eukaryota > Metazoa > Arthropoda > Insecta > Coleoptera > Melyridae > Malachius > Malachius bipustulatus. Next base: position 31,593,890 of record OU342631.1, on the reverse strand, counting down.
TAAATTATTAATTTCCTAGCGCTGCTACACAGCTGAAAACAACCCTGAATGTTATCAGTTAAATGTAGAATTAAAACAAAAAAAATTAAAAAATATAATTAATTATTTCATTAGAAGGCGGATTGTCAAACACATGAAAATTTACTCGAAATATTAGTTACAATTTGCTCAAGAAGAGGTTAACTCATAAAATCCTGACCTCCCAGGAGTGGTTGTCAAAGAATTTCGCAAGTTCATTACTCCAGATGCTACATATACATATAGTTAATTATACAAGATCTATGAATTCTCTGCATGAAAAAAAAAATAATAGTCTTTGGTGATGCTTCTTTAAGCAGCTCGAGTAAACTCACGAGTCATCTGTAACTTAACCAAATTAAGGCTAAATCGACTGCCTTCGAGGCATTTGAAATTTGATAAGATGCTCGATTGAAATTCTGTTTGGGATGTATAAATTACGTTGATCCGGTCCAATTATTACATTTGATTATCAGACAGAGTAAATAAGTGGATAAAGTTATTTTTAGCGCAATATTAAGCACAATTTGGCTTAAGTTCCAAGTTAAGAGCCTCCACAGTTTGGCATTTCAACAATATTGATTAATAAAATTTGACTCTTACCAGTTACGTAATAATTATTATGTATAAATATAATTGTTACAATAAAATACATAAGGACATAAGAAAAAAAAATTTAATATTTTTTGTGGTATTGTGGTATTTTGGGTCTATCTGAGATTTTAATTTATAATAATCAGCGCTCAATTATTACCTGGAACAGGAGCGTGAAATGACATTTTTTGATATAATTATGTTGGCTAATTACTTTCAATTACGACTGCATTGATTTGGGATTATATAATTTACCAGCTCGACTGGACTCAATCAAACTTAATTAACGTGAATATAACTTTTCGTTAATTACTTAAGTACACTGGGTAAATAAAATAACACATCAACTTGAATTGATTCAAGCTGAACTCTATCTTCAACAGAGGCGTTTACGTCATCTTGTCAGAGAGGGGGGTAAAATCGTTCTCAAAGCTTAATTATAATAAACTGGATCATAAAAAAGAAGAAAATTAATTAAAACAATTGGTAATAAGCATTAGATTTTTTGGGAAAATACATTTAATTATACTTACCGAAAGACATAATGTGACATCATTTTTTTTCAGCATATTTTAGCAACTGCAGCGATCCTAAATTTTGCCCCAATTTAACTAAAAAATACATTTTCTCTCTACAGGTAATATAATATTGCAGCAAGTTGAATATTTTGCCGGAGCTAGTAGATTTTAGATTATGAATGTATGATATTCAAACTTCAATTAATTTACTTATTTCGAGAGTAAATTTAGTAAGACCTACCAAACTGACTTACAATATTAGTTTCGAAACTATGGAATCCAGTAGTGAAGTATTATACTTCTGTAACTTTAATGAAAACAGCCCCGAAGTGGGCTTGAAACTAACGTAGGTATACGAAGTTATATGGCGGGTTTATCCTGTATTACATGAATACTCATACCTACGAGTAGCATTAACTTAATTAATATTAGATTTTGTTTCTATGAAAATATAAATTGCGTTGTAAGTTGTTGTAATTCCCTTTCTTTCAGAATCGGTTACCTTTTCACAGGATGTACCATCTACAAAGAACGACTATATAAAAATTCAAGTCAACGATGGCGGTTGAAGCTGAAAGGTGTATTTAAGATACAATTGAAATCATTCTGTAATAAATAACTTAAGAGTCTTATCTTCGAACTTGAATGGTCTAGTTTGCATACACTAGAGGTACATATTTTATGACTGAATTCGCAGTTGACTTCTTTCGCGGTCGCGCCGACAACAATAAATCTTCCATATACTGTTCCTTTCATGGTACCACAGTCACAGTCAACCTTCTATTTAACATTTATTCCACAGCATGCATTCTAGCTCCTTATTCATGAGATCATAATAATATATCAATGTGAAAAATGCAATTTTTGCAACTTTTTGCAAAATTGAGCAGATATGTTTTCCTAAATTATCATTTTAAACAGTTGGCAATATTTACGAGTACCATTTGAATCTTTTTAAGTATTGATGAAATTATCTTCTAATAACTTTTCTCATTTTCAAATTATTATTTATTAGATACCGAAACGTCTTGCTTTTCCTGCTGAAGGCAGGAATATTCAAGTTAGCAGAAATGATTTCATTTCTGATTATTTCATCGCTGGCTTTAACTTAAATCATAAGTGAATCAACGGTTACATGTACGCAAGCGACGCTTCGACTCCGCATGTTCACCGACTACTGGTTAGACAACTGGAAGAGCGCTCCTATATATAGGATGATCGACCGGTGACGTCATACTCCCTCCATTAGCTGTCTACGCACTAGTAACGGTTGGTCTCTGCGATGGTTTCTTCCTCCTTCCTTTTAAAATGAGTAACCATCACCCTGCAAACGTCAAACTTGATTTAGGCGGGTTTGACAAATCGGGATGCACGATCCACCGGGGTTTTTCCTATTGCCCGTTTTTGGCTCGGATGATTCCTGTTTGTCGATCTTCGGTAGACCATGATGGTCGATTGAGTATTATGGGTTACAGTTAACATGACCAACATTAATGTCACCTGTTTTCCAACTAAAGAGATTTCAGTTGGTACTCATATCCATGTCTAAGCTTCGAACGGGCAATACATCGGGCCCCGATCAAATTCCTAGCTTTGTAGTGAAAGACTCCATATTGTCTTCTCATATCCTCTTATTATACTTTCCAATGTATTCCTAAAAACAGCTATATTCTCTAGTAGTGGATAAATCTGATTTGCCCATCAGTTCACAAATCCGGAGTTGCTTCGGAAATCAGTAATTACCGGCCTAGAAGCATAATGTCTATTTTTGCCAAGGTGTTTGAGTGCTGCGTTTATAATCGTGTATATGCCCTCCTGAGAAAATTTCTGAGAAAATAGCCAACATGGTTTTATTTCTGGCCGTTCTACCACCAGAAATTTGATATAATTTGTGAAGTTTTTGTGTCATAATCGTGATGATCAGGTCAAGTGGATGTATTTTATGCAGACTTTCCAAAAACATTTTACCTTCTCGATCATTATGGACACCGTGGACACCGTTCGAACCCAATACTCGCGTCCTCAGGTATAACTCAAGGCTCAAATCTAGGTCCCTATTAGTGTATTTTTTAACAAAAAATACACTATTGAGGACGACATCACTTTTCGAAAATCACCCAAACTCATCAAATGTCCACCGATCATGACCCCCAGATCACGAAAAAGTGGTTTTCCAAAATTCACCTGCCCACGATATATATATATATATTTATATATATATATATATATTTCTCCAAAATCGCGAAATTTCGATTTTAAAAACGCTCCTGTGGCTTTATCTTTTAAGATTAGTGAACGAAATTTTGGGTCCTTGTAAAATTTGGGAATGACGTTGGATTTTCGTTGAAAAACTTTCCAAAAGTCCCATTACTTCTACAGGGTGTCCCTTCAAAATTCCAGGTATCCGGTTTTTGTCATCTCATTTCAGGTCGCAGTTTTGAATCTAGGAGGCTGAAATTTTTGTGGGAGTAAGATATCTATAAAAACTGGTCTGGTATTGTACTTGAGCAAAATCGGCCGAGCCGTTTCAAAATGGCGGCCATTTTAATTTTTGGAAAAAGGACTATTTTTTGAACCCCTGTATAGCTAGATAGAAAAAGAGTTTTATATCAAATTCACAATATTGGAAGTAAATGACTTGAAATTTAATTTCATGCAACAAAATTTGCATTTTTCCTATTAATAAGCCAGTGGCGTGGGTAGGAAAAGGGTAAAAATGGCTAAATTTCTCCAACAATTTATGAGCACATTTTTGAAGTAATTAAACTGAAATTTTTACAGTAGACAACTATACTAATAGACTTCAACCCTTGAGAATTTCAAAAAGTAAATAAGAAAAATGGCGGAGATATTCGATTTTTTTTTACATGATGTTTTTTTTAAATTAATTTCTCTAAATTTTTAAAAACGCTCCTGTAGCTTCATCTTTCAAGATTAATGAACGAAATTTTTTACTCTTATAAACCTTAGGGCTGACGTTTGATTTTCGTAAAAAACATTTTCCTAGAGTTGTGTTACTTCTACAGGATGTCCCTCCGAATTTCAGAAAAAAAAACCGTCCGTGAGGCACGGTTTCTGGTCGAAGTTTTCAATCTAGAGCGCTGAAATTTTTTTGGTAGTAAGATACCCTCAAGTAGTCGTCTGGTACTGTATTTGAGTAAAATAGGTAAAGACATTCCAAAATGGCGGCCTTTTCAATTTTTGGAAAATGGCTAGATTTTGAACCCCTAAATAGGCAAGATCAAAAACTTTTAAACAAAATTAACAAGATTGGAATAAACTTATTTGAAATTTGAGCTAATGCAATACAATTTGCATCATTTCTATTAATAAGCCAGAGGCGTGGGTAGGAAAAGGGTAAAAATGTCTACATTTCTATAAACATTCATGAGCTTATTTTTGAAGGAATAGAACGGAAATTTTGATAGTAGACAACTATACTAATAGCATTTAACCTTCAAAAATTTCAAGAAGCAAATATAAAAATGGCGGAGATATATTCGAATATTTATAAATGATGTTTATTCCTCTAAAATTTCAAACTTTCGGTTTTCAAAACTCTCCTTTCAGTTTTTTCCGAATTTATTAAAGGTAGTGTAAAAAATAGTATTTTTCAAGTAAAGTTAGCCAGTGGCGGGCATAGGAAAAGGGACAAAATTGTAAAATTTTGCCAATTTTTTTGATTTTTAAATTTAAAAATCCGATCTAAGGCACGTGTTGAAACGAAATGAAATGAAATTATCACAGAAAATTTTTCACATTAAAGCACTACGCTAACATGACATGACTGTGGAAAATTTCAGAAAGCCAATAATTTAAAAAGCGGTGAAAATATTCAGAATTGAATCGCATAAAAATACACTATTTCTGCGATTGATGCGCAAGAAGGTTTTTTTTATTCTTTTATTCATAGATGACTTGAGCCGCAGTCTCTTGCTGTAGACATTAGCTATTTGCAAACGACCTGAAAATTTTTGTTGAAAAATAATCGGTACAAGATACCGTCTTGCTGCAGAATGAGATAGATAAGGTTCAATAATGGTGCAACAGGTTGCCTTGAAATGGATCGCACCTAGGTAGAATGATAAGGAAATTATTTCCATCGCCCTCGTTAAATCAGCCCAAACCAAAAAAGCAAACAGTGCAAGAATAGGTACGTAATTACCTAAAGGTAAAATTGTTAGGAAATTTAGGAAATTAAAACGCAGACACCCGCCGTTACATCAAGTAAACGATCCCTGCCAGCACATTAAATATTCAGTAAAATCTCCACATCCACAGTTGATCAAAGCGACAATCTAACAACTCGAATGACCAATCAAATAACTTATTGCCTCGTGAGGCAAGGTAAAACAAACAGGTTGCAACCACTAGAATAACAATCAGTACCGTCAACAGGTATATTATAGGGCAAGACTGGGCACGGCTGAGGCGATTGCTGGTCTCGTCACGATTGTAGTCCCGCAAACAAGCCGGCACCAGTAGGTACCAATTACAAATTCCAGCATTTCTATCAGTACTGACTAGTTAGGGGTAGAAACCAGGAACACGGTGGAATCGATGGTTGGTCTCGATATCCGCAAATATGCCGGTTCCAGGAGGTACCAAACTAAAAATTCCAAGACTTCAATTCTTCGCCAGGTAGCCCACAGGGGCAAAAGGTTAATCAAAAGGTCAGACCAAAGTAAACAAACAAGGTATACCAAATAACAATAATATGAGTTATCAAGCAGGTCACGAGTAAAAATAAACGGAGGTGAAATAATTCACGCTCCCAGGTAAATCAACTGTGAAAATAAAATCATTAAATAAAAGGAAATCGGAAGAAACGATTTTATAAAAGATACGAAATCAACATTCAGGAGAAGTGGCAATCCCGTACTCGAATAACCACTCGAGAGGCAAGACCATCTTAAGCGGCTCGAATCTCCGCATCCGAACACGAATCGTTGTAGCTCGGTAACCGAACTGCCGCCAGCCCCGTCTAGGCGCGATATTCAACCCGAGTCAGACCCACAGGGCGAATTCGCTAGACATATAGGGTGATTCTCCCGGTTGAAAATACACGATAAATTCGTACGAGAAATTGAATAGGTGAATCACACAGACATTCCCGCCATATCCCGGGTAGTCTGTAACCACAACGGTTGTCTTCTTTAATTAATTCAAGCTGTTGCTTGAAATGAAATCAAAGAAATCAGAAAAAGGAAATTAGGCAAAGAAAATCGTTGAATAGGTAAACAGACAGATATTTCGGCCATATCCCGGGTAGTCTGTAACCACAATGGTTGTCTTCTTTAATTAATTCAAGCTGTTGCTTGAAATGAAATCAAAGAAATCAGAAAAAGGAAATTAGGCAAAGAAAATCGTTGAATAGGTAAACAGACAGACATTTCCGCCATATCCCGGGTAGTCTGTAACCAAAGTGGTTGTACTCGTCAATTAATTCAAGCTGATGCTTGAAATGAAATCAGACAGACATTCCCGCAATATACCGGGTAGTCTGTAAACGAAACAAAAGCAAAACGAAATAATAAGAAAGCACAGGTGTGCAAAAGAGTGGAATCCGAAATGGATTGGAGTTTGAAAGGGATTTGAAATGCATGAAAGGGATTCATCATTCGCTTTCCATTGTTTTGTACTCTCTATGCAAAATCACAGCCCCTCTCGCCCTTCACCATTTTACGCTCTTGCAAACAAATTCTCTCGCTCATCACTCGCTTTTAGACATCTGATCGGAAGTCCACCGTTAACAACAAGTCTCAGTAAATTTCCCCGCTTTTCTGTGGGAAATCCCAATCAACCGAGATACAATGAGTCATAGTAGGTTCTTTTGCGCATCCGTTTCGGTCATAGTAATCCTGGCATACCTCAATCAAAGAGCAGGGGTAACTAGGTAAACACAACGAGAAAAACACGACGGTCCTATTAGGGGAAACCCAGAGGTAAATAGACGATCACAGTGGCTTTTCGCGACAGAGCAACGGGCCCCGGTTCTCTACGTTACAGCCTTAAACATTGGTAAATGTCTTGCACCCGTAAATTGAAGCCTATAATAATTACTGACTACAAGATTCATGACTCATGATACTTAGGTATTATTTGACAACAGGTTGAGCTTCATACAGCACACTGATAATGTGGTAAAAACAGCACTGCATGAGGTTTCTGGGATTTATTATGACAGGACATTATTTTTTTACTATGTATTATTATATTTATTTTGTTCTGTAAGTGGACTACTCTGTTGAACAATAAATAATTAATTATCCTTGATCACCCTATACAACTTACATGTAAGTAATTAAAAATTAGGAATAAAGCAGGATAGACTATTATATAATAATGTCACGTATATCGATAAAATAGTAGTTTTTTTGCATTGGTAATATTTCTCTGGTAAGCTTCACCAGAAGATGAAAAACTGATACTAAGGCTCCAATATTTCATAGCAAATAAGAAAATATTATGAATCCGATTAGCTGAAAATAAACGTGCCTGTTATTCTCGTTTTAACAGTCAGGTGTTTTTAAGTTTAGGACCAAAGAGCAGGGCATGTTTATTTTCTCAACGTCTAATTTAAAATAAACAACGTCCCATAATTATCCCAACTGTAACAGTTGACAGATAGAAAGAAAAACGTCGCTTTCATTGGTTAGAATTTGCCATGTTTGCAGAGTCAATAGTGCGCCTTTTCATGATATGAGCGCCGTGTCATTATCATTTTTATTTCATCTGACCGGGGGTTGAACACCGGGGGTTGAAATAACAAACACGATTTTGCGACTTTGCGCTATGAAACAGATGGTCCTCACAGTTGAATCAAGAGGCAGACCTTATTTTTTTTACGCGAGAAAAGTTCATGTAGTTCACATAAAATAAATTGTTTATTTTTATTATTACTTAGACATAAATAATTAATTAACGTTACAGTTGACATCAACATGCGATTGTAATATATTATGTACAAATCATTATTACCATTGTATGTAGTTGCATCGGCTGTAATACCCAATCATCACGAAATATTAATAATTATTGCAAAATTCTTTTGTTGGACGCTGCATGCAAGAGACCACACAAAAGGTTATTATGGAAATAGCTGTTGGTAGACCGCAGAGGCTACTGTGTCTGCTGATGAAATTCAGACAAATTATCCTTGTAAGATAATTTGTTTAGGATGAAACTGCTGATTAATAGTACCTGCCTAATGACATATTACATATTTGACCAGCCAGAAAAATGCTCATGTCAGTTCAAATCGTTAAAATCATCTCTCATGCGTTATCTTAACTTAAACCATACCAGTATAATAGCTGACAATCGTTAGTTACCTTTTGTGTTTTATTATAAGTAGTATTGTTCCTTTTTTATTAGTGGATTATTTATTATTATACATAATATTATACATTAGATTACATTTTACATGGAGTATCAGAAATATATATATTTATTAGAGAGAGTTGAGGAGACTATTATTATTATTATTGACCTTAATACCATGGCTATTCTTTCGGTAATTGTATAATTGTCATTCTTATCTGGGTATATTTTATTATAAGAGAAAATATTATTCGTTGAGAGTTTCTCAGAACTCTTACCATTACCTCTGTAAAAGTACCCAAATAAATAATACAAAATGTTCCTTCTTGACGAGCCTTGCTAAAATCAGTGTAAAATATGACTATTACACACCTTGGTGTATAATGGTATGTTGACAGTTATTATTCCAGAAGTCTCCGACTACAATTGTTCACAACGGTCGCGCGACGGGGTGAGAATTATTCAAGTCTTGCTCGCCACAGTTGGCGCTGAAATATCCACCCTAAAAGAGGGGGTTGGTTGGAAAAGAGGACTCAGAGTATAGCCACACGACGCTGAATTCAATATAAGGGTTGCATTATTATATTATAACTCACCGCGGCAGAAGGTTTCGATTAAACTATTAATATCTCCATATTCATAACCGTCATCTGACTCACCTCATGAATCCAATTTGGTATCTCTATAAGGATGAGAATAGACCAACGGAGGGTGAAAATGCATGTAGAATCCTATACATCATGAAATAGATTCGGGGTGCATCTCTTTAACTCCTGGTACATTAATGGCGACGCAAGATCAGTTTATTAAAAAATTGCGAGTGCGATTTTTGACTTGCGTCGTGGCTGCTAAATAATTATATTATGATTGCGCCTAAGTACAATGTATGAGCACAGCGTCGTCAACCACAGTTAATTATCTCTATCCAGGATACGTTTTTTACTCCCGATTTGGACGTCTAACATCGGAATAGGCGTTTTTGTCACGTTTTTAGCCTGACCTGACCTGATGCCAACATTAAGGAGACTTTGAGCCTCATGACTTTGACGTCATATCAGACGCAAGTCAGACCGCCAAACGACTAGATTTAATTGCTGCTTACCGATCACCAAGCGATAAGCAATATGTCTTTTTTATTGCTTTTCATGTCCCTGAAAAATACTGTTTATTTCATACAGATAAATTACCCTAAAGCCGAGATAGCCATCCTGGGAGATTTTAATGTACATAACCTCAACTAGCTTAAATACTCAAACTTCACTCATGAAGAAGGCCGGCGTGAGGCGGAACCGTTTGCGATTGGCTGTGGTTTTACCCAGCTCGTTGACGAACCAACCCGCATTCCCGATCTCGATGGGGAATCCGCAGCCTTCTGGATCTCTTTTTGACCACGACCACGAACCCTGAAATATAATATACTATATCGATGAAAGCTCCATCAAATAATCAAGTAAACCGCGTATAGTCTGTAACTATAGATTGGCCAAATGGGAAGAACTCAGGAAACATTATCGATCCTTTCCACGGCGGAGCGTTTGTGTCGGTTCTAGTATCCATCTATTTGTGCTGAGAAAGTTGCTCAAGTCATCTTAACGGGCATGGAAGCCTTCATTCCCTCTTCAAAAAAAAACAGCCCTCAAATAGCGAAACTTGATTAAACAAAAGATGCAAAGAAGCAGTCACATCCAAACAACTGGCTTTCCGACAGTGGCGAGATAACCCTGACGGCATAAATCGGCACAATTTCATCCTGCTTCGAAATAGATACAAAGAAATAACTGACCAAACAAGAAAGCTCACAACAAAAGATTTAGGAACAAACTTCTCTCCTGCCCTGACGGTTCGATATCTGTTTCATTGGCTACTGAGGCAGTCAGCCAGAACTTCACCAGATCCACGATTCCACCACTTACACGGACAGCGGACCGAAGTATTGCATCCACGCCCACTGGCGGGAGTGTTTTCTTAATACTCTTCCGTCCACTTTCAGGGAAAAACACCGCGAACGATCCCGTCGGTAGAAACCAAAACGTCAGACATTGTTTCCGACAACGTGTCATATAGCGCACTATTTTAGCCTTGGACCCAAACAAAGCTTCTTGTCCCGATGACAACCTTTTATCGTACTCAAAACATGCGCCACTGAGCTGCACTTGTTTTCTGTCGATTTTTCAACATGTCTTTTAAAAAGGGAATATTTATTTCTTGCTGGAAAAGTGCTTGGGTCCAGCCTATTTCCTAAAAGGGCAAAAAGACCATGCCAAATAACTATCGATAACTTTCAGTAATATTCAAGAAGTAATATTCAGTCAAGTGCATTTTTTATGAATTTGAGTCATATAATATACCGAGTGCTTGTTGACTTATCAAATTATCACGAGCACGTAGGTCGAGTGGTCATTTCAGAGTCCAACAAGAAGTATCGAAAGCCGAAAATTTCCTGAGAATTCAAACCCACGATTTGACAAGACAGACAAGACAATTCCGACGAATGATCAATTGAAAAGTCATCTAATTTCGTATCGTTATTTTCCATACTACTGTCTGTACACTGAGAGTTTTCTGTTGTGATAACTAAGGATACATCATCTCGTTATGTTTCTTACTCCTTCTATTGCATTGCATAGTCAATCGAGTTAAAATGGGACGTATTGTCAGAAATACGTTTGAATCGTCAGCAATTCTAAAAAGATGAGCGAGAGTGAGACGGAAGTACCGACTCACGTCTTGATACGCTTAGATTGATACGATATTACGATAAGATTGTCGTCTAGCTGATCGGCTACTTGTCAGTAGTGTCAGTGACAGCCCTAAATATACTAACTAGGTTTGTGTTTTGATTTGAAACGTTTTTAATACGAAATTAGCAGAATTACTTGTAATATTGTACGGTGTGAGTAACTTTTTTTGCGCGAATGCCTAAAAATCTATTTCCTTGTTTTGCCTGGGAAACGATTGAACTCCCTAGTACGTGGTCTTGTGGTTAAATTGCTGGAATATTTTACTTGCATAATAAGAAAACGGAGGTGTTATTCTTTCTTTTAAACGGCAAAACCAGCAGGTAGGTGACATGATATTTCTATCATGTAACAATAATTATTATCATTCTTATTTACTTGCATTATTATAATATTTGTTATCAAAAAGTTTCAAGGCTCTACTTCGTCAATAACTTGTCGAAATAATATATTTGTAGGATATTCATTATTCCTCAACACACGCCACTGACACGAACTGCGATACCACATCTGGTTCGACTTAGAAATAAGTGTACGAATCAAATAGAATTAAATGAAATTGTTTAGTCAGAATCAGTGTGGCATGACAACGGACAACACTCAGTGGACAGATAGTACTTATTATTGCTTATTGCAAAGATCGGTAAAATAAAAAGGAAAACAAGTTTGTACTGTGTTGTAACTTTCATGCACTCTGCAACAATCAGAAGAGAAGTAACTAAAAAACCACTATATCGAAGAGAGAGACAGCCTGTTATCAGAGTTGTCACGTTCTGTCACGTTTATCTTAGATTGTCTCTTTTTATAAATTTAACCATAATGCTCAAACGGAGTCGCGAGCTATTTCTATGTCACGTAATATGGCACCTGTTGATGTCGATCTATACATTTGTTTGAATTCATATGTTCTATGTCTTCTACTACTGCTGAAATGGTGGATGGGGATTATTTCCAGTTAAAGATAAGGATAACTCCTTCCGCTTCTTTGCCCAGGAAAGAGACTAATTAATTTATGAGTCCATAATTCTCAGCATCTTTTCAGGATTTACCCAGTTTTAGATAGATTTTTTTGTTTAAAAATAATTTTTAATGCTTTGGAGAATCCGGTATATCATTGTTGACCGCTCTGATTGGATATTTTTTCTACTATAATTTACTGGAAGAAGGTTTAGAAGAGACGAGCTGTGAGTTATGACCTCAGCGGGTCGATAACGCAATGAAGTAGAAGTTTCTTTTAATTTTTAAAAATATTGGACTTCTGAAGGTAACTAGAATGCTCGAGAAGACAGTGGGAGTTGTATCATTATTATATACAGTTGTACAATTTCTTAAATCAAATCAAGATCATGCAAAAATTTCAATGTCTTGTAATTTCATTTTTTTCTTATAGGGATGCCTAAAATTGAGTTGAAGTATCATTTTAACTAAAATTACTTTGGTATTACGCTGTTAGAGTTCACAGTTTACGTGTCAATCAATAAGATCCGATAAAAATTCGATGAGAAAATTTTTATGTTCTCACCTCTTGACTGTTTTGAAATTTTTGATTACAGACTGATCTCAAAAAATGAACTACTTGCTCTTGACGTGCATAACTTTATTCCTCGCTTACTGATTCTGGAAATTTTAGCCGCGTATCAAAGCTAAAGTTTCAGGCCCAAGGACGAAAAACATTTAAAACAAAAGATGGCCTAAAAAATTACTCAAAATTAAATTGCTTCAGAAAACAGGCTCTGGAAGGAAAATTGTATGAAAATCATGGTGATTCGCAACAAACCTTCATTTGTGAACACTTTAAGAACTTTCTTGCTAACGTGAGATAAAAAATATTAATAACAGCAGCAAAATTACATCAGCGCGTTTTCAGGGGGAATCGGCGCTTTTTCTCACCCGACAGTGGTATGTAACCATCTTTACGGAAACTCTAACAATCGCGGCTCGTTTCTGCCAATTAGTGATTGTTAGAATTTCCGTAACGATGGTTTTTTACCATTCTCAGGTAAGAAAGAGCGCTAATTCCCCCTTGAAACATGAAATTGTAATTTGACTACTGTTATCAACATTTTTTTTATCTCACGTTAACATCAAAAGAGTTCTTAAAGTGCTTACAAATGAAGGTTGGTTCGGAGACACGTTGATTTTCATTCAATTTTACTCCCGAAACATATTTCCAAGAGCAATTCAAATTTGAGTAAATTTTTATTCAATCTTTGTTTTTATTGCTTGTCCTGAGTCAATTTCCATCCCTTCAATTCGAGGCATAAATTTCCAAAATCGGTTGGAGAGGAAAAAAGTTATGCACTTTAAGAGCAAAGAGTTGTTTATTGAGGTCGCCCTGTAAATACAGGTTGTTAAATCTAAAATTTGAGTAGCGCCTTGAAGTGAGACATCGAGCTTCAAAATTTGTTATTTAAGACTTACAAGAAAACATTATTTGGAAAATGGGGATACTAAAACCGAACAGTGATTTTGCACGCCTTCACATATCACCCACGCAAATTTGTCGACAGTTTTTTTTTTTTTTGAGTTTATATACAATAAAGCAAAAATATAAAGGAAATGGCTGATGACATGCGAAAAAAAATCGAAATCAGACAAAATTTTTGGTGCACACTTTCATTTTTGCATAGGTAGATGATAAAGTTTAGCATAAAGAGACCTCTTATTATGATCATGATGACGTCAATAGGCTTTGGCAAATGACATCATAATTTTTTAAATGACGGCCCCGTCTTGTAATACTTACATCTTTGCAAAAGCTCCTTCTAAGGAAAATATTTTTCGCAAAATTGAAAAAAAAAGGCGAGAGAAAAAAACAAGATCTTTTTGAAAATATACGATATAAGGTCGTTTTAGGGAGCATCTCCCTCGAAAGTTTACCTTTTTTTCGGAGAAAGTTTCGGCGTGTTTTCTTACAACATTTTTTTGAGTTATGTGGTGTCGTGGAACAATAATTGAAAGTGTGACATGTCATAACTTTTTTGAATTTTCGAATATAAATGTGAGAATTTCGAAAAATTGTCTGTAATTTACAACAAAAAAAAATCCAAAAAACTCTCTCTCTTTCTCTCCCTTTAAGTAAGTTATTCACACTTTGGTCACAAATAAACCTGACCAGACCTTACTTAACTATAAAATGTCTTAGAAAGCTTACTTTTTTGACAATTCATACCATCTTAATTTTTATTTTTCCAGAATTCATCAATTATGCGTTAATATTCACTAGAAACTAAATAAATGATTAATGTTCCGCGCTTCATATAAATTAATTTCCGATTGTTTCATCAACTCATTCCAGAACTATTAATACATCCAAGACGGCATTTGTTCCTAGTAAACCTGGACAACAATATTTATACGTAGTGTGATTTATTTCCGAATAGTTTGCGTGTGTTGTTAGGGTGCATATTTTCACACTAATGTACATAAAATATTATTCATTTTACTGCGATTATCGTGCTCTGTGTTATTTAATGTGATGTTTAGTAGTTTCATTAGATACAGAGTGCTTTGTCATAAATTTTCTTTTCCTTTTATTTAATTCGTAATTTTGTCCTGCAATGTAGAGTAGGTACTTTTTACAGCCCTGTTAGTTTCTATAAATAAATAAATGAACTCAATCCTGAGGCCAAGATACAAGGAAAGTAGCTGTCTAGAAAACTGTCAGTTACTGTTTTCATTCATAAGCAATGAACTGAATATATCCAAATACCTGACTATAATAGAAGATTGACAATAACCAAACAATCATTATCACTAGTTATTATTAATTCAGACTCAAAATCGGGACATCTCCAAATAAAACAGCATGCCGATTCTAATTGCTACCTACTTATAATAGTAATTGAAAAATTCGATATTACCGAAATACCTAGAGTGACATTTTCATAAAATAATTGAAATTGAAACTACATATTCCAATAAGACTGTCAAATCGGATTCGAATTACGATACGATTGAACGATATGATAGTCTGTGGACGATATTGATTCTAAATTACCATCCAAATAGCGTTCGTTTATGTTCGACAATCGACAACTAGCAAGTAAAAGCTTTTTCGTAATAATTATTTTGATGAGGTTTTTGTAAACCAGTCGGTAAAGTAAAAAATACACAAGAAGTTCAGAGAAGGGTCTATGATTCTCATTCAGGAATTCTTAGTGAACGTATCACACCTCCTTACCTCCATCATAAGACCAAGTAAATCGATTCTGCGGGGAGGACTCCGCATCTCCTCCAGAAAACCATCCTCTTTGGTAATAAAGCCTTATTTTGTTATAATTAACTCGTTACCATTGAGGATTCAAAAAATGCTTAACATTAAATGGTTAACTAACATCTTGAAAAAAGTCGCCATTAAAAAATTTTAAAATTACGAAATTTTATTTTTCTTGAATTGTAAGGTTGACTAATTTTCAACATTTTTTTTGTTTGTTTGCTTTGTACGGAAAAATTAAAAATAAACAAAAATTTGGAGAATATTACATGGTAATTTTGTAAATGACCGGTAGAGCACGCAAAAAAAAACATAAGTATTCCCACTGCGTGGGGTTTGCTATAGTTTGCTTTTCTGACCGTCGATGTCATTTGGTTTGCTGAACACGAATCTTCAGTTTGCCGGAAAAAAACTCACCCAGAATTTCTTTTTATTTTACATTTTCTGCTCAAAATTTTGCATTTTGTTTAGCTTTTGGCCTAAATCTTAGGGCGAGGCGTTTTTTCGAAGTCCATTCTATGTATACAGAATCAAAGTAGAAAAATTTCCCACATTTCTCATTAAAAAAAAACATTTTTTTGAAGACTAAAGGTCAATTTACATCTAACGACACGGAGACGGGCCGGTTCTTCAACATGGACGTGCATTTTTATTATTAAATAGATTTTACATGGCTGCATTTATATCTTGGGGGTGGGGCCGACAACGATACCTCGCTGTCAGATGTAAATGTAGCCAATCAAAATCCATTTATTAGTAAAAAAAATACACGTCCAACACCTGACCCGTGCAAGTTCATGTTCGTACCTTTAAATGTAAATAGACCATAACAGTTCCGCCGGTAGAGCGCGCCAAAAAAACATATTCCCATATCTATAAAGTGGTAAAAAGTGCAAAAAAAAAGTTCCGGTCAAAATTTTGGCAGCAAACTTCGAATTCGTGTTCAGCGACCCAAAAAAACATAGGGGGCGAGAAAATCAAAACTATAGCAAAAATTTACAAAGCCCTAGCAATGGAAATATGTATGTTTTTTGTCACGCTCTACCTGCGTAACGGTTAGTCTTAAAAAAAAAAAACTGAGATTTGTAGGAAATTTTGCCAACTGTCATTTTGTATACAATAGACCATAGAAAAAACGCTTCCTTTCTTAGATTTAAACCAAAAACTAAAAAAGTGCAAAAATTTGAACAAAAAGTAAAAAAGCAGTTTCCGGGCCAAAAAAGAGGGTAAGAAAATCAAGGTACTTAAGTGAAATATTTTCCATGAACGATGCATCATAGCCACAATATCGCAATTTTCCGATTACGATAGTTCGGTAATTATAGAACCACATGTTGAAGTTGCCAAAAAGGGTTATTGGTTTCAGTCAGCTTCCCTGTCATTTTAATTTTACTTCCCTACGTATACAGTTGGTATAGATAAATCTTCATCTGTATTATAACGAAGAAGCACTCGCGAATCATTCTGGATTCTTAATTCGTACTGGTTTTCTTTTTTTACTTTACCTTCTACACCATTTACTATGACTCAAATGTCTGATTATGTCACCTTCGCGTAGTTCTAGTGATATGACAGGAATGATATATTATCAGGCCAGTGTAACTGGCTTTTCTACTAAATACCAGAATGGTTCCGAGTTCTGCGGAACGTATTGTGTTCGAGAACGCGTTGTGACTAGAGCCACGTCAATAAAGCTCCTTAAGATAACTTCGATGGCACCTCAGAGTATAAGAGCGCGCACCACCGGAGGAAGGTTGAAATTAACAGTGTGAAGTGAAGAATGGCCAAGTGAAGTGAAAGAGTATAGTGGTTGTTAGTGTCGCCCGTGTGTGTAAATAAGAAAAAAGAGAACAGCTGATTATTTAGATTTGGAGATTATTGTTGTAGAGGTGTTAAATAATAAAGAACTTTGTAAGACTTTTAATTTGAAATTAATAAAGTGTGAAACCGTAACAATATTATGCTTGAGTTTGACTTATACCGAAAGAAATCAATTCATATTCTTAGGATTGGAGAGATTTATACTACTGAGCGTACCCAATAAAATTGATTATGAAAACCCTCGCGCCTTATGTAAACAGACCCACAGCATTAGCTACGATTTTCGGCATGTGACATTTACATAAACATTTCCCCGAAAGAAAACCAAAATTACCCAGGTAATCGAGTAAATGTATTCATGCGCCATAAAAATGCTAAACACGGGCTCAATTTTAATTTATAATTCCCTCCATCTACATCCACGGTACGGTGAGTGAATATAGGAGAGGAATATAACAATAATTATATAATTAGGCGTATAACTGGAGGATTAATAAAGGTCCGATTAACATATTGTTCCTTATCGAGATGGCATCTGCAGCCGATCATGTTGTGATAAATCCTCACATGAAGAACCGTTAAGGCCTGCCGACATATGCTAAACAACAGCGGAATATTTGGAATAAACTCCCGAGGTTCACCGGAGGGATAATTGGTTAACAGCGGTCGCAGGAGTTGATTGTCTCCTGGCTCCGGGCTGGAATCTTCATACCAACATTCGCCTCCGATCGATAATATTCAAGCGCTGATAATTGGACACTTATTTTTCAAGGAAGGGCCCAAAAGGCATATACGGAACTTGAGACGTGAATAATTTTCTCCAGATATCACGCACCATAGTCATAGTGACAATCCTCCTGACTTAACAAAGATACATTGAGAATAAAACTACCTAAACCTTTTTCATCATGTTTTTTCAATTTCTTTTAAAGTATTTTTAAAGTGTTTAAACAATTTGAAATTTTCTCATACAGTGTGACCCATTTGTTCTTGAAACACCTTGTAGAATCTTAATTTACGGTGCGATTTTGAAAAAAATTCTTTTAAACCATAGAGCTTGATAAACTATATTTTGGGAGCAAAAAGCGTCTCATTCCTACAATATCCACCCAACTAACAATTTTGCTGTATAAAATATTCATAAAAGAACTGATTTGTTTTATAATTATTATATTGCGGCTTCAAGAATATAATTTTGTTGTATTTAAGCTGTGAGGGAAATCATTTTGCTCTTGGGAACAAAATTGTTTTCTTAGACAATGTTTAGAACGTTCTTAGTGCTAAATTATAAAACACCTTATAAAATAAATATAAAACTGTTTTATAAACGTTTATGCGACTATCGTTATAGGATATAAATTATTATAAAACGAAACTGATTTATAGGAGTTATTTAGCAGTGTTTAAAACATAATGAAAGCTCGGTTACATAATTGCTTTATAACAATTGACGTTGTGTTCTTATGAAACTGTTATATAAGTGATCTTACAATGCAATTTTGTTATCGCAGCAAATTTGTCATAATAGAAGCCGAAATATAACTGTTATATACCAACTAAAGAACTTGCAAAAAGGAAATAATAATAAAACTGTTATGAAATAAAATAACCGTGTAAAAGATACTTATAAAAAAATAAAAATAAATAAAAGTCTAATATATGTGTGCCTGTTCAAAAGATCAAGGGTGCTTATTCTTACAAAAATCAAATAAAATGTCGGATATTTTAGTCGCTGGAAAAAATAAAACGCAGTGGCAAAAGGGTTCCTGCTGTCTCTGATGATCATTCAGGCTTACAGACAAACAAAATTGTTGGAAAAAGCAATGAAATGGTTGTAAGCGAAGGACATTTTGTACTCAATAACAACAACTGGTCTAGTTTCAGGACAGAAAACGAAACAGAAGCGAGTAGTTTAGTAAATAATGACTGGCTTGTAAAATTAGAATGCACCGAAGAATTAGATATTCAACTACCTATCAGATTCAGAAGCGAATAAAATTGTTCTCTAAAGATATACTTTCACATTATAATAAAACAAATCTGTTTTATAACTGCTGAAACATTACTCTTATAAAACTAAAATCAATTTTGCAAATATCATAATTCTTTAATGGTCACCAAGAATAGGCTTATAAAATAAATTTGTTCTGTAATTGTCACGCAGTTCAGTGTTATAAGACAGATTTCTTCTGTATATTACTTAACTGGCAACCTGTTTGCCTTATATTTTCTAATGGTCACCGAGAACAGGATTATAAAACAAATGTATTCTGTACTTGTCTCCAGTTCAGTGTTATAAAACAGATTTGTTCTGTAACTGTCATACAAGCCAATGTTATACAACAAATTTGTTCGGTAAGACTTGCATACCAACTGTATTATGCACAACAACGTATTTTGAACACAGCATCTTATGGAGAGGGCAATTGCAGAACCGTATTATTATTTTTCTATATGGTGGGATATTTAAATACGCGATTTTACTCATATTTTGCAATTCAAAGTTGCCGTTCTTCCCTAGTGTCGCTTAATATCGCGTGAGCAAATAGAAATGAAATTTACACAGTTAATAATAATCGAATAATTTTTTATAAATTCTTTAACGGCATTTAATTATTATAATATTATATTTAAAGTAATATTATAATTTTAATGATAAACATTTTACTGCAATGGCACTTCAAGTAGTATGAACGCCGGTACTTCCCAATTACCACCTATTCATCAACAACCTGATGTATAATATAATACTGTTTTTGTGTATTGTGCTATTTATTTGGATTTCAATTTGTACTTTAACTGGTCGCTGTAACTGGAAATTCTATGTTTCTGTTGGGTAATTTAAAAATAATAATAATAACATACATAATAGGTATCATTATTATTGTTTGATAAACATCGAATACGGTCCTGTATTTTGGATATGTTGAATGTCGTAACTATATTGTTTTATAAAAGTCACTAATTCTGCTTTCTTGCCATATAAGGTCGACTTTAGATACAAAATTGTTTTATTAGGTACCAGCCATATTGGATACAGAATTAGGCACCTATGAACAGGCGCCATTGTTGAATTATGTGTAATTTTGAGTCAGTAGTTACCACCTTTTAACAATAAAAAACATATCAGTTGAAGTATATTCTTAAAAAAAAAGTTTACACGTACCTATTATTATATTATCATGAATTTTTTTTTTTTTGAATTTTTTTATAAATTTTTAATATTCCTAATATCAATTTTAACTGTGGCGCGTTGAAATATTACCACATATATACTATATATTTCACAATAAAATTTACTTCGCAAGTAAAATTGACTTTTAGGAGATCTTAAGGAGCCACGATAATTTGACTTGTAAGTACGAAAGTGAGTAGCTAGGTATACAACATCCCGTTTTCATTAAAATACCCAGTCGTAGCATTTTAGTTTCTTTAAGGATACATATGAAACAAATATATTTTATGCTTGCAGTGATCCATCACACTAATAAAACAAATATGTAACTTGGAAGTAAGTTATAAAACTGTTGCTTGAAAATGTTCTCTTTATTTTATAACCATTGCATAGTGGTAATAGGTATAACCTTTATAAAACAGTTTTATAAAGATGTTTGACTTTGTTTCTTAAGGCTTGAGTAGACGTTTACATAACTATCCGATATTAGTGCTACGCTGACCTTATAGAACAAGTTAAAAAGCCAATATGTTTTATAAACCTGCGCCCAATTTGCGTTTATAACTGCTGTATAGACGTTTTAGAAATGTTCTCAGGAATAAAGCTGTTTTATAAATTTTGTTTTATTAACATTCTTACAGCATTTATAAAATATAAAATTGTTAGTTGGGCAGGGCCTACTAGATCAGTGCTTACTTGTAAAATCTCAAAAATTCATATTAGCGATTTTTTTAGAAAAAAACTGGGCACGTCACGGGATTCACCAGCCCTCAAAACGGTACTGTACCAAATTTTATTGGAAATGTCAGAGTAAAAAGGATCTTGTAGTTATTTAAAAAATTCTTAATAATACTCTGAATTTTCATAAATTAATTTGAAAAAGGTCAAAAGCTATCATAAGTAAAAATTAAAATTAAAAAAAAAGTAAAAAAAAAAGTAAAAATAAAAAAAAAAATAAAAAAAAAATAAAAGAAATAAATAAATAAATAAAAAATTATAATTAAAAAGTTAAAGTACCTACATTATCACCAACTAGACCTACAATTTCTATTTTGTCTCTCTTGACCTTTTCGAATAAATTAATGAAAATTCGGAGTTCTATTATGAATTTCTAAAATTACTGCAAGATCCTTATTACTCTGACATTTCCAATAAAATTTAGTACAGTACCGTTTTGAGGGCTGGTGAATCCAGTAGCGTGCACAGTTTTTTTCTAAAAAAATCGCTAATATGAATTTTTGAGATTTTACAAGTAAACACTGATCTAGTAGGCCTTGGATTTTGTAAGAATGAGACGCTTTTTTCTCCCAAAATATAGTTTATCAAGCTCTATGGTTTAAAAGAAATTTCTTTAAAATCGCACCATAAATTAAGATTCTACAGGGTGTTTCAAGAACAAATGGGTCACACACTGTAGATATTTCACAGCATCGTTCTGTATTTTTTGTAAATACTTATTCTTAGGCTCCAAAAATTTGACTACATATCTACTTTACCTATTGTGGTGGATGCAAGATAGTTAAAGACTTTTAGCATTTTTATTTAAAATTTGAAAAGTAAATTTTTGTTTAATGCAAATTCATTTTAACAATAAAGAAAAATTTAATTGAAAACTTTTAATTTGCTGACAGAAAGGAATGGCTTTCCCAATCATAGGGACCCAATAAAATTGTCTGAATGATTATTTTTACTGAAGTAAGAATGAAGCAATAAATGTTATTTTAGAAAGGCAGAGACAGCTACGCAAATAGGTCAGAGAATAGCTAGCGCGGTGAATTTTTGTTCAACGCATGCAGAAATTTGGCACTCAATAGAGATAGACCTCCTTGAGAGCCACACCATTCACACCTCTTACACCATTTCTTTATTTTTTATAGTTTTTCTCAGCTGCGATAAGTCATAGAGTTCAACTGCTCACGTAGCGTACAATAAAGTGTCACTTTTCTGACTTACTATACCTATTAATTATTATCTATTACTATTATTGTCTATTATTGTCTGTTATTATTATTGCAGCATTATAAAAATAATTGGTACCCTACATTAAACTCTTTGAAATCTTATTTTTAATTATCGTTTCCTTGGCCTTATTAATATGATTACAGAACTTGATCACATTTTTTCAAGAAATTTCTAGAAAAGCGACTTCCTACGACGAAAAGATTTTTTAGGGGTTTTAGAATGGGTGAAAAGAATATTATTCCTAGCGCTTAAGCAGAAGAGCTAAGAGCTTTTAACGTAAACAGTCTTGGAAATAAATATTATAAGTTCCACTTTACAGTAGAGAACATCCATAATATACAATAGCCTTTTACTTTCGTAAGTTTTCCTTGGATTGTCACAGGTGTAAGTTTTCAATTTTGCGTTGCTCAGTTCGTTACTGGAAATCCTTAACTGACCTGTAGGTATCATTGACGGGTAGCTCCGTCATATAATTAAAAAGCTCAATTCTTTGTTGTTTTAATTAGTAAGAAGAACGATTCGTCTTTAATTGCGGTGAAAAATAACTTCCAATGAAAATGAATAATTCAAGCGGTAAGGTAACGGAGCCTCTATTTAACAAGAAGTCAATACGCATAAAAGACTCCCGGCTATTCCAGGGACATAACTCGGGCGCATTTAATGGCTCCTACTGCCCGACCGCACATCTCTCTCCCCCTAAATTGCCTGGACGTGCTTCGCCTAATGCCGGAAGTGAGGGTATAAAAATAATAAGCCGTATTAAATATTAAATAGAAAATCCCTAGAAATAATTAAGGTCAAGGGAACAGTTGCTTCACGTTTTGAGGACTTGGAAAAGTAGGCTTCTCAAAAATATGTCATTTTGTAGATAAAGTTATAAGTAATTGTGCATATATCGAGGTTTCATTTAATTTTGAAATGTCGCAGGATTTGAAATTAAATTTAGGATTATTTAATTACCTTAATTATTAGTTTAATTAACGAGATTTTCGCTGTTTCATTTCATATTTAAGGTTAATTAATAAATTGCAAGAGAATAGTTTCTCCAGTATTAACATAGACAAAGACTGAAAATCATAATCCATTATTATTAAACAGGTATTCAAATTTGTGGCTTCACAGATTATACAAGGTAGGAAGTATGTTTTTTTTTTTATTAAACGGGAAAATAGATTACTATTAGTCAAACTCAAACATTTTAATTGGTTTTCAGCAAATATGACTCAGATCCGCAATCAAATGTTACATGCCTGGATTATGATTTTGATAGTTTGATTTACAGTTCAGTTGGCTTTACTGAAATTACATCCAACCAAACATTACATAATTTTACGTTATAATTTGATGTAGTTGGAAAGTGATTTGCGCAAGTGAAGTTTTGTTGCACAAAATCAATCTTCCATTTCCAATGTTTATTAATCTTTTTTCTCATCTTTGCTAGGATTGAAATACAATCAGAATAAATTGGATGTGTGCAAGACGTAAAGATCACTTAATTTGCAACTCAGAACTCCCGGATCATAAAATTTGATGAAGTTAAAGGAAAAATAAGTCCGGTAAAAGATTCCTGTTTCATACAAATTGTCGACATTTTCTGCAAACACAGCAAATATGAGCCACAATAATCACGTAAAGCGTTGTCTACATTAGTGATGTTTGTAAGATAATATTTTTACTTATAGCGAGATGAAAATGTTTTATTGTTATTTTTGAAATCACTTTTTCAATTTAAATCAAATTCACATTTTTAACTTAGTCTTGATTTTAAAGGTTATAAAAAAAACAACCTTTAATCTTTAACTTTTTTGATCAAATTTGAAACCTTCTGAAGATATAAATATACATAAAATTTCAAAACCAATCATTTATCATAAACCATTTATAGGCGCGGCTAAATAAACTGTAGGTTTTGTTGTTAAATCGAAGTTGGTCTTAAGGCACCAAAATGAAACATAAATTTCATCTCGACATTGTAAGTATAGATCCTAGAAATAAGAGTCCGATTTCATTTATGAAACTCTCTAGGTCCATTTACCCTTAAATCCAGTATTCCGAATGATGTCTGAAGAAGTGAAATATATGAGGATTACTGAGGAGTTGAGACTAGTTTCCCTTCGTCTAGTAGCCTAGATGGACGTATGAGGATTGATGCAGATCAATAATAATTTTTACGCGTAATTATAAGTTTCCATAAGATTTGATTTTTATTTGGGAGAGTCTCCATCTTCTAAAATAGAAAAGAGCATTGATTTATAAATATATTTAGAAATAGGATCAGAGAAACGTCATCCTGGGTCATTATTTGTCAGATTTTAAAATCCCTAGTGAAAACAAAAATAGGAAATTTGATAGTGGAAATAGCATTCCTGTATTAGAGAAAATAAGGTTGAATAAACATATCAATATTGATTCCAGGATCTCACAGATTAAACAAAAATAAAGGAAAAATTATATTCTAGAAACACTTTTCTTTAAGATCAGGGTAAAAAAAGTTACAACCATTGTTAGAGAAACTGTAACCACATCTCTGCCGAAGAAATCAATACATAAACTTTCGCTTCATATCCTGAACACCTATCTCTAAAATTTATGTCCTGATGTTTTGTACCTATAACTCATAAATTTGTAAAATGTCATCCATAAAAGTGATTTAAAATCAGTTTTTATAGAAGGAGTTTAAATTACCTTTCATATCTTCAAAGCATGAACCCAGTATTTATATGCATGTATACATAATAATTTTAAATTTCCCATATAACTATTTTGCAAATAATTTCCTATCTGTTAAATTTTTCACAGTACTATGGTCATCATCTTGGTAAGCACCGTTACAGTTACATAACATACTTAGTATCTTCCATGGCAGAAAATGTTGATTTCCTTTTAATTAGATTAACCGTCTCCAATGTCCTTCTATTTTTTTCCAGATGTTTTCAATAAAATATTAGTTTTTGTTTTAGCGGCATCTTCTGTGGACTTCTCGATTAAAGTTGGAATGTTTATTTCATAATCTTCTAGTGTGGTTATTCCCACTTGTTTCATGTTTCATCGAGCATTCTTCGATTTCCCTCATTGACATTATGGTTCTCAATCATTTCTAAGTTAAATTGGGACGTATTGGCCGAAAAACGTTCAAATCGTGGGCAATTCTAAAAAGATGAGCTGGAGTGAGACGGAAGTACAGCTTCCGTCTTGATAGTTCGTTTTATGATGTAATCTCGCTTATAAAAAATCAAAATATCTCAAAGACTAAGCCTCCTAGAGGTCTTTATCAACAGTATCTCTTTTTCAGATAATAATACAAAATTTCAAAAAAAAATTTAAAAACAAATTTTTTTCAGTGGCGTAGAGCTCAAAAGAAAAAAGAACCCCCCATAAATTCGCCACTGGGTACACCTGAAAAGTTTTTTGTAGTTCAAAATATTCCCCTCAATTAACATTAACCTATAATACCAAAATTGGGGAAAATATCTTCAATAGTTTAGAAAATATTCAATAAAATTGATTTTTTTTCTTCAAAATTTAGCACTTTTTATCTCGAAAATAAAGCGGTTTTAGAGCAAAACTTTATAAACAAAAAATACAATCATTTCTACGTGTTGTGTCGTTTGCCAGAGTTACGAACATACAAACTGGAACACATTGAATATCCCACATTAATTTTGCATTGTGCCTGTTGTTTAATTTCAAACTGTTTTATCTTTTTCTATCAGGGTGTATCGCGTGCAGGTAAGGTTGACGTCAAGAATACTCCAATGTTCTGACATTTTTCACACCCCCTGAATGACACCAGGAATGTTTACATTCACGTCATAGTAATAAACAATGGATGTCAATGGTAAGCAAATCATTCAGTCACCGGTGGAAATATTCTAATGGTCCAAACACTGCCAATACGAATGAAGACAAGGCCTCGGAGGAAACTTTTATACCGAGCCCGTATGAATGATGGAAAGAAAGATCTTTTACTATGTCTACCGAAATTTCGTCTTATCAGCGCTGAAGATTCCTATATCCAAGAACGAGCTTTATTAGTAAGTAATAAATATAAGCTTCATTGAAACTGCATGTTCTGATTGAAAAGAGCTGGATATCTCGGTCGACCCAGATAAGATCACGCGAGGTCGATATTCTCTTTCGGCAGTCCGGTGACGTAAGAAATAACGCTGTAATGGCCTGTAATTTACCGAAATTGACTAGACGCCCCCGAGAGTGGCCGAAAGGAACGGATAATTCGGTCCATTTATCCAGCAGAGGTCAGCCGTTACCCCGGAGAGGACATTCTGAATGTTAATGGCGATCATAAGTGGCTGCACCCTCAGGTGGCAACTGAAAAACTTCCCGGTACGTAATAAATAAATTAGCCGTACCGGGGGCGATAGAAAAATAATGGCATATCGTGATAGTGTATCTCGAATATCCACTCCTATTAGACATGCTAGATATGATTTATAGAAATTCTTATGATATAAAATCGTAGGTAATCTCTGCTCTAACATCTGTTTCGGGAAATTATTTTTATCCGCTATTCGGTTTGATAAAACCCGGACCGGTAATAATTGTTCCTATTATAGGTATAATAGAGGAAATATGCTAAAAAGGAAATTTATCAAGAATATTTACAACCTATCAATGAAAATAATTTTGTCAAATTGTTTCATTAATCTATTGTCCACTAATTTCTCTAATAATTATTGCTCCCCATACTGTACCTACACATACATGCTCATCTTCTGCAGCATCCCGTTGTTTATAATTGAGGTTACCTCCTCATGCTATATTAGGATTATTACTTCTGAATGGTATTAACAATAATCTTCCCTAGCGGCTTACCTCGGTTTCCCTGGAATTCTCATGCTTGAGGAACATAAACCCTGAATATTGTTCATACAGGAAGTATTAAACGGAAACTTATTAAACTACGAAGTATCATTGTACAAAATTTGCAGGTTATTATCATATAAGTGTATAACAATAATTATTATTGTGTAAAATTATAGGGTGCGATATAAAAAAATTAGAAGATCAATTAAATAGTTGATTTAGTTTTTTTAAAAATTCATTTAATTTAACCAATTAAAATAAATAAATACACAGTTGCGGGGGTGAAATTCATACCTATATGCAAATTAATATACCGCGTGATCAATTTTCCTAAAGAATGACCTTCTTCCGTTCCTTTCTTACCATGGCTATCAGATATGAAAACTACACAGAAATGCAATGCAACTGCGAAACTCCAGAAACCTGAAAGAATGTTTTCTAATGACTTGTTGAGCCCCACTCGGTATTTTCAGGAAGCTAATTGCAGTATGATGAAGCTATAGTAGGTAGCAACTCAACCTCAAGCATGCTTCGTTGTTCCATTTTTCAAATAGACCAGATCAAGCTGCTAATATTTATGTCACAGAAAGCCTGTTTTCGCTAGTCCTTCTGGTAGAAAACTTAAATTTCCCGAAAAGTGCCTCATTAATTTAAGAGTTCATTAAATTTTTTGTAGATTTTAACTTTATTTTTGACACTTTAATTTCACATTGATAATATTAAAATAAATAAATGTTCTATAGTTTAGAATTTGTTATAGTTTCGTAAAATATTTTTGCGAAAAATATCCCAAGTGTCTCTGTACTTAGTTGAAAGGTGGTTGAAAGAAAATTGAGGAATTGATTTTCAAATATGATCTAAGCTCAGCAGATTTGTATCTTCAGCCGCGACACGTTTTACAGATGAATCGATTGGAAATCCAGATAAACGCTATTTTATTAGGGCATTGTTTATTCAACGTATATCTCAGTTCTGGTATGGCTGGAACAAACGACCTGTTCGATTTATTTTAATGGCGTTCAAAACAATGCCAAATATAGAATCAAACCGACGTAACAGCGTTTTTCAGGCTAGCTTTAATACGCTCGTTCATCATTTTATATTCTGAATATATCGTAAAATATCACTCGATAGTCGTTCCCGAGTATAAGCCAGAGATATACACATTTCAGACCTGGGATTTTCCACGGAACACCTAGGAAATGGCATGACTCATATTTTACTTAAAATGATTTTCCCTGGGACGTTACTGATTTATGTCAGAGGCCTTTCGTATTTATTTTCTATTACTTAGGTATATGAAAATATTTATCCCGTCTCTGCCATATCGTCCTAATGAAAATTTTTTACCTTTCGGTGAAAATATATATTTTTTTCAATTTGAAAGCTGGAGATTTATTTATCTCTTTTTGCTCGCGGAACTCAAATAAAAGAATTGTTATAGAATCTCAAAATGAAGAAAATAAAAATACGTTTTCTCTACCAATAATGTAAGTATACTTCTTATACCTATACTATTTCTTATATTTTTATATAAAAAAAATATTGAACAAAATTCGGTTTATTTCAGTAGAATTTCAAGTAAGTAATCAGTAGAGTGAGGTTCTACATCATCGAATCTCAATAAATTATCTTATATATTGTATTCCAACTCTATTCGGATCAAGTTGGCTATGAATCATGAGAATGATCAACCCCGTATTATAAATTTGACACCACACTGATAAGTGTAAAGGTTCTAGGTAATGTGTGTTTCTGATAATGTCATTCTCAGATTAAAGCAATATTGTTAAATGTACTTAAAATTCATGACACTAAGTTATATAATGAGTGTGTTGAAATGCTTGTACGCTTTACGCATTGTAAAATGTCTAAATGCTTATCCGCTTTACACAATATAAAACTTTCAAATGCGTCTCCGCTTGACGTTTATTAATTTATATGTGTGTTAAAATGCTTGACCGCTTTACGCACGTTTGTACGCTTTACGCAGAGTAAAACGTTTACATGCTGGTACGCTTTACGTTTGTTAATTTATATGTGTGTTAAAATGTCTGTACGCTTTACGCAGATTAAAACGTTTAAATGCTCGTACGCTTAACGTTTATTTATTTGTATGTATGTTGAAAAGCTTGTACGCTTATACAGTATGAAACGTTCAAATTCTTGCACACTTTACGTTTATTAATTTGTATGTGTGTTCAAATGCTTGCAGGCTTTACGTTTGTTAAGTTATATGTGTGTTAAAATGCTTGTACGCTTTACGCAGAGTAAAACATTTAAATGCTTGTACGCTTTACGTTTATTTATTTGTATGTGTTAGTTGAAATGCTTGTGCGCTTTACGTTTACTAACTAATATGTGTTTTAAAATGTTTGTGTTGCTATTTAAATACTTTATGCCTATTGTTGAATGAAGGAATACTCGTGCCCTGTAACTTACACAATAAATCAAAACATTATCATTTCAGTGAAACGAGAGCACCATAGAACTTGTTGCAGAGGGGTGATAGGAGTTACTAGGACTCCAAGAGCGAAGTCCTCGCAGGATTGGCCGTTATTGGCAGGATTGGGAAGATGTTGAGAAATAATAAAATAATAATTGCAGAAAATTTATTTAAAAATAAATATTTTTCTGACTAATAATTTTCGTTGATTGTTATCTCAGGAATTCGATAAGGGAGCCGTGATCGGTCGTGTGGCACTCACTGAGGTGATGGTGCTGGCACGCTCGTGTACAAGCCGCTCTGATTATTTTGTTCATAAATAAGAGGTCAGCGCTTAGGTGAAGGGCTAACAGGGTGGAGAATATTGTGTGGATGTATAAAAAATCCGCTCAATTGAAAAAAAAAGTTACAAGATTATAACCTTTTGGAAATTATACGTTGATTATAATTGCTTGAGTTTCTATATTCACCCCAGGTCACTAGTGAGGTAAAAACCACTTATGTTGAATTGAAAATCTGTCAGGCATTCCATTTTTCATTTTGAATTTTCATGTTTTGCATTCTCAAAAAATTCTGTCAATGTTTACCTAGTAAAATGTACCAAAACTGATACCTCCGCTATCAGGTTAATAAATAATACAGAGTAAGATATTATATTATTATAAAGGGTTTTAAAAGACTCCAAAAGTCAAAAAATACTCCAAACATTTCCAGATTCAGTATAGCAGTAACTTCAATACACACAAGTGAGTTATTATGGTCACGGGCAGGCGTTCCCCGCACATCAGAGGGTTGGTGGGGAAAAGGAGGTTGATTCTCCCCCCGAGTATAATCAGTTATAGCAAAGTCCCTTGCGCCTCATCCCCGGTCGATATCTTCATGTAACACCACTTAGAGGGTGTTCAAACTCGGTTTTGTTTAGTTTTATGTGATTGAATATCGATCTAAAGCTTTCAGGGCAGACTGCTACCTTTATTTTAAGCTACATTACTGAACAACGTTAAACAGCTACAACTTTTAAAACGTCTGATAATGACAACTTGAACGTTGTTTTATCGTCCCCGCTGAATGTAGGTAATTAATTTCAAATATTTTTAACGACCCAGATATGTTCAGATGAAGTAAAACTTCTAATAAATCCTTTTCTTTGTGTTTGTGTTTGTGTTAAAGCTTACTACGTTTGATGTTTACTTCCCCTCTTTTTGTGATATGATGGAGGGATATTAGATCTTTGAGGAGGCTTTTCCCTTTAATGGCATGGGAGATAAGTGAATTGACGAATATTAGGGATCTTTTTAAAGCTGTTTGAGCTCTAGTTTATTAAGTTTATTAAAAATTAAATTTGTGCGTAAGAAATGAATCAATACTAATGTTCTGATGACTTTATAGCGGTTCGGGAAATATACACCATAGGTATATAATATTTGTTTCATATAAAATTTTGATTATAAATGCAGGAAAAAGAAAATTCAAATCTGCTTGGTTCACCAGTATGTGGTAAATCTAGCACAAAACTTGGAGTTCTGAGTTTTTCCATCGATCTTACAAAAAGGAGCTGATCAAAACAGAAACTTTCAGGTCAATAATTTAAACCAGTAAACTTTCCTGCATGAATCTGATATTTTATTAATGCAAAGTAACCTAGAAATTAAGAGCTTATCACGAGCTTCTCAACCATAATTTTAAGCTTTTCCTAAACCCAGCGGTTTGCCGGGAAAATCATTGAAAACTGTTTTCGTTAGCTATAGTGCGGGAAGGCCCTGAAATAGCAATTGCAGAAAAACCGAGACTAAGGGCAGATTAATTTTGGAAGGTCATTTGAAAAAGTACAGTGATGTCATATCAACAATATTTTTGAAAAATGATTGTTTTTAGATGGATAAAAAGTATCATGACTGAAATGTGACAAAATAATCAAAACAATTATATTTTATTACTGTTGACAACATCACACCAGCTTTGTTGTCAAACGTGTCAGAAAATCTAAAACTGAAGTGCAAATAAAAATATTCTGTTCTTATTAAAGAACTGATTTCAAACTTTTAATACAAAACATCACGAAAGACTATATCGCAATTCTGCAGCGTTTTAATACCTACTGGAGACGGAAGCTGACTAAAACTTCTTGCTGTTGTTGTTAACTTTTACTCTTTATGGTAGGTACGCTATATTATTGGCTTGAGTATCGGATACTATGTCGTGCATGTCCACTACATCAAACATTTTGGCGGTCGCAGCTGCTTGGACGACATAGTTCTTATTCATGGTGATATTGAAAGATTTCAAATTAATTAAAAAATTTAAATGTCAAACTGACAGTTTGTATCATGTCTTACAGTCCTAAGTTTAGGTTTGTTTGTTTTGCAATTTGTTATTATGCCGAGCCCTTTTATCAAACAATCTTCAAAAAAAAAAAAATGGAAGTAAACTTATACATATTTTGAAACTGAGCTCGTAAATTTACAGTAAACTTCTGACTAGAGGGACTCTATTGGAGAAGATTCGAAGATAATGAACTGGCGAAAGGGTTGCAAGAACATGTCAAAAGCTAAAGAAAATATTAAAATAAATTTGACAAACATGCAGGCCGATCAAATGACCTTGCAAAGGACGACCTTAATTATTATTAATACACCCATAACAGAAATTTCGAACTTTTTACGAGCTTTCAGATAATAATTTCGAGTTTTACGTTTCTCTCATATATTTTCAGAAAATCGCGAAAAACTGTTGTCTAGCTCATTTTATACGTGAAAATGTAAAATACGCATGCTTGAAAATCACGGATGGTTCAGAATTTCGAGTGCTTTACTAGCTTTTCAAGGATGTTTTTATTTGCACTGGAAATTATTCCGATCTGCTTACTTATTTAGGTAAAAATATGAAGAGTTTGTCAATGATGTTTTTTTTTATACCCACTACACAGTTTTCCATAAAAACACGGAGATTTTCAAGTCTCTAAATTTCCTCTTTAAAACTCTAAAATACTAAAAGTCCTAAGTTTGACTGCTTCGAATTTAGGTAAATGTTATAATTTTTATTGTATTTTGTATTATTGTCTTTAGATGGTAACTAGTGAAAAAATAAGTATCTTTTCTGACCTTTAGGGAATACCGATTAATAAATAATAGAACCTTTGCATTATTTTTCCTATTAATTATTATTAAAAAATAATATCTCATCACATTTTCATTTAGGTAGGTAAATCATATTTTTCGTAAAAGAAAGTTTTTACAGAATTTGGTGATTTTACCTCAGGAATAGTCATCCCTGTAAGAATCAGTTCAGATTTTAAATACTAAAAGAACGGATGACTTTGCGGCGTTTTCCCGGAAAAAAATAGTGGCTAGAAAGAAAGTAAAAACACCGTTGAGCAACTGGTAAAACACTCAAAATTCTAAGCATGCGTATTTCAAATATTCACCCGCAATTTTGCGGAAATATATGTGGGAAGTATCCCACAATATATTTCCGCAAAATTGCAGATAATAATTTCGAGTTAAATAAGTATATTTAACTCGAAATTATTATCTGAAAGCTCGTAAAAGCTCAAAATTCCTGTACATTTCGTTTTTTCACTACAATTGTTATTTCAAATTATTCCCCTTCCCGCTATCATCCAGCTAGCCAAAACAGTTTTCTTTAATTTTCCTCAAAATCGTTTCAGGGAAAATGTTTGAAAAAACAAACTCGAAATGAGGGTTTGAAAATTATTAATAAGCGTATTATTATTATATTATTATTCCTTATTATTATAATCCAGATCACAAGTTTATAAAAATATTTATTTTGTTTTAATTTTTTGTAACGAAAACATCACCTATTAACTGGTATCTGGTATCTTAACATCACCTGTATCTTTTTAAGACTATGAAAGATTCCAATATCACTTCAGAAGAAGGTGCACGACAAAATTATATGTTCAGGGAAAAGATCCGATCGACATCATGTATCACCGCTTAAAAACTGTCCAAGTAAAGTATTTCCCATTATTTCCCAGGAAATGGATTTGCAGATTCGTCAATCGACTGAAAGGTCGTCTATAATGGGCGATTTGACGCCTCTTGATTTCCCCTTTGGGGTCGTTTGAAAACGGTTGTTTACTACTCCGTTCAGAATCTTCATGAATTAAGAAACAAACAGAATGCCCCTCCGTCCTCCGTTCACATACTGGCTTAAATAAACTACAAGAATAGTGCTTTTCTTTGTAATGGCTATTTTAATACATTATGTAGTATAATAGCTAGTTTACAAGTAAAAAAAGTCGATCATCCTTGTTTATAGATCCAACGTTGATACAGTTTTAGACAACAAAACACATTTTCCCTATGCTTCCTGTTGTAATAATTTTTTTCAAGCTCATCTTCACATAGGTTTACCTACGTCATGATTTACCGGATTTAATTTCCCGAGCTATCAAATTGTTCCCTTACTGCAATTTCTAATCTCTGCAAGCGATCAAACTCTCCCCTTCTTACATACTTCCAGAAGGAACTTTCCAGCGTGGAACTTTTCACTGGTGGTCCCGTGTGACGAACACAAGGTTTGACAATAATTGCTCTCCATTGCGGCACGCCAGGTGTTAATATCATCGCCTCGTGCACGCGACGCACAAATTAAATTTCCCGGTGATTACCCGAGTGCGAATAATCGCGCCAAACCGAGAATAGAATTGATGAAAATGAAAACGATATAAAGTGCCGAATACTTCCTAATCTTTTGTGCACTATCAATTAGAAAATTGATCATCCGATTCCTACAACATGCAATGACTAAGAGTAGGGACTTTTCCCTCATAAGCTGATAGGTAGTAGACGAATTGTATACCGAGTGTATTTATTCGTTCGTTTTATTACTCTGTTAATAAATTAATAAATTTATAATTATAGATAGCAATGACGCCAACCCACTTATTGAACAACAGTCTGCCATATCAACCATGAGCACCCCAGGATAGTAATAAAAGGAGTACTAGCTTTCATTAAACCATCAAAGATTTTCTTAGAGACGTCTGTATATTGTCATTCCATTCCTGGTCTGCTCGGCTCTCTCTTCTTCTAGTGTAATCTTGGTTGATGCCAGACTGACGAGCTGAAATTAAAGCGAAGCGTCGATGTCTCTGTCTTTTCCAGATCATCTGAGGTTGTGTCGCTTAGAGAACTCAAATAATATTAAATGATTTTTTTGGTTTAATACCAGTTCAATCTAGGTTTCTGTTTCTGTAGGTTTAGAAGCATTTTACTCACTATTTCATAGGAATTCCAGATGAGCTTTACACTCCGAAATGTGCAGTCAAAAGCGTAGTACTACATACACAAAAATATACATGGTGTTTTGTGTTTTTTTTTAATTGAAAATGGCAGCCAATCAAAAAATAATAACATAATTTTCAATTAGAATTTCCATATTTTCAGAAAGTGAAAACTTTTACGGAATAGAGCTTTTGAAGCTTGCATAAGATTTGACATTCTGTGACAAGTCATGGCTATTAAACAGCGAATGGCTAATTTGTTAGCCATAATCTTACTGAAGTTACCTACGGTGATATTTGGCACCGTTGCCCTGACCCCGGTAAATATTTTTTGTTAATGGGAGAATATTTTCAAAAATACATAATTGCACACGGAATTTTTTTTTCTAGCCTCTCCTTCGTGTATTTTCGATTCTCGTCACTCTATGAAAAATATGTTTGAGGTTACTGATTACAATATGTTACAACATTTTGTTCCATAAATACAAGAATCAAGTAACAGTTTTTACTTCTTTTTCTTTCGCACAAACCTCAATCTATCCATCCAGATGGCTCCTTAACAAGCTCCTGTCCAAGGCTGATAAATCAAATTAGTAACACGACGAGGGCCTAAGTAAATAACAATTGTTGATTTAACAGCCACCGCGGCGTCGATGAGACATGTCAAGGGGTTTCACCACCACCCCCATCCCCCTCCTTGCCGCAGTAATGAATCTACTCAGCTATTAGTTTTTGTGACAATGCCGGTGTGGATTTGATCGATGCGACTGGAACTGAGCATAGTGGCATTGTCTAAATGTCATCCGATGAACAATAAGCGAAGGGGTCGTCGCGCAGATCGCAGATAAGACAAGCAAAGGGGTGACTTGGAGGAAAAATACCTCGCTCCCAGCTGAATGAGTACGGGGGAGGGTTATAATGTCACTGTATAGGGATGACATTATCTACCGTTCAATTAGGACAGAGCGGCAGGGAAATTAATTGGATCTTGTTTATTCAAAGGATAAAGACATTTGCCAAGTCTTGGAGACATTTTCTCTCACTTCAGTTCAGTGAGACGTAACCTTAAATATATCTCGAAAAAATTTTAGACTATAAAAATTTAAGATATGTGTATAAATTACAATCAATTAAATAACAATATACAAGTCTATTTGAGCAGAAAATTAGAATTTATTTACTGTCTACATTTAGTAGGTTGCAATATATACACAGTATACAAATCAGTCTTAGAAGATAATAATAATAAAATTAATAAATACAAATATTATAAAATCAACCATAAATACTCGTATGGTGATGAAGATGTGTAGAGAATCAATTAGTATATTTTTCGAAATTATCAATAATTCATCTTTATTTAATTTGAATTTTTCGAAAAAATTTAAAACACTATTACTAATAATAATTGATCCTCTAGCCCCAAACCACAAACCTAAAGTATGCCAATTTCGATTACCAAAATTTTCAAAATCTTTTTTTTTATAATATTCGACACAACCATCATAAATATTTTGTTTCTCCAATTGAACATCAGAATCTTGATTTGGATTATTAGTTTCAAAACTTAATTATTAATTTCAGAGGAAGTTTTTAATGTCATTTTGACTCCTTTCGCGGGATCTAGATTGAAGATCCTGCTAGATCAGTATAAAGGGCTATCCTAAATAATTGCGAAAATCTTTAGGAGGTGATTCCTTCGCTTGTTCTAACGAAAAAAGTCCACAATAACTTGTGTCCGCAAATCCACCATTTTTTAGATGCAGGGTGCCAAAAAAAATTTTTTTTCTAGTTTCTTGGAGGTATCTCAGGAACCGTATCAGGCACAGATCTCAACATCAGAGATCTGTTGTACATTTCTTATCATTTATATTAGCTAATTTCTTAATTCTAAAATTTTTTTTTTCTTTTGCCAGTGACGGAAATTTTACGATTGCTTTAATTTTTTTTATCTTCAAAAGAAATTTTAAGCCGTCAATGTTTATACACAAAAAATGCACTCTTGATCGTATTAATTTGTAACGTGAACCGTTTTGGAGAAAAATTTACGAAAAAAAATCTTCCAAAAACTTCCCTCAATGCTTAAATCTACGCCAAAGGCATATGGAAAATAAATAAATTGGTATTAAAAAGGTAGCTATAATAGGAAAATGTGACATGCATAAAAGCTGAGTTCTGTATCTCGAACTGTTCTAGTATATATTTTTAATAAAGTGGAAAAGTTAACTTTTTTGACACCTATAGGTATCAGAAAAACGGAGCAGTTCCGGACACGCGTTAATGGAAAATTTTTTAGTTTAGAATAAGTCAAGGAATCACCTCCTAAAAATTCTCGCACTTATTTAGGATAACCCTATTAAGGACGGAGTTGTTCACGCAAACTTTTGACTAAAATGAATAAAATGATTGAGACGTTGAGTTCTTGCAAGCGATGTTGTATAAACATGGGTGTCTTGGGGGCTATCCATCAGGATTTCATTGGAATTTATCTGAACAGCAGAATTATTTTTGAGCACGCGAGCTTTCCGAAGAGGTCTTTATGAAAATTCACCACCGAACTAGGGTCTCTAATTATCATGAGCCTCTCATTAAGTTGACGTCTGCGAACTGTAACTGATAGAAACAAAATCCACGGAAATATCCAGTACCACCTACTTCAAATCCACTTGCTTGTTCTAGAATGTCTAGTTCGTTCACTCTGCCTGTATGCATTTAAAAAGTAAAAATTGAAATCGAAATTGAAATGAGTAAAAATACAAAGAATTTTCTGTATTTAACGGCACAAAGCGGTAGTTTTTTATGTGAGTATACATAGTTGGCAGTCACAGCCGAGTTGTTTTTCAGGATCGAAGCTCATATGAGATGTGGACTGGCGTTGTAGCTTGTCACTGGAAGCTATTGTCCATTGTGTCGCGGTGGAAGGCTGTCATAACTGTCCACCTATCTCTGTGGGGTGCAATTGCCACTATCAAGTTTCGCAGATATACTATAACTAGGGTAGATGCAGAAATATCACTCTCATGATATAATCTGTTTACTCATTAAGGATCGCGAAAATTTACAAAAACGAGAATTGAATAACACTTTAATTAATTTAAGCTGCATTGATTGTTATGCTGTTAATTATTGAATACCGGACTTTTGTAAAGGTTCCTTAATATTGAGAATGGTATTGTTTCGTTTTTTGCTGATTTATAAATAGTTGCGAAAATTTTATTTATGAG